>JAWQEG010000028.1:177500-697500 GCA_033782935.1 Petrolisthes cinctipes
CACCTGATAAAGCTGAACTCTTCTCTCAAACCTTTGCCTTTAACTCCACACTGGATGATTCCGGCTCTATTCCTCCAACTCCGCCCCCCTCTGACTTACTTACGCCTGTCATCAGAATCTCTTCAAAGGAAGTATTTTCTGCCCTCTCTGGCCTTAACACTCGGAAGGCGTACGGACCTGATGGGATTCCTCCTGTTGTTCTCAAGAACTGTGCTTCTGTACTGACACCCTGCCTAGGCAAACTGTTCAGTCTATGTCTATCATCTAACACTTTTCCTTCTAGCTGGAAGTTTGCTCTGATCCAACCTGTTCCGAAGAAAGGTGACCGCTCCCAACCCTCCAACTATCGCCCCATTGCTTTGACCTCATGTCTATCTAAAGTCTTCGAATCTGTTCTTAAATCCAAAATTCATAAGCACCTTATTTGTCACGACCTTCTTTCAGATCGTCAGTATGGTTTCCGTCAAGGACGCTCTACTGGCGATCTTCTATCCCTCCTTTCTGATTCATGGTCATCCTCTTTTCGGAACTTTGGTGAAACTTTTACTGTTGCCCTCGACATATCCAAAGCTTTTGATAGAGTCTGGCACAAAGCTTTAATCGTACTAATCTTCCTGATGACTATCCCCTCTCCTTCAATGACACACAACTTAACCTTTCCCCCTCTCTTAATATTCTTGGAGTCTCTTTCTCTCATAATCTCTCTTGGAGAGATCACATTACTTCTCTTGCTAAAACCGCCTCAAAGAATTTAGGTGTGCTACGCAGATTCCGTGATTATTTCACCCCCTCGCAGTTGCTGTCTCTGTACAGGGGTCTCATCCGCCCCTGTATGGAGTACGGCTCTCATGTGTGGGGTGGTTCAACATTTACAACACTCCTGGACAAGGTGGAATCAAAGGCTTTTCGTCTCGTCAACTCTCCTCCTCTTACTGATTCACTACAACCTCTCTCTCTTTTCGCCGCAATGTTGCATCACTTTCTCTCTTCTATCGCTACAACACTGGACATTGCTCTTCTGAACTCTCTCAATGTATGCTTCCTCCCCTCAGGAGAGCATGCAACACTTTTCTGTCCAACTCCCTAATGCAAGAGTTAACCGGTACTCTCAGTCTTTCATATACACAACTGGTCAACTCTGGAACACTCTACCTTCATCCATCTTTTCACCTTATTACGACTTATGTTCCTTCAAACGCAATGTGTCTAGGCATCTCGTACGAAATTGGACATGATTTTGGACACTGAATAAACCTACGTAGATGGGGACAGTGAGCGGGCCTGTGGCCTTTAGTCCCCATCTTTTTTAATATAGAAAAAAAAAAACTAAAACTAAAAAAAAAAAAAAAACTGTATTATTATAAATAGTGAAAAATGAGGGGTGGGGGACAGTGGTATCGTGAGGGAGGGTCTGTGTAAACTTAAAAGACACTAAAAACAGTGTCACAGATTCATGACACACACCCCTTTCCTCCACCCACGTTCTCGAAAGTGATCAAACATACTCTCTGTCCTCAAATAGATTTATTTATAAAAAGTCTTAACCCAAACCAGATACTCTTATACCTTGAACATAACCATAACAATGGCTACTTAATTCTACCTTAACAAACGAATACAATGTAAATATTTTATCCTACCTTAAATTATTAGCAAAATGTAGCTACTTACTCGTACCATAAATTACCAACAAATATATATGCTTAATCCTACCTTGCAATTATTGGCAAAATGTAAATAATCATACCTTAGATTAATAACAAAATGTAAATAGTTAATCACACCTTAAATTAATAACAAAATGTAACTACTTAATCATACCTTAAATTGATAACAAAATATAAATACTTAATCATACCTTAAATAAATAGCAACATGTAAATACTTAATCATACCTTAATAACAAACGAGGAGAGCCGGCTGACCCACGAACCTGGTACGGCGGTAGTGCAACAAAACCAATCACTGAACACCTACTCGCCCTGCCCGCTCTGTCCCTCTCCAGCCCCACCACCCTGTACGGCTACTGCAACACCACAGCGACTTAAGACACTTCCCCTATACCCACTCACTATACGGGGATTCACTTCACAACAGCTACTGTACGATATCACACTGAGGCCAGCACGGGCAGGGCACAGGAGGACTACACTTAGCACCAACCGTCCAGTCCGGGTGTCAGACCGACTCTACCCTCCTCTCGCTTGCTTTCCACACATCGGTTCTCATTTCCCCAATAGACAGTTCAACAGCTCGACACAGCATTACATTACCAACCATGAACCTATCTCAAAAACCCTAGCGAATCCCTCAACTTGACTTTACCTCCCTTACGAACCATATTGTCAATTTTCTTGACAAACAGTAATAAAAAGAAGGAAAAGATGACGTAAAATGACAGCCAGAACAAACAATCTCGATACTTTTCTTGATGAAATGTGATGATATGAAGGGTTTGTTTGTTAATAAAAAAGAAAAGAAAGGATAGATGAGAAGGAAGACGGAGTTCGGGGAGGACACGTCTTGCTCCTGGGACAGCACAACATAATATCTGAGTATGTGGACCATTCAGGAAACACCTTACTTATGACGTATACAACCCAGTCCAACACAAATTTTGAACCGAGTATGGTAGGTCTTTAGAAATTTGGAAGAAATGCCTCATTTATTTACTAAACTCTATTTCCTTCGGTGATACAATACTATTGCACTTGTTTCCAATATATTATGATGTTATAAAAAAAACATCAACAGTACATGATAAAATACAACAAAAGAATTATTGAAGGAATGGGGTAAATTTTTCCTTCATGTTCCAATAATATACTCGAATCAAGGGAAGGAATTTAAGGCCAGGAGAGGAAGGAAATCTTTAAGAATAGAAAATTAGTGATATCTTTCTTTCCCATGTTTTTGAAGGGAAAGAATTTTTTAAGTATACCAGCGTGAGAGTGTGGGGAGGGGTTGGGGGAGAGGAAAGAAAAAACAATAGGGGAAGAGAAGGCCGGGGAACGGGAAAAATACGGGGCACACAAGGGGGGACGGGAACACAGGGTAGGGCGGCTGGGGGAGCACGTGGGGCAGGGGGGAAGTGAATAGGGGTAGCAAGGGGCGCACGGGGGGCTTGGGAGGACGATAATTCGTGGAGGACACAAAACTGGGCAAGGAAATGGCGGGACTGGGAGGGTAGAGAAGGTGTCGAATAAGAGACGAGCGGGGGGTGACGAGACACAAGGGTAGAGAGACGAAAGGGTGGACGGCGGGAAGGGCAGCAAGGCGAGAAGCACCGGAATTATATTACGTTAATGCAAGTGGTGGAGGAGGAAGAGCACTGGGGAGTTAACACTGATATACAATACCAAAATAAATTAGGAGGGCAGTATGTACGTGTGTATAGGGGTACCATGTGAAGCAGGGGGCGACGAACACGTGGAGGTGGAGTGTGGAGCCTCTTCTTGGGGTGGAAGCCAGCCAGCAGCTTGAGGATGTCGTAGGGCTTGGTCCTTGTTCTACTGGCCTAGTACGAGTGCTACTACTCTGGGGTCGCCAGTTATAACGTCAGGAGGTCGTTACTACCCAGGGTGTATAGTAGACTACAATACTAGGCACAGTTTATTCACAGAGTATAACGAGTACAATGAATAGAGTGAACACCAGCACAGGTATGATGGCTTCCGCTTGCCTTGCTTGCCAGTGTTCTTGTAGCAGGTAGTTGTACTGCACCAGGTAGACCGTAGGGAAGTGTGTAGGTCGAAGTGGCTTGGTGCGGCTTGGTGGAGCAGGAGTGGAAGGTAGGAGTGGTGTTGACTGGTTCCTGGTCCCAAGGTGGTGAGTCTCTGCTACCCTAGGTAGGAGAAGGTGCCTAGGTGTACATGGAAAATGGGAAATCTTGGTGCTGGGGTCACTACAATAGCCAACTATTATAGCTTCCCACTCATCAATGTATGTCATATAACTCATGTAATTATTGGGCTATTTAAAATGTGTGTATTTTGATATACGGTAATACCGGACATTTTTTTGTTTACCTTTCCCTCAAATCCATCCCTATATAAATAGTGGTAGGTAATAGCCAACTCTCGTAGGAGTTTGCGCTCGTGATTGTGGATTCCTGAATATATTATATATTGCCAAAATAAGTGTAAACTATTTAATATAATTATATAACCGATATGTATGAGTTAATTATGTGGTGTAAAATTTAAGAAAACAATTTGATTCTTCTGGAATCAGTCACTGGTAGACCTAACCAAACAATAATATCAGCTGAAGGAGGCTAGGTCTATATTGGTTGTGACAGATTCCCAAAGAAATCACATTGTTTTGATCTTATAGCACTGAATAGTTTACTCATATGTATACGTTATCAAATGGTACACACTGCATGATGCAACCATTATTACTTTATTATGGCTATATACAATATATTAAAAAATAACATTCACGATCGGAACCTTTCTGCCATCCCCGTGTACCCAAACAGATTTGTGTGTGTATGTGTTTGTGGACATACCTTGCAACCCAATAACTGCTTTATTTTATATGCAAACCTTTGATGTTTAATTAATATTGTAACTATAATCAATAGTTATTAATATGCTGAAATCATAGTTCATTTTTCGAGTCAATTATATATGACACACACACACAAATATATAAATATATCTCTATATACAATACACAAACAGAATATAAATTATCAGGTAATACTCTCTGCACACTAAATAACTGGGAAAATACATATAAGAAACACAAATTACAACTAAAAATAGATAAATGCATCCAAAAAATGTATCTGTAAAATAAGTCAGTTTAGTAACTAAATATGCTCAAAGGCTAATAAAATAACTAATGTACTCAAGAATCCTATTTAACTGCTGGGCTCTGCCCTTATTAGCTTCGCTGATCTGACTGCTAAACTCGGGAGGCACTGGGACCACGTCCTGAGGCTGACACAGTTTGACCACTACTTTTCTTTTTGGAATGGGTAATATGCATCATTTATATATTGACTGCGTTTCAGATGTACATTAATGGCTTTCTTTTCACAGTAGAACATTTGAAGATAAATAATAAAAAAAAAACATTCACTCAACAGGCCCAGATTTCATTCAACAACAATTGATTCACTACATACTCCTGCTCACAAGATCACAATTGTTAATATTATTTTTTCCCCACATTTAAAACTTTGTATCGATTGAACGTCTCTTGGATGTCACTTTACACATCACGAGAATAAACACTGTCATTATCGTCCTCTTCTTCATCAATTCCTTGTGGCATATTTTTGTTTGTTGTCTCTGGAAGGATGAAGACGACAGCAGCGGCCACCAGTGCTCCCACACTGAACACTGCAGACGGCGCCCAGACTCTCACCTCACCCTGAAATGGGAGAGTCTTGTGAAACAGCCACCCATATTTCATCCTCATTATTGACAAGTTGGAGGGACTTTAGCCCTCAGACTTCCGACTGTGTTACATACATAACTTTCAAATTTTATATAACTTTGAAATTCAATCCCTTTTACCTTCTTGCATATCCTATAGGCCTATATTCAATAAATAGTTTCATATCTATTTAATATACCTTCTTTACAGACAGACACTGAGACAGACACTTTTTTTCACATCTTTTACATGCATCACACACATCTGGTACATTCCCTCCAAAAATGTTGGGTGCGAGTATTTAAGCATAATTTAAATAATAAAAATAAATTCACCAAAATATCGTTGATGTAAGGTGAGGTCGCACTCCCAATCCTGCACCACATACTGGCCTCTCCTGTAGCTCTGGATCTATACTTGGTGGAGAAGAGTTCAGGCGTGTAGTACCAAATTAATGAAAAGGCTGCAGTGATGGCCATTTTGCTACTCAAAGACAGGATTATCCTGACCACAACATGGACTGCAAAAAATATATATGAACGTTTTTAAACGCAGAAAAATATATGCACCTCTAAGAACCAAAATAATAAATAAATATCACTCATGCGAAAATGATGTAAAAATTACTTACCACAATAACAGGTATCAAAGGAATATATAACAACAATTTGCCATCATTGATTATTATTGAATAACATACGTGGGTTTTAAACAAAGTACATAATATAAGCCATATATAATAACAGTTCTCATGTAGGCTGCAATATTAATATTCACGAGTAGGAAAACGCGATAATTTTGCTAGGACTACCCAAATATGTCGGATCAGAATAGATTATGGATATGGGTGCAGAATACATGAGGCCAATACGGCTATTTTTTTATTTTTTTATTAATGTTTTAACACTGGACATAGGCTACATCAAGCCCTTTACCGTGGCCCAGGTTAACTGCTACAGACACACACACACACACACACACATGTAAAGAAGAAATGGTTAAGACATATGCACAGATTCGAAAAGAAAAAAAAAAGATATAAAAACAAACTTGAAACAAGATAAAGGAGTAATGGACATAATGAAAGAAGTAACAGAAGTAATAAGAAAAAATGTAAGGTTTGTCAGAGAGACAATTGATATGAATAAATCAATAATAATATATGGAGTAAAAGAAGAGGAATTGTGGAATAAAATAGCTAGGGATAAAGAAGAAATGAACAAAATCACAGGTATAATGAAAACCATAATGGAAGAAGAGGAAGAAGTAAAGATAGAAGAATTCCACAGAATGGGGAAATTTGAAGAAAATAAAATGAGACCACTAAAGATAATTGTACAAAGTAGCAGCATGGTAGAAACTGTATTGAGAAATGCCAGGAATTTGAAGGACTCTGAAGAATGGAACCAGATACAGGTAGTCAGATACTTAACCATGGAAGATAGAGAAATACTTAGAGAAAAAGTGGAAGAAGCAAAATGGAAGAACAGTGAAAGAACTGAAGAAGAGGAAAGACATTTTTTCTACAGAGTAGTGGGAATGCAAGTCAAAAAGTGGTGGAAAAAAAAGAGATGTCGGCTAGGAAAAATATACAGAAATGAAAAAATAAAAATGATACACTCAAATCTAGATGATATATATTGTATCTAAATTAACTGAAATTAAAGATGTTATACAAGAAGAAAAAACACAGATAATATGCTTCACAGAAACTAAGTTAAATAATGAAATAACAAATGATGTATTTAACCTGTGTGAATACAACATATGGAGAAAAGATGGAGTAGGAAAAAATGAAGGTGGAGTAATGATTTTAACCCATATAAATTTAAAGGTGTATAAAACAGAATTACTGGTATCAGATAAAGTTGAATTAATAGCAGTAGATGTTATAACACCAGAAGAAGTAATTACTGTAGCTACATTATATATGCCACCAAAGACAAGAACATGGGATAATAATGAATATTTAGAACTAATAAATTTCACAAAGAAGAATCTCAAAGAAATGCAAGCAAAGGCAACAGAACACCAATGGAATAAAATATTACTAGATTTAATTCAAAACTTCTTGTTAACACAACATATTACTAATAATGAAAGAATAAGAGGAACTGATGAAGCATCACTATTAGATTTAATATTTACTAGAAATGAAAATGAAATTAATAATATAGAATATAAACCACCATTAGGAAAAAGTGATCATGTTGTAATAAAATGGGATTTCTTAATATCATATGACATAATAGAAATCCAAGATAAACCAAACAAAATACAAAACTTTAAAAAAGGAAACTACAATGAATAAAAAAAGGATTTCAGAAATATTAATTGGAACGAAATGATGGACGTTGATAACATAAATGATCAATATTTAAATTTTTGCAAAATATATCGGAAAGGAGTGAATAAGTACATCCCAAACAAAAAACCACAACCTAACAAAATCAAACAATGGTTTAATGGCAAATGTATAGAAGCCAAGAAAAAGAGAGACACCTTATGGAACAGATTCAGAAGACATGGAAGTGAAAGAACATATAATAAATATAAAAGTGCAAGAAATGAATATACCAAAATAAGAAGAGAAGCCCAAGTGGAATACCAAAAGGATATTATTAATAAAAGTAAGGAACAACCAAAACTATTCTACAGTTACATCAAAAGCTAAACAAAAATAAAGGACAAAATTCAAAACGTTATGGATGAAGGAAGAAAAAGAAATTTGCGAAATATTAAATACAAAATCTCAGTCTGTATTCACTAAGGAAAATGTATTCACACCAGAAGAAAATACAAACACAAACACGTATGAACTAAAAGAGTTTGAGGTGAGCAGATTAGAAATAGAAAAAAGGATTAGAAGCTGTGGATAAAACTAAAGCAAATGGACCTGATGAAATTTCATGTTGGGTATTAAAAGAATGTGCTAAAGAACTAAGTATGCCATTATTTATAATATTTCAAAACTCATTACAACAAGGAAAATTACCAGAAAGTTGGAAGCAAGCAAATATAGTCCCATTATTTAAGAAAGGAAATAGACAAGACTCACTTAACTATAGACCGGTATCACTAACAAGTGTAGTGTGCAAAATTATGGAAAAAATTATAAGAAAAAATTGGGTGGAACACCTGGAGAAAAATCATATGATAACAGAGAGACAATTTGGGTTTAGGAAGGAAAGATCATGTGTCACAAACTTACTAAGTTACTATATGAGGATATCAGAAAAAATACAAGAAAGAGAAGGATAGGTGGATAGTATTTACCTAGAATTTAAAAAAGCTTTTGATAGAGTTCCGCATAAAAAACTTATATGAAAATACAACATAAAGGAGTGAACGGAAAACTATTAAAATGGATGGAAGATTTCCTTGTAGGAAGAAAAATGATGCAAAGGTACAACGAACAATTAAGAATGAAGACTGCGGTAAAAAGTTACAAGATGACTTGGACAAAATGGTAGAGTGCAGTAATAAATGGCAAATGGAGTTTAATGCAGATAAGTGTCATGTTATAAAGTTTGGAAAAAGCGAGAAAAGACCAAATTGGTAATACAAACTTGGAAACAAAATATTAAATGAAGCAGAGAAAGAAAGAGACTTAGAGGTAACGATGAATAAGAAATTGACACCAGAGGATCATATTAATGAAAGAGTGAGAAGCATGTATGCATTGTTAGCAAATATGAGAGTGGCCTTCACTTATATATATTGTTACGGACGGAGGGTAGAGATACGGTACTGTACTAGTCTCTAGGCTAGACTTGCCCCGACGTTAGATATCAACAGAATAAAGTAGCACTGGGTGGCAGGTATCTGACTATTAAAGTTATGAATTGTAAGTAAAAGTACAAACCCAGTCTATATTAAAGAATGATAACACGACCCAAAGAGACCGTCCAAACATATACCCAGGTATGGATATAATGAATAAAAATGATAGAGAAACTACTCTGACTTTCTATAATATATTGACAATATGAACGAACACAAAGACAAACAATTAACACTGAAAGAATTAATAAATGAAATCAGGATTCCCAACTATGACAGAATAAGAGACAAAGTTCCCAGATTAGATAATGCACCAGCAATAATCACTCAATAAATCACTACCACTGTACCATCACTTCAATAACCACACATCAATAATGCAAGGCACTAGGTACACTTAAGCACAGAATTAATCACTCAATAATAATGGTTAGTTAGCACTTCACTGGCATATATAACAATAGAACATCAATGCATCACAACATACACGTAATAATATAATAATAGAAATATCAATGCACAAATATATATAATAATAATAATAGCAATCTATAAGAGTGACCCTATTTCACTGTGAGAAAAATGTAGAAGTAAAAACAATTATACTTATCATATACGTTATGCGTGTCTCGTCCCGAACCTCACAACACTAACTCACTTACAAAACACACACTAGTTTGTCGTCCCAATCTCTACTGGTATCTGAGCCCCACAGGCCTAACCCCCGCTCTTATATACTGTTGGCTCGACAAAGACAAGTGAGCATGTTCCAACAAAGGCGTGTCTCTGAACTGTTCCGTTAACGCAGACTTAAGCACACATCACGCATACGTTCCCACCCAAGAAACTATTGGGAGTCACTAGAAACGAATACGGACAATCTACCCCTCGGCCACCTGCTAGAGAGGGGGGGGATGCGTACGAATCTAGAAAACATAACAGGCCATGATACTCTCGACCTTATGACAAAAATACACAAAGAAAATGGAGTGAAATAGATGAGCTATCTTCGGACACAACACAGCCGGATGTAAGCCTCCGTTCCCACGCTCGCATCCACAGTCAATTTATAGGATAGCACTACTTACAAATTAATAATAATTCAGGCACGCATAACAAGATGAAGAAATGGTCAAGAAAATAATAACATCCTTTATAAGACCTACCTTAGAATATGCTGCAGTAGTATGGAACCCACATTTAAAGAAACATATCACTAAATTAGAAAAAGTACAAAGAACAGCAACAAGATGGCTACCAAGTCTAAGAGAACTAAGCTATGAAGAAAGACTAAAGAAACTAAAATTACCTAAACTAGAAGAAAGACGAAAGAGAGGTCATATGATTATGGTTTACAAATGTGTCACAGAAAAAGAAAAGATAGATATAGACAACTTATGTCAACAAGGAATACCTACAATGAGAGGACAAAGTAAGAAATTAATTAATTAAAAAAAGAGGAGATATAGATGTACAGAAATATAGTTTTCCAAATAGAGTAATAGACGAATGGAATAAATTACCAGAAGAAGTGGTGTGTGTCAAAAACATACATAACTTTTAAGAAAAATATGATAATTGTGTTTTAAAATACGGGACATTACGAGCTTGACTCAATCCTGTAAATATACGAATAGGTAAGAATACATGCTACCCACCCTATATGCCTACCTTCCTGGATAGATGAATAGCTTGCCTTGAATGAATTAAACATTTGAAAAAGGTGATGGTTACCTGGATAGTGGATGAAAACCATACTTCACTCTTTTGATCTGTATCACAAACCTTTCTGAAGCAGCAGCATCAAGGTAGTCAGGAGGGAGATGGAGATGCCACAGATGAGAAAAAGTATGGCAAATGTCTTCTTCCTTCCCAAGGTGGCGGTGGCCAACCAGAGTAGAAGGTAGGCAGGAATTTCCAGTAGGCCGCCCAGGAAAGTGTACAGGTAGATGTTGGTACTGACAACAACACAACATGTGTTAATGTTAATCTCAGTTAACGGGTTTAATTAATTTGACATGATCGCTGCATCATATACACTCCATCTCACAATGAACAGTATGGTGTACTTAATTTTTACTGGAAATTTTCTAGTGTGGCTCCATCACTGAGGTAATATCGAGGGCATGAACCAAAGGGTAAAATATCTACAGAATGTTGACAGGGAGTAATACAGAGGGATTATACATCGCACCTGAGATTGTAGGAGTTGAGACTGATACCATAGTAGATAGCAGAGGAGGTTATCCAGAGATAGAAAACGACGAAAGCTTTCAACCGCAACCCAGGTGTCAACACCAACACGAAGGTTTCTCGTAACAATTGCTCCAGTTTGGTTCTAACGCTGACACCAACTGACTCTCTCCTCTCACACTTTTCCGATTTTTCCTGTTGTGGATAGAAATGTGGTTATAATCATAATTGCTATTATTTTACGTCAGTTACATACATTTCTGAACTGCTGAGGGTCACTTATTGAGTGTATCATTCTCCTTTACCAACATTATCACTTTCTTTATTACAATTAGTCATCATCATCAGAACTACTGGTGTGTTACTACGTTACAGTCGCAACCATATTCTTGTCATGTACAAAAAAAAAAAAAAAAAAAAAAAAATTAAACGTAAATTAACATTGAGGTCAAAGAAATCTGTGGCAATTATCTCAAATATGCATGAGAGGAATTGCAATAAGTATAACACACAACAAAAGTTGGTAAAGACTCCTGTAGTCTAGGAACCAGTGGAGAAGGTTTGAGAGGCCTTGGTTCAATAAGGAGCTCTAAATAGCTGCTGCTGATGATAATGGTGATGATAGTGATGCATTGCATCACTGTCGCTGTGTCAGTCTAAAGCTGCATTGGCCTCCTGTTTAGTTTGAAAATATTGAATTCTCTGACTCTATGGTACCATACAAAATCATACAAAACGTACAACTTTCGTCATTATTCAATAGAGAACTTAACGTGGAGGTTGGAGAGACTTTTGCACACTTACTGAATATATTTGTACCACCTCAACAGTATGTGTGTTGGTATTGGTTTTGGGGGTTCTGAGCAGTGAATTGTCATCCAGAAAGATGTGCAGTCACGAGCACTAATAAGTATCCAGGTGTGCTTCGAATACCTAGAGACAGTAAAGAATGCACAATAAGATCTCCATTGGAAATAGTTCGTTGGTTCAAAGCTTCAACCAAACCTGTATACTTATTAGTGCTCGTGACTGTACACCAGTCTTTCTCTCCTTCATTAAATATGTTCTAGTTCAATGTGATGGTTGTTGTACCTTGCTTCTGATGTGTTTCATTGTGGCAAGGAGGACGTGGTCTGGTGGTAAGGTCCTGTGATTTACTGAGGCGGCCTTCTTGAGCAGGTTGAGGGTGTCATAGTAGCGACCGTGAAGGATCAGCCACCGAGGTGATTCTGGAAGCACCCTGACCACAGATGCATGAATGTTACTGCAACCCACCTGATTATCTATATACCATGAATAAAGAACATTGACAATTGGAATTTCGGAATTCCCAGTTTACATATTAAAAATTAATATACCGATAGTCATACTTAGTTAACAATTGTAAAGGATAAATGGAAAGGTGAAGGAGGGTGCATCAGTCTTTTTGGAAGTATTTTAGCCTAAACGTGTAAACAAAAACACTTTTAATAGTTGAGTAGTGAAAAATACTTTAATTGCTTCCAACAACTAACCAGAAGTATATAAGAGTACAGAGGATGGGCACAGTGAAAGCAGCCTGTAACCATCGCCATGGCCGTATATAATAGGCTACAGCAGGCACCATCATGTAGCCCAGTGCCCAGGGAATTAGGTATAAGGAACCAGCATAAGTTCGTTGTGATGGTGAACACACCTCCATACCTGAAACACAGAGAGAGAGAACTTTGGTCACTGACTTTCTCCATGAGTGTCGCATCATTGCCACGCGGTTTGCAGTTATTTTCTATATTATTTAAGGCGAGAAATTTTTACAGGCAACTTTCTTGCTAGATTAATACTTCAGTAATACTTGTAGAGGAGTGTTTAGGATCATATTTGTGGAGGAATCAATAGCTGTTATTTTTTTCCCATCTCAAGGGACTTACTAATTGGGATGATAGCATAGCCTCAAGTGGGCACTTAAATCGATCATGCGAGATTTCTACAACAGAAGTGAGTAGTTTTGGGTAGTTAGACGAATCATCACTGAAAATTACATAATGAATGGCATTTAAACTACCTTCCCTCATTTTCCATATGATAAGTATATTTTAAGTACACACTTGGGAGATGAATTATCTATAAAAAGAGCGTAGTAATGAAAGTTCTAGTGATTTTTTATTTTCTTTAGGAATATAAAAGAAATTCATGATATTGAATAGCTTGACGAAAGCTGTATGTTTTCCTGAGGGAAAGAAACATGCAGTGAGATAGTTCAGAAGAGTAATGCCCAGTATAATATTAACAGAGAGAGAGAGAGAGAGAGAGAGAGAGAGAGAGAGAGAGAGAGAGAGATGCAACTTTGTAATGAAGAGAGATATGCTGTGCTGAATTAGTGAGAGAAAGGACAACAGTACTGTTGGGCAGGTTGAGTAACTAGACACCGGTGAGCCGGACTCATTATTACACTCTGTATACTACCTATAGCTTGGTTATGACCTCTTTGAAGCATTTCTAATAATGTCCGGTTCACATTAGCCCGTTTGTACGGATCCGACATCCGTTAAGTATCCGTACAGTATTTAAAACATTTATGACTGTGAAAGTTACCATGTAATCTAAACTTGTACCCACAAGAGCTAAATTAACTAAACGTTGTTGTAGCCTTAAGTTACGACAGTGTTTTAGGGTCGACTCCACAGTCGTTCGTAGTGATTTGTGAGCACACAAACGAAAGAATCTTTGACGTGCAAATGACTTATGGCTGAATTATTTAATGAATTTGGTGAGCAAACTATGCAGTGATCATCATTATCTAACTTTTTTCGGATAATAATGATGCCTTACAAGTGTGGTTGGTTAGGAAGCTAACATTCGTATACGACTGTGGAATCGACCCTGAGTATCCTTGCTATTTTGATTTTCCTTTCCAGTCTTATCATCAGTTGAAAGCATTGCTATACTATATTTAGGCTACATTATCATGTTCAGTCAACAATCCTTTCGGAACAGAACCCTTTGAGATTAATAACTAACTTCTAACAACATATATGAGTAGGTGATGTACAGTATTAAAGATACTGTATTGGGTAAAACTATGGAGTCACGCCCTCACCTAAATGTGTTGTTTTGGGGAAGGGATATATAAATATATTATAAACTGATAGTTGAAATGATATATTTTGTTACTACCCCTAAGATCTTGAGGGAGAGCCTAAGATATCAGGGATTATGGGTGGGGGAAAGCACACAAATTAGGGATATCATAACCTGACCAAACCTAATCTGGACCTACCCTTGGCATCCATCGGTCCTAACCTTGGCATTCTTCGCCAAGATAGCAGGGGTAGCAAAAGTAACAAAATACATCATTTACAACAAACAGTCCATTAAAAAACATCAAAGCATTACATTCCATGATGATCCCTTTCCAAAAATAGTTTATCCCTTTGTTGAATTGGTCAATAACTATCGAGGTAAAAAAAAAAAAAAAAAAAAAAATAGGCTTATAATAATAAACTTAAATGGTAGCTCAAGTTGTATTACTAGCTAACTGTTGTTTCGTCTCTTCTTGTAGTATGAATTATGAAAACCCTGTAACGTACCGTAGGTTGCTACTGAAATCAATAGTCGCACGGGAGTTTATTGACGTTCGAAATGTGCGCAGAATTACCTATTTGAATTTTCAACAGGAGCTAGACTCACTCAGAAAAGCGCTAAAAAGGAGCTGCATTTACTATACGGCTGAAGAAAGCTGCTGAATTTTACCTTCTTTCTTTACTTTTTCCTACAATAAGTCTTACTGGAGTGACAAAAGGTAAATAATGGTAGTGATACCAATTACTAATGAAACACTAAGGCACTAATTTAAAATTTACGCGTTATACCACTATAAACACCACCAACTCTAGCATCATACGCACTAAATTAGCAATTTTGAATGTGGGTAGAGAATTAGCCTACATGACAACTTTCACAGTCATAATTTTTTTTAATGCTGTAGGCTACATGTTACTTAACTTACAAAACCATAAAATGACTCTAGAACATTTTATTTTCATATACATTAATTTCTCATCGATTTTCACCATCAGTAAGCAATATAGAGGGAATAATATATGCTTGTATACAAGACTTACTGGAGACGCTTCAGTGAAGTCATAGCCAAGCTACAGGTGTACGTCAACATTGACTGGGAGTTCAGGCTGCTGAATGGCTGGCTGGGTTATATGGTGCCGAGTCAGTATACAGAGTGTAATAATGTGAACCGAACTTCATACAGTAGCGGACGAGCCGGTATAGACCCAACAATTGTGGTTTAATGAAGAGAAAATATGTAATCTGTGACTGAACATTATATCCCATTTGCTGCCACCAAGTAAATTAATTCTTATAATATTGCGTTTCAGTATAGAGATCCAAAAAGTGAAATAGTATTATAAATATTTTCTGAATTTCAGTAACAAAAAGATTGGAGGTCACTGAGAGATTAATGAAACTGTCTGATGTTACCTACAAAGAATGACTGGTCCCATGTAGTATCCAATGTCAAATATTTGGTTGAGCATCCTCAAAAATATAAAAGTCTCCACGTTGGGAGACACAGTGATGAGGGCACTGGTAAGTATTGACGAAACTGAGGAGAAGAGCACAGACTTCCTCCGTCCAATACTGAAAACTCAATTCACTGATTAGGACATGTGATAATAAAGATGTAGTTTTTATTACTAAAAAAATATTAAGGGGTACCATCAAACTTCATCAACCACTCTAACACAAGATCAAACTTGTATTTATGATAATATAATATACCTTGTATTCTTTATAAACTCATATAGAATTTTATATATATATATATATATATATATATATATATATATATATATATATATATATATATATATATATATATATATATATATATATATATATATATATATATATATATATATACAGTACCATAATGGTACCATAACAGCTGCAGTAGTGTCGGAGAAAAAAAAAAAAAAAAAACTATTTGAATAAAGTGTATATGTGAGCCAATTAGGTGTGTATGTGTCCCCAAACAATGAATCTATAAATTCAAATGCAATATAACTTGGTGTCCCAACCATTAGGTTTCCAATATCATCAGAGGGAAATCTCGTTGTCATAGTTTCGCTTTAGTCCCATGACCCAGACTTTATGTCTCAATATCATACATAACTGATTCACAGACATACATATCATGAGCAGTCCAAATGAACATATATTCTTCCCTTTGACTATGTATGTAATTGACCTACGCTTCCAGAAGATGTCCGTAGAGCAGACTACCAAGTAGGGTGCCCGCCTGCATAACAGAACTGGTGGTGGAATACAGGGCTCGTCTCTCACAGGTCAGGTCCCACTGTAAGGGTCACAGCATGCCCGTAAACAATTTAGGAGAATAGTTACGAGTAATTGACGGTAGTGGCTGAGGTCTGGAAAGGTGCATGAGCAAAAAAATAAGTATATGTTTAAAAAGAGTGAAGGTCCACCAGACTATTAGACATAATGTGCGATACAAAAAAGAAGGGGTATTGGTATGGAAAAGAGGCAAGGAATACTGAGGATACACTGTGTAATGATCCTACTACTTAGTCTCACTGTTTGTGGTATCAGTTGTACAAGTAATGGAGAGGCTATCCAAAATTTTTTTGTTTATAGATAATGTACCGGTAAATAAAAATAAAGGTGCTGTAGATATTAAGAATGGCAGCTACAATGACGTAATATATTTCGTCTATTGCTGTTTGAAGGTCCTCTGTATTTCTTTGTAATGGAAGTTGAAATCGCATATTTTCTTTATTTTTCTCACAAAATAGCTTCCTAACTGCATGATTTAGGAATCCTAGTCCAGCTGATAGGTTATATCAAGGACGTATTACTATTATGTTTTACCGTTCTAAGGGTGTGTGTGTGTGGCATTTTTTTTTTTTTATGCATTAATGCTGCATATTTTTTTCATACCTCATTCACTATACCTGACACATGTTGAGAAGTGTAGTAGAGGTGAAAGAGTTTTCATGAAAAGTGTGTATATCTTTTTTTACCTACCTCCGTGACTATACTTGACGCATATTGAGAAGTGTTGTAGACTCTGGAGGAACAGGCCAGTAGAATGTCGTCATCGTTACTAACAGACTGAATGTTACTCATCACTTTGTTAAATCCGAGTTGAGCAGCGGATGTGTAGTTGTAGTTGTGCATTAAACATCCTTCTCGCTTACCAGTCAAGTTACTGAAAAATATGAAGGATAAATATAAACCATTCACACACCAAACAGCGACAGAGATCACCTCACTTCCAGGTCAAAATAAGTGACTTCACCAACAACCTGCCCAGAGAAACCAGCCACCTCCCTGCCTCCCAACCCAAGGAGGATCACCACACAAACAGTTTCATAAATTTGAAATCATGTTTCGCCTAAAGCCAGATAGGTACGGTGTTGTTTCTTATCCACAACATATATAGGTTACATTGTGCATACCCCGTTCAGCTGTTAGAATATTTCTGGAACGGCTGAAATCGTCTGGAGTTAGCTCAACTAAAACATAACAGTAAAAAGAGTGCTTCCTAGGATGAAATTGTAGTTAGGACATATAAAGAGTTGTATACCTGAGAGGGATGGCAAAGGTGATGATTTGTTCCTGGGTCCAGTTGGCTTCCATTAACTCAGACACATGGCACCAATAGTCAGGGGTGGCGCCCAGGAACTGATATGATATGCTACTGAACGGAGTTGGGAAAGTACCTGGGGGGACAAAGAAAAGGTATTTGTCAAAGTAATAAGCAATCAGAAAAAAATAAGTTAATTAAATGTTTACTGTACTAACTTTAGACTATAATATATATCTATCAATCTGTCATTCTATATATCTGTCTATCTTGATAAATATAATTCAGATAATATCTCGCTCCATCTGGGAAGTCCCTCAATGGGGTGGTCATGATCCTGCCTAATTTTACATACACACACACACACACATACACACATATCTTAGGTTGGATGGGTACAGTATCTTTGTACAAGCGTAAAAACAGAGGTACTGTGCCCATTTAACCTAAAATGTGTGTGTGTGTGTGTGTGTCTGTCTGTACGGATGTCAGTACAGTCGATCGTTTGTCCCTATAGGCCAGTGTCTCTGTGGAATGGCTTTGGTGAATCTGTCATTGATGGTTATGGACTGGCTGGCTTCAAGAGTTGGGCTAATAAGTTTTTATTGAGCTAACTGCTCGTCTTTCTTTCTCTAAGCTGTCCTCTTTTCTTCAGGTTGGATTCATGGGGCTGTGGTCCTCGGATTGATAGAATGCTTGCATTCTTTGCCAGCTTTGTGTTTCTTGTCTATTTTTTATTTATTTTTAAATAATAATATATATGTGTGTGTGTGTGTGTCTGTATGACCACCCCATTGAGGGACTTCCCAGATGGAGCGAGACATCAGAACTCTAGATATCTAGATAGACAGATATAATGATTGACAGATGTATTGATTGATAGATGGTAGAGTAACTAGGCCAGTTGCTAAGAAATTGTCCTAGTGTATTAATTGTAACGAAATGACAAGGAATCCCAATTAGTTCATTGTACATGATCAATGACAGAATTATAGATTTTTTTAGTAAAGAAAGGTGATAGAAACGTACTGAAGGCACACATGATGATTACAATAATGTTCCAGCGACCATTGCTTCCAACTACCTCCAATAGGTCCTCAAATGTATTGAGGGGTTTTGAGTTTCCTGCGCTCAGGGTTGTCACGCCCGAGGTGACATGATTTTCCTCCCCAGGAACTTGAGCGTGGGTGTTGCAGACTTCCACCATACTATGTGTCTCATCACCATCCATCGACATTATCCTGTAATGTAAATGTGGTTTCCATTATACTGCTGATAGGTTGAATAATAACGTATAGACAAGGTTAATGTGGGAAAAATGCCATGTCCACAAATAAATCGAGTCCACTCCAGCACTTTCTTTTCCTTTTTAATACCATATATTTCCTCTATTTGTCAACAGGATAGTATCATTAATCAAGAAGAATTTAATCTAACAACTCAATAATTTCAATCATTAGACAGCGCTTTTAGGTCTTTCCCAATCCCCAGCCTCCTGGTGGACGCTGATGAGCCACCTCTTGATCTCTGTCACCAGTCCTTGGTGGTTCGTTGTTGGCATCGATTACATCGACTTCCTGACTCCCTTCCTTGCTTAACAGTGTCATCAGATATCATGTCTCAGTACTCCCTTTCACATTCTCGCACACCATGGCCCTTTGGCTTTCGGGTCAGGAAGGCTATGGAGGAGATGGGCACTGATGATCTCCCGATTTGTCCTGTGCGATGTCCCTAGAGTGGCTCCATGGCTTCTTCCAGAAGTTTTCCCTTGCTCCTGCTTTTCAGAGAAGAAGGAATCTCTTCCTCCTCTAGTGGCTTGTTTCCTCTTTTTAGAACATGCCTTTATTCACAGGGAGTCCCTCCCTGTGTACACTGATGGGTCAAAGTCTGATGCTGGAGTTGATTTTGGAGTTGTCTTTTCTGATTTTTGTTGTGGCGGCAGGCTCCCTTCTGTCATTTCAAATTTTACTGCTGAGCTCTCGGCCATTTTATATGCTCTCCAAGTGATTTTTACTATCCCTCAGCCTTTTTTACTATTTTTATCAATTCTGTAGTGCCTTGCAGGCCTTGTGCATTTTTAACTCTTCCCATCCCCTGGTGTTGGACATTCTCGAGTGGCTTGTCCTCATGGGTCGTCGTGGCCGTAGAGTTGCATTTTGTTGGGTCCCGGCTCATGTGCTCGGCCTCCTGCCAGGCGTCATCCCATTCCTGCAGTGGACATTCGACCCTACATAGATGCAGCCGTTCATTCCCGCTGGCAGGACAGATGGGATGCCATCGGGGCTAACAAGCTCCGCGGTATCTGCCAGTGCCTTGGTTTGTGGAGCTACAGCGGCCTGTCCCACCGGTGGGAGACGGCTCTTGTTGTCAAGTGTCCCAGCCTTGGGGACCTTCGTCGTAGGCACCTCTCTGAGTACCGGGTGGGTGACGGTTCTTACAGTCTCTTCCAGGTGCTCGGGGAGGAGGCTTGTAGTGTGGGAGGGAACACCTTCTCCTGCACAAATTGTGAATTTTATTATATTTATGGCTTTTTAGCTTTTTAGATAATTCAATGTTTTTTTTATTTTGATCTCTTATATATTTTACTTGAGTTAATCAGGTTCTTTTAATATAAATGTGCCTTTTAGTTTCTATGTTCTTTTAATTATGCTGCCTATCCTTTTCGGGGTGGTGAAGCCTGTTTGGGGTGTGTAAATATTTTATTAATGATGCAGATAACCATTTTATGTTGGGCGGTATATGACCCTAGCTGTTGCGCCGCCAAATGCCTAATGGCATTAATAAAATCAATCAATCAATCCCCTCGGTCTGGGCTTTATGTTAACGACCCCTCGAGATGCCCTGGCCCATTGCCTGACTCACTCTTTATAAACTTCTGCAACATTCGTGGTCTTTCCTCCAAGTTCTCTTCTGTTGAACACCACCTCTTTTCCGAAAAACCTCATCTTGTCTTCCTCACCGAAACCCAGATCTCAGCATAAACTGACAGCAACCCCTACTCTGCCTCCTCTTACTTTCTCTATCCTCAGTTTTGTGCCATAGGCGGTTGTGTATACATACGCAACGACCTCACTCGTTCTTGTGTTCCCGAACTTGACTCTTCTGAATTCTCAACTCTCTGGTTTCGGCTATCTCAAACTAAATACATCTGTGCTATATATCTCTCTCCTAACTCTACTTCACCACTGCCTTTGGCTTTCATCTCCCTTCACTGATCCACCTGGTGAACAAGCCTTCATCTTTTCAATTCTCAACGACCTAGAGCAGTTAATCCAGCACCCTACCCATATTCCAGACCACATTGGTGGTCAGCTCAATATCCTTGACTTATTCCTAACCTCTCATCCTTCTGTTATGCTGTTGATCTTTTCTTTCCATTGGGCTCCTTTGATCACAATTTTATTTCAGTATCCTGTCCGATCGCTCCAGTAAGACCTTTGAACCCTCCCAGGAAGCGGTGTCTGTGGCACTACAGAGCTGCCAACTGAGATGATCTGAGGCAGTACTTTCAAGATTTCCCATGGAATTATTTGTGCTTTAGTGACCGGGGTCCCTCTGAGTGTGCTGCACGCATCTTGTAGGTGATCCTCTCGGGCATGGAGGCATACATACCATATTATTTCCCTCTTACTAATTCACGAAACTCTTGGTTTAATCACGCTTGTTCATCTGCTGTCCACAACAAGGAGGAAGCTTTCAGACTGTTCCGACACCTTCAAACTGATGAATCTCGTCCTCTGTATATTTCTGCCCGGAATCGTGAGACAGCTGTTCTATGACTAGCAAAAAAATCCTTCATCCATGCCAAGTACAGCTCCGGACAGATCAATGGTCCACACCCCATCCATCAGCGACTTGGTTTGTTCCTCGTCGGATCTGGTAACAGTTGCAGGTGGAGGGAGGGGGGAGGGAGGGGGGATGTTAGTGGGAGAGGAAGAGAGAAATGTGGGCGGAGCTATATAGGAGGGTAACGAATGATCAGGTAGAGAGACGTGTGTCAGGAGGAATGAATGAAGCATACACTGTGAACGGTATCGAATCACCAATAGTATAAAGCAGGGTTCTTTAAACTTTTTCAATCGTGACCCAGTTTTACTATGACATCATTCTCACGACCAATACAGAAAGATCCTTAACAAATGATCAGAATTATCAACCAAAGAAAATACAAGGCCAGAAACTGAAACGTAATATTTATGATTAAAAGGAATTCTAACAGGAATTATAAACACTGCCTCACCTACCCCTCCCTCTCTCTCTCTCATTCTCTCTCAAGAAGGCTAATATTTGTGC
The DNA here is from genome assembly GCA_033782935.1 of Petrolisthes cinctipes. NCBI lineage: Eukaryota > Metazoa > Arthropoda > Malacostraca > Decapoda > Porcellanidae > Petrolisthes > Petrolisthes cinctipes. Next base: position 199,762 of record JAWQEG010000028.1, read on the forward strand.
AAGGATTTTGTTTTATTGATAATTAGATATATGAATATTCGATTTTTAAAAATATGTTAGGTGGATTCATGTATGAACTTCATATTTATTTTATTGTCACGAACATTATTATTCTATTTTATTCATGTATTTATTTTTGTGAGCCTGCGACCCAGTTTGGAGGAATTCGGGACCCGTAGTTTGAAGAATCCGGGTTTAAAGAAGTACATACTGCATTAACGTAGGTGGATATAGGAGAGAAGAAATGTGATGATTTGAGGCGAGGGTGAGGTGGAAGAGGGTAAGAAAAATGAAGGTGATTAGTTGAAAAGTAATAACAAACAAATATAATTAGAATATCTGTTACATTATATCCTTTAAATAAAGGCACTGTCTTTTGTTCACCATCGTAGTGGGATAGACTACTGAATATATATTATCCTTTGGATATTAGACAGCTATCCCTGTATTCGTCTTATCCCTTGTGCTTGCCCCGTAGGGGGGTATTGCCTGTAATGATGTGGGCAATACTTTAAGGGTTTTGGCGCCCCTTCAGCCCCCACCACTAGCTTATATTTCTTCAACTGTACCTCCTTTCTTCCTATTTCATTCTTGCTTGCTGTCACACCTCTCTATCACCTTTTCCTTGTACTAAATGACCTCGCTGTTGCGCCACCTAATATCAATCAAATCTCTCGTGCTTGTAGTCCACCCTATTTATCCCCTTCTCCCAGGCCCAGCTGTTTTATTTTCTTTTTCGGCAGAAGACGGTTTAATTTTCTAACTTTTTTAATAATCATATTTGTCAACAAATTCATTAAGCTATTTACCAGGATTTTTTCTTCTAAATATGCATTTCCTTAAAAATAATCGATGTTAAACTTAAATAGGCGCCGCTATATGGCGTTTTCAATAAACTTGGTCCAATTTTATGCATAGGCTATATATATATTACAGTATCTCTCAAGTAACTGGCAACCTTACACATCCTCCCTACTGTCTTATCCCTCTCTCGCTTACCCTTCCCTCCTTTCTTACCGTTTATCTTTTCTTTCTCATATTTTTAACCTTCTCATTCGTTCTTAAACAGTTTTAATGACATAGGCCTTTCTCCCTTATCACTTATAGTCCAATTATATGATTCGAAAAACTACGGCTGAGATTATGTTGTAGATCGCATTTTGGTTCTCAATATGTAGAGGTTGATTGATTGATATTAGGCGCCGCAACAGCGAGGTCATATAGCGCCAGAAAACGGTGATAGAGAGGCGAGACAGCAAGAAGGAAGGAAATAGAAAGAAAAGAGTGGTAGTTGTAATAGTAAAAGTTAGTGGCTGGGGCCGAAGGGGCGCCAAAACCCTTAAAGTATTTCCCACATCACTAATGCAGGCAATACCCCCCTACGGGGTCAATATGTAGAGAATTTAGAAAACAACTAGAGATTTATGGGGAAAGATATATGAATTATTTAGAATTAAAGTGTTGGCAGATACGCATTATTATCCCAGCCACAGCATTTCGCCTTCATAAAACTGAAGGACTATAGGTTTCATGCATTGCCATTTGCTAGTTTGTTGCTAGTCAGAATGTTAACTTGTTAAACCCATTTGCAGGAAAGAGAAATATATTATATCTTTCTTTTTAAGTTACTTATAGGTATCTTATATTAAAATCTGTTTCGATATACATTACCTTACTTTTATCTAGTTCCAGCATTACTGCATAGAACACCATATGACACAATAAGGACCACAAGGACAGTAATGGTGATCAACGTGATGCTCATGTATCTCTCTATAGGTTACTGAACACAGTGTTTTATGCTCAACTTCAGAATAATGTTCTCAGCATCACAATGATAGGCAAAAATAATAAAAACAATATAAAGAAATTATCTTTTATTATACGACAAATATTCAACTGCCTCGGTGCTACTGTCTCATATATATATATATATATATATATATATATATATATATATATATATATATATATATATATATATATATATATATATATATATATATATATATATATATATATTTAAATATATATATATATATATATATATATATATATATATATATATATATATATATATATATATATATATATATATATATATATATATAGAGAGAGAGAGAGAGAGAGAGAGAGAGAGAGAGAGATACATAAGCATCACGTTGATCACCATTACTGTCCTTGTGGTCCTTATTGTGTCATATGGTGTTCTACGCAGTATTGCTGCAACTAGATAAAAGTAAGGTAATGTATATCGAAACAGATTTTAATAAAAAATACCTATAAGTAACTTAAAAAGAAAGATATAATATATTTCTCTTTCCTGTAAATGGGTTTAACAAGTTAACATTCTGACTAGCAACAAACTAGCAAATGGCAATGCATGAAACCTATAGTCCTTCAGTTTTATGAAGGCGAAATGCTGTGGCTGGGATAATAATGCGTATCTGCCAACACTTTAATTCTAAATAATTCATATATCTTTCCCCATAAATCTCTAGTTGTTTTCTAAATTCTCTACATATTGACCCCGTAGGGGGGTATTGCCTGCATTAGTGATGTGGGAAATACTTTAAGGGTTTTGGCGCCCCTTCGGCCCCAGCCACTAACTTTTAGTATTACAACTACCACTCTTTTCTTTCTATTTCCTTCCTTCTTGCTGTCTCGCCTCTCTATCACCGTTTTCTGGCGCTATATGACCTCGCTGTTGCGGCGCCTAATATCAATCAATCAACCTCTACATATTGAGAACCAAAATGCGATCTACAACATAATCTCAGCCGTAGTTTTTCGAATCATATAATTGGACTATAAGTGATAAGGGAGAAAGGCCTATGTCATTAAAACTGTTTAAGAACGAATGAGAAGGTTAAAAATATGAGAAAGAAAAGATAAACGGTAAGAAAGGAGGGAAGGGTAAGCGAGAGAGGGATAAGACAGTAGGGAGGTTGTGTAAGGTTGCCAGTTACTTGAGAGATACTGTAATATATATAGCCTATGCATAAAATTGGACCAAGTTTATTGAAAACGCCATCTTTCCACCTTACTATGACTTATATTCCTTCAAACACAATGTGTCTAGGCATCTCGAACGAAATTGGACATGATTTTGGACCACTATCTCACTGTACTACACAGGTGGAGACGACGAGCGGGCTCACAGCCTTTAGTTCCCCTCTTTCTAGACATAGAACAGAAAAAAAAAAGATCACTTCCCTTTACAGTGGCAGATTTCCTGCTTGTTCCCCTTCTGCTGTCAGAACCAATTCTAGTTTGCTTACACAACTTTTGCACTATTTATATCCCCCTCTAGCCAGGTGTCGAGACAGAAAACGTGCCGGCACAGCTGTTTGGCCCAATAATAACCAGCATAGCAACCAGCCCTTAGCAACTGCACAGTAACTGGTCACTCAAGCAAAGCTCATACTGAATCTTCTTAGTATTTAAAACTACACATAATATAACCCACACGGTGTGCTAATACTATACTGTATTCAATGTCAATCTTCAAAAAACATCGTAAGTACCAGGTTGCCTTTCAACTCATCAAACATAATTTTTTTACATCGACTTACCATTCATTGTAGGAGCAGCAGCTACTTTTGAAGAGGAATTGTGCTTTAATGGTTCTGACTTCTGAGACTGATATAGCAGCTGTTGATGTAAGACGGAGATGAATTCACAAAATAATTACGGGTATTTTGCCAGACTCTTGATCAGGCAGATTGATTGATTGATTGATTAATTTTGATGCAACTAAGCATCTGGCGGCGCAACAGCTAAGGTCATATACCGCCCAACATAAAATTGTCATCTACATAATTAATAAAACATTAATACCCGAAAGGGATAGACACCATGATTAAAAGACACACAAACTAAAAAGCACATTATTAATAAAAGAACCCATCAACATAAAAAAAAAAAAAATCAAACCATCTAAAAACCATAAATATCATAGAATCATATTTTGTGGAGAAGGCCAGCCTCCTCCACATAGGAGAGGGTGTTCCCTCCCACACTACAAGCCTCCTCCCCAAGCACCTGGGAGAGACTGTAAGAACCGTCACCCACCCGGTACTCGGAGAGGTGCCTACGACGAGGGCCCCCAAGGCTGGGACACTCGACAATAAGATGCCGTACTGTCTAAGGGACCAGACAATCATCACAGTAAAGAGGGTGAGCCCTCTCCATTTAAAAGCCATGAGTCAATAACGGACAAGACAAGAGCCGTCTCCCACCGGCGGGACAGGCCACTGTAGCTCCACAAACCAAGGCGCTGGCGGATGTCGCGGAGCTTGTTGATCTTGACGGCGTCCCATCTGTCCTGCCAGCAGGAAAGAACGGTAGCATCTATGTAGGGTCGAAGGTCCACTGCAGGAACAGTATGACGTCTGGCAGAAGGCAGAGAATTGGAGACTGCAGCCTTAGCCAGGTCGTTAGCCTGCTCATTCCCATAGACACCCACTTGGGCGGGACCCAACAAAAAGTGACTTTGCGGAAGCCACTCAAGAATGGCCAACACCAGGGGATGGGAAGAGTTAAAATTGCACAAGGCCTGCAAGGCACTACAGGAATCGCTAATAATAGTAAACGAAGGCTGAGGGAGAGTAAAAATCACTTGGAGTGCATATAAAATGACCGAGAGCTCAGCAGTAAAAATTGACATGACAGAAGGGAGCCTGCCATTACTGCAAAAGTCAGGAAAGACAACTCCAAAACCAACTCCAGCATCAGACTTTGACCCATCAGTGTACACAGGGAGGGACTCCATGTGATTGAAGGCATGTTCTAAAAAGAGGGAACGAGCCACTGGAGGAGGAAGAGATTCCTTCTTGTCTGTAAAGCAGGTGTAGGGGAAAACTTCTAGAAGAAACCATGGAGCCACCCTGGGGACCCTCATAGGACAAATCTGGAAGTCATCAATGCCCATCTCCTCCATAGCCTTCCTGACCCGGAAGCCAAAGGGCCATGGTGTACGAGAATGTAAAAGGTAGTACTGAGACATGATATCAGATGACACCGCGCAGGGAAGGGAGTCAGGAAGTCGATGTAATCGATGCCAACAACGTACCATCAAGGACTGGCGATGGGGATCAAGAGGTGGCTCATTAGCGTCCACCAGGAGACTGGGGATTGGGGACGACCTGAAGGCTCCGGTCGCCAGACTTACTCCAGCATGATGAACAGGGTCTAAAACTCTGAGACGGGCATCGGTGGTAGAAGAGTACACCTCACACCCATAGTCGATTTTCGACCTAATAAGAACATGGTATAGGGGGAGGAGGGTGGCCCGATCAGCCCCCCAGGACATATGGCCTAGGACCCTCAACAGGTTAAGAGCATTGAGGCAAGAGACCTTAAATGTACGTAAGTGGGGAACCCAAGTAAAACGTTTGTCAAAAAGGAGACCCAAAAAGCGAGTGTCCTAGACACAACGTATCCAATGACCATACATGAATAAGTCCGGATCGGGGTGGACGCCTCGGATGTGGCAGAAGTGCATAGCAACTGTCTTGGAAGGAGAAAATCGAAACCCATGAGAACCAGTCCAACGTGACACCCTGTCAAGGGCAAGCTGCATGCTCCGCTACGCCACTGACATACGGGAAGCAGCAAACCAGACTGCTAGGTCGTCAACGTACATCAAGTTAGCTATACCGTCTGGAAGGGATGAGGCAATGGCATTAATTGCTACTGCAAACAATGTGACACTGAGGATGCTTCCCTGGGGGATGCCCTCCTCTTGTGCAACAGATGCTGAGTGGGTTGTACCAACCCTCACAGAAAAACTGCGACCACTGAGAAACTCCTTAAGAAAGCGTGGAAGGCGACCCCGCAGGCCATATAAATGGAGTTGCTTTCTCTAAATCAAAGAATAAACAGAGAAGGTGTTGATGTCGTGCAAAGGCCTCACATGCAGCAGCTTCCAACCTGACCAGAGCATCTGTAGTGAAACGGTGTTTACGAAAGCCAGACTGGGACGGAGACAGAAAATCACCACGTTCCAAGAATAATTCCAGTCTGACATTCACCATCTTTTCAAATAGTTTACAGAGACAGGAGGTCAAGGCAATTGGTCGATAATTGAGGGCAACACCAGAGTCCTTTAAATGTCAAATATTCTATTTATTGGTTAAAACTATAAAGAAAAGCTCGAACAGAAATTTTCTGTTCGAGCTGCTAAAATCGTGCACCAAATGTACAGCTCGAACAGAAAGTTTCCATTTGAGCTGAAGAAGGCAAAATGGCTATTTGGAAATTCAGTCAGTCTCGGGCCTTCAAGCTGAAAAGACGTATATAAAATAGAGTTTTGTTTGTCTGTCTGTGGGTGTGTGTGTCTGTTTTTCAGGCTATGGCCGCAAATACTGCTGGACAGAATGGCCTAAAACTTGTTACCCGAGGAAGAACATGGGCTAGGTGTCATTGTGCTCAAACATCATCTTCAATGAGCAAATGACCATCACCAAAGCACAGAGTCAGTCGCTTAAAACTGCAGGTCTAAGTTTGGAATCGGCATGCTTCTCCAACGGCCAACTCTATGTCAGCTGCTCTAGAGTCGGATCACTACAACACATTTACTTCCATGTGCCAGAGGGTAAAACAACGAACATCGTCTACCCGGATTTATTGACACCATAATTAGAGGTAAGTGCAAACTTCAAATATGAGAAAATTAAGAACTGTGATTCATGTTGACAATATGCAAGTCAGCAGACGTGAATTTTATTTGTATACATAGTGTACTCTTTATAATTTCATTTTTTAATTGCAATGTCAACTGAATGTATTAGGGGCTTTTTAAGAGAGAGAGAGTATATTGTTATTGATCATTATTTCATGTATTAATTCAGTTTTATATAAACCTGAGCGAAGCCGGGTACCCCAGCTAGTCCTCAATAAAAGAAGCCCATAAAACGCCTCTGGAATTGACCGAACTGTCACCCCACAGAGGATTAGGACTATTAAAATCACCCAATAATATAAAGGGAGATGAAGGGCCCGTACAAGGCGGTTGAGATAACCCCTCTCAACTGTAGCACTGGGAGGAAGGTATAGACTGCACATAGTGTAGGGACGGTCCATAAAAACCTTAACTGAAACAGCCTGGAGGGGAGTGTCAAGCTCCTGGCTCGTGCATGGAACATCGCCCCGAACTAGGATGGCAGAGCCACCATGGTGACCCTGCCCTTCAAATTAAATAGAATAAAATGCAGAGTATGCTGGAGGACTGGCAGGAATGTAGTCCCCAAGCATTGTCTCTTGGAGAGAAACACATGCAGGAGAGAAGCTAGAGAGAAGAACGCGCAGTTCCTCCCAAGAGGCACGCAAGCCATGGCAATTCTACTGAAGTACATAGAACAATGTTACTTTAGTTCGGATTTTTAGAGGCCTTATGGAGGTACTTCACACTACCACCATGACCTGAGGTTTTACTTAAACGATAAGTTTTGTCTATTCCTGGGCCACTAGAAAAAGAACGAACCCGAGGAGTAGTACTTGTGGCAGTAATTGAGACCCGTAGACGAGTCCCTGAAGCATCTGATATGTTAGTTAGAAGAAGGTGAAGGTAGATGAGCAGGGATAATCATTGAAACGACCACATTGGTATTGTTCTATACAGTGCTGGTATCACTGACACAGGCAGATACATCAACATCCATAATACAGGTGGAAGAATCACTCCACTGCTCAAGCTGAAGAGAAACTAAATCTTTTAAGTCACAATATCCGAGGCATCCACATTCACTTCCCCCCCCAACTGGAACCGCCTTGACGTGGTGGGGGGGCTTGTGTGTCTCTGAGACCTGGCGAGCTAGACTAGAGGGGGCTCCGGCCCCTGCTCTGCCCCGATTTCGGGGAGAGAGGGCTTCCCATGCTAGTAAGGTCGCCAGTGAGAGACCAGACTAAATGGTTCCCATCCATTAGGCTGCCAGTACAGGCCAACAGTGCTGCCCTCCAGAGGGACTGCCCTCTAGGGGCCGTCCTATGTTGGATGGTTGGGTGTCTGGGCGGGAAGATGTTGGGGAAGGGGGTCTCAGCACCGTCGTGGGCAAACTTTCGAGCCATTGGGGCTGCTTTTTTAAACGAGTGGCCCCGTGGGGGATGAGGTACCCCGCCCACGGCGACCAGCGCTCGGTCCCCTCATCTGCCCGGTACGTAGTAGCTCTTGGCTCCTGGGGCCAACAACACTAAACCAATGATATATGGATATAGAAAAGCCCCAATCTCTTCCTCGAGCGGTGGTCGACCAGGCCCTCGAGACGTCACTCTCTGGTCGTGGTAGTAAGCAGAAAGCTGCAAATAAAACTAGACCTAGCAGGTCGGGTGTTGTGTCGAAGAACCCTGTTAGCGATTTGGACACGTTAATGTTAACGAATGTACTTGCATTCTTTTCCTATGGCGCTATCCACTCCATTTTTAAGTGTTTTGGAGTAGTTCTTCGAATCCAAATCACATATGACAGTGATTGTAGGCCTAATCAGTGCTATATTACTTTCAATACAAATGCTGCTGCCAAAGCAGCATTTGAGGCAAAAGATTCTCTGATGGTGGGGGATACTCGTTGTAAAGTTCAGATGATGCGGTCCACCAATGTAGTTGACAGTGACAATGACTACTGCCCTAACATATTTGATGACTCTGTAGAGCATGTCCCAAAGGAACGTCGGGTTCCTACACCCTTTTGGTTTGTGGCTTACTACAGGGAGGGACGTGGTAACCTTATCCATGCTTCCCGGTATCTGGAGAAAGAAATTGGATTATTACCAATGGGCCACATAAAAAAATATGGTAAGAGCGTTTTAATCAGAGCCAAAGATCTTACACAGGCCATGATGCTCCTCAATCTCCCCTGTCCTTCTGATAGCATGTTTGAATCTATTAAACCATATCGAACATTTAATTATAGCAAGGGGCGTAGATATAATGAGGACCTGTATGAATTCTCTGAAGAGGACATTCTCGCTATGTGCCCAGACAGTGTCCAACTAGTAACAAAGATGAAAGGCAGTAAAAATATGATCATCCTCACCTTCTATGGCTCGCATATCCCAGATCGCATTAACATTAACCCCACCTCTTTTGAGGTGAAGCCTTTTGTTGAGCGTCCCCTACAGTGTTTCTGTTGTTATGAGTTTGGTCATGGGAGGAGGAACTGCAACAGCCGTTCCCGGTGTTGTAATTGTTCTGCTCTTGACTCACATCTTACTTCTGAGTGTTGGTCAGAGAGTTGCTGCTTTTACTGCAGAGATGCTCCCCCCTTGCGTTCTCGACATTGTAAGATGTACCTCCTTGAGCAGGATATCCTCCACTTGGCTAATACCCAATTCATTAGCATAAGTAGTGCCAGATGGCAACTCAACTTCAGGTGACAGAAGGATGGTGGTGTGAAGACATACGCCTCCACCCTTCGCCTTAAATCGGTTGCAGCACCCTCTCAACCCTCTCAAGAGGCAGCTGCTTTTTGCTCTAGTGAGAGTGTTTCAAAGGTTACTCTACATAATAGTTTCTCTGTCTTCGAAACTTTATCAAACACTCATTTTGGTGACCCTTCAACTGATGACAATTCTCAGACATAAGTTAAAGGTGTTCATGTGGTAGAGGTTCACGCTGCCACACGCTCTCCAAAAAGGAAACTTAAGTCACCTAAACTGCCACAGAGACGCCTTCGTGGTTCCTCTGAGGCACTTGACTCTATAGATGTTCCTCCTTGTAAGGCAACCATCTCTGTGGACTCATCCATAGTTTTCTCTCAGTTTCACCAGAAGCGTTCTCGTAGCCCTGATTAATCGCTTGATTCAACAGAAGTTCCTCCTCGCAAGCTTCCTTCGGGATCATCAGAGGGGCGTGAAGTTAATGTGGATGCCACGGATGTTGTGACTTCAAAAGATTCAGTTTCTCTTCTGCTTGAGCAGCGGAGTGATTCTACCACCTGCATTATGGATGTTGATGTATCTGCCTGTGTCAGTGATATCACTGCTGTACAGGATAGAACCAATGTAATTGTTTCAAAGAATATCCCATCTCATATACAGTCTGTTACAGTTCCGACTGGGCCACCCAGTATCGAGAGATCGTAGATGTGGCAGCAGTGTGTGTGTGTGTGTGCTCGAAAATTATACGGATCGTCAACACTCTCCCTCTGTAGTGAACACGACCCTGCCTCAAAGTTCATTTCATAGATGGCGCTGTGTAGTTGTGGAAGGAATGTGGACTGCAGGGTTGAAGTTTCGGGAAACATCTATGCTCGTGCCAATGAGTCATGAGCTCTTAGGCAGAGTGGTTGAGGAATGCTGATATGGAAATTTTTGAACCTATATTACACAATGAGTAGGTGAAGCTAAGGTAAAGTTGTTCGTAGCCTGAACAGTGAATATTTTTTCTAAATGGATTTCATGTTTAGCATGCAACATTGCATTGTGTTCTTGTTTTTCTACCAACTCGAGCAGATCGAGCAGATAGGTTGTTTGCTTTGGCCATCATATTTTGGTAAGCATTATTTGATGTTCATCTCTGATTTTGTATTTTATTTGTAAGTCACGTTACAGTGTATTACATGCATAGTAAAATTCCTTCATTACTAAATACTCTTTCTCACTCTCTCACGTTAAAGTGTACTGTAATCTCTCTCTCTCTCAAATGAACACTATCTTATCTTATCCAGTCTATTTAGATATGAAATCGTATGGAGATTTAGGACCAATTCCACAGTTGTTCGTTGTAGTTTGTTAGCGCCCAAACGAAAGAATCTAAACTGTGTAAATGACTTTTGACTGATTTATTGGATTAATCTGATGAGTAAAGTTTACAGATATTGTAATAATACTAGTGCTTGATAGTTTTGGTGAATAGGTATACTCAGCTTTGGGAAATAACGAAGGCTTACCAGTGTGTTTGGGGAGGAATCTGACAAACAAAATGACTATGTGGGACCGGCCCTGACTCCTTGACATTCTATGTTAAACAAATAAGTGTCGAAATATGTGATCTTTTTTCCAATGATAGATTCTTCTTCACCTCCTTCTAACTTCTTCACTTTTCTTATCCTGTTCTTTCTTCACCTTTCCCTCATCTCCACCTCTTCTCCCTTTCTCCTTTAGACCCCGTAGGGGGGTATTGCCGGTAGTGATAGAGGGCAATACTTTAAGAGTTTTGGCGCCCCTTCGGCCCCAGCCAATCTCTTTCAGTTATTCAACTGTCTCTTTTCTTTCTATTTCCTTCCTGCTTGCTGTCCCACCTCTTCTATCACCTTCTTCTGGCGCTATATGATCTCGATGTTGCAGCGCCAAAAATCAATCAATCAATCAATCAATTTGCCAATGATAATCAACTGGCATTGATTGTTAAATTAACTGGGTTATGTTTATTTAGAAGCCACACTTGAATGGGGAAGAGGGATCACTCCTAGCGACCAAACGTGTGTTTAACCTCCTAATAGATTACCCCGATTTTTGCTAATTAACCTTTTGTAGTGAAAAATAGTGTGTGCATAACAGTAGGTGTTTTACCAAATTTGCACATCGTTCACATAATGATTGATTTATTCCAGAGATAACGGTGTGTGGCTGTGGGGAAGAAAAGGGCGAAGTTTCGGAAAGTAGGTGGGGAAGGTGAAGTTCACTGGAAGGCACCGGTTGAGCAAACGGATACGTAGGGTCATTACTTTAGCTAGGAATGTAGTTTGCCAGTCAGTATTTGATGAGCGTTTCAGAGTAACGACTCCTTATAATGATAAAATCCTAAAGATTTTTATTACTTTGTTTATTGTATCACCCTTACCATAAATCCTACGAATTATGAAATTACTCCGAAACTATCCATCTCGCATATTCTGTGTATCTCTTTCGAGTCATCAAGTAATGAATGGATAACGTTAGCTACACAAATTAAAGAAGAATGTGTCTAAATTGACATTACAGATATCATGCTGTATGTGTAATAATCCTAAAGAAAATTAGCCCCTAGTAAAAGTCAGACAGAACACGTGATTAAACCAAGATTTACTTGCATTATAAAGAAATATGAAATATTCGCGTCCGTGCCCGAGATCACATCTTAAAACACGCTGCACACTCAGAGGGACCCCTATTCGGAGGCATATTTTTCAAGTCTGACCTGGTCAATGCAATCCGTTCAGTTAGGTTAGATTAAGTATGGTTGGGTTGAAATGCAGTCAAGTAGGTAAAATGAGCTGGGAAAGACCATGAGACTATTTAAAAAATTTCCTGTTGTTACTTTTATTCCTAAATGTTAGGAGCAATTTTCCTTCATTTCGTCCCAGCATTTCTTGCTCTCCAGCCAAATTCGAGAAATATGCTAACCAGCTGTAAAATCGGCGGTTGAACCCTCGTTGGCCGGGGAAAAGATAAAACTATGGTTATTCTCTACTTTCGTCATCTTTACAGGTTCATAATTTCAATAGACAGGAACACTCTATAAATGTAAATAGGCAAAGTAGGAGTTATACAATCCTTGACAACCCAACAACATTTATTTAAACAAAATAATTTTTTATTTACATTGACAATTAATATCCAGTCCAGCCACCTTCCTTCTCTATGACGGCACGCAGTCTATCGGGCACAGAGGCCACAATGCGTCGAATTTGTTAGGTTTGTTGCGGAACATCTCCCACTGAGCCTGGGTACGAGCCATTAGTGCCTCCGGTCTCCGCTCCACCATCTCTGGCTCCCAGCAGTTGACCATATTAGCCCACACGTTCTCTATGGGGTTCCAACGAAGTTCACCTTGCCCACCTAGGCTACTTTCTGAGACTTCGCCCTTCTCTTCTTCACAGCCACACACCGTTATCTCTGGAATAAATCCATCATTATGTGAACGGTGTGCAAATTTGGTAGATCACCTACTACTATGCACACATTAATGTATCTATTAGCAAAACTTGGGGTAATCTATTAGTAGGTTAAACACACATTTGGTCGTTAGGAGTGATCCCTCTTCCCCGTTCACCTGTGGGTTTAAAACAAACATAACCCAGTTAACAATCAATGCGAGTTGATTATCACTGGCAAAACGATCGCTTATTTCGACACTACTAATTTGTTTATTAACGTAGAATGTCAGGGAGCCAGGACTGATTCCACAGTCATTTTGTCAGAGTCCTCCCCAAACACACTTGTAAAGCTTCGTTATTTCCCAAAAGCTGATTATTCCTATTCACCAAAACTATCAATTGAGCATTTGTATTATTACAATAGCTGCATACTTTACTCATCAGATGCTTCCAATAAATCAGACACAAGTCATTTACACAGTTTAGTTTCTTTCGTTTGGGTGCTAACAAATCACAACGAACAACTGTGGAATTGGTCCTCACTCTCTGTCCAATTTCATTAGTATAGAGATAGGATAAAATAAGATGGTGTTTATTTCAGAGAGAGAGAGAGAGAGAGAGAGAGAGAGAGAGAGAGAGAGAGAGAGAGAGAGAGAGAGAGAGAGAGAGAGAGAGAGAGAGAGAGAGAGAGAGAGAGAGAGAGAGAGAGAGAGAGAGAGAGAGAGAGAGAGAGAGAGAGAGAGAGAGAGAGAGAGAGAGAATTACAGTTGACTTTAAAATGTTTATTACGAGAGAAAGTATGAAGGAATTTGACTATGCATGTAATACATTGTAACCTGACTTACAAATAAAATACGAAATCAAAGGTGATCTCAAATTATGCTTACCAAAATATGATGGACAAAGAAAACAACCTATCTGCCCGATCCTAGTTGGTAGAAAAACAAGATAACAATCGTGGCAACGAGACGTGAGCTCTGTCAGAACGGCTGAACAATGTTGCATGCCAAACATGATAACCATTAAGAAGAAATATTCACTGTTCAGGCTACGAACAACTTTACCTTAGCTTCACCTACTCATTGTGTAATATAGGTTCAAAAATTTCCATATCAGCATTCCTCAACCACTCTGCCTAAGAGCTCATGACTCATTGGCACGAGCATAGATGTTTCCCGAAACTTCAACCCTGCAGTCCACATTCCTTCCACAACTACACAGCGCCATCTATGAAATGAACTTTGAGGCAGGGTCATGTTCACTACAGAGGGAGAGTGTTGACGATCCGTATAATTTTCGAGCACACACACACACACACTGCTGCCACATCTACGATCTCTCGATACTGGGTGGCCCAGTCGGAACTGTAACAGACTGTACGTTGATGACCTAGCAGTCTGGTTTGCTGCTTCCCGTATGTCAGTGGCGGAGCTGCGAATGAAGCTTGCCCTTGACAGGGTGTCACGTTGGACTGGTTCTCATGGGTTTCGATTTTCTCCTTTCAAGATAGTTGCTATGCACTTCTGCCGCATCCGAGGCGTCCACCCCGATCCGGACTTATTCATGTATGGTCATTGGATACGTTGTGTCTAGGACACTCGCTTTTTGGGTCTCCTTTTTGACAAACGTTTTACTTGGGTTCCCCACTTACGTACATTTAAGGTCTCTTGCCTCAATGCTCTTAACCTGTTGAGGGTCCTAGGCCATATGTCCTGGGGGGCTGATCGGGCCACCCTCCTCCCCCTATACCATGTTCTTATTAGGTCGAAAATCGACTATGGGTGTGAGGTGTACTCTTCTACCACCGATGCCCGTCTCAGAGTTTTAGACCCTGTTCATCATGCTGGAGTAAGTCTGGCGACCGGAGCCTTCAGGTCGTCCCCAATCCCCAGTCTCCTGGTGGACGCTAATGAGCCACCTCTTGATCCCCATCGCCAGTCCTTGATGGTACGTTGTTGGCATCGATTACATCGACTTCCTGACTCCCTTCCCTGCGCGGTGTCATCTGATATCATGTCTCAGTACTACCTTTTACATTCTCGTACACCATGGCCCTTTGGCTTCCGGGTCAGGAAGGCTATGGAGGAGATGGGCATTGATGACTTCCAGATTTGTCCTATGAGGGTCCCCAGGGTGGCTCCATGGTTTCTTCTAGAAGTTTTCCCCTACACCTGCTTTACAGACAAGAAGGAATCTCTTCCTCCTCCAGTGGCTCGTTCCCTCTTTTTAGAACATGCCTTCAATCACATGGAGTCCCTCCCTGTGTACACTGATGGGTCAAAGTCTGATGCTGGAGTTGGTTTTGGAGTTGTCTTTCCTGACTTTTGCAGTAATGGCAGGCTCCCTTCTGTCATGTCAATTTTTACTGCTGAGCTCTCGGTCATTTTATATGCACTCCAAGTGATTTTTACTCTCCCTCAGCCTTCGTTTACTATTTTTAGCGATTCCTGTAGTGCCTTGCAGGCCTTGTGTGATTTTAACTCTTCCCATCCCCTGGTGTTGGCCATTCTTGAGTGGCTTGTCCTCCTGGGTCGTCGTGGCTGCAAAGTCACTTTTTGTTGGGTCCCGGCCCTGGCTAAGGCTGCGGTCTCCAATTCCCTGCCTCCTGCCAGGCATCATCCTTTTCCTGCAGTGGACCTTCGACCCTACATAGATGCTACCGTTCGTTTCTGCTGGCTGGACAGATGGGACGCCGTCGGGGTTAACAAGCTCCGCAACTTGGTTTGTGGAGCTACAGTGGCCTGTCCCGCCAGTGGGAGACGGCTCTTGTACGGCTCCGCATTGGCCACACATTATTGACTCATGGCTTTTTAATGGAGAGGGCTCACCCTCCCTACTGTGATGATTGTCTGGTCCCTTTGAAAGTGCGGCATCTTATTGTTGAGTGTCCCAGCCTTGGTGCCCTTCGTCGTAGGCACCTCTCTGAGTACCAGGAGGGTGACGGTTCTTACAGTCTCTCCCAGGTGCTCGGGGAGGAGGCTTGTAGTGTGGGAGGGAACACCCTCTCTTATGTGGAGGAGGCTGGCCTTCTCCACAAAATATGATTTTATGATATTTATGGTTTTTAGATGATTTTATGTCGACGGGTTCTTTTATTAATAATGTGCTCTTTAGTTTGTGTGTCTTTTAATCGTGGTGCCTGTCCCTTTCGGGTATTCATGTTTTATTAATTGTGTAGATGACAATTTTATGTTGGGCGGTATATGACCTTGGCTGTTGCGCCGCCAGATGCTTAGTTGCATCAAAATCAATCAATCAATCAATCAATCTCTACCACTGCCCACTGGTGCGTCAAATACTCACCAGAAGTACGCCTACAGTAATGTCCTACTTGGTATTGGCTACTCTATAGCATTGATAATAGAGTCTTGATATAGATTGACAATAGGTTGTGTTTAATAAGACCTAATTTAGTATTTCCAACTGCCCCACTTAGGTTAGGTTAGAAGAATATATCAGTTAGGGCAGAAGAATGCACCATTCACTTATAAATTGCTGCCACCTCCAATGATTTTCAAAAATAGAAAAATAATTATTAGGAAATATGGATACATCGTACTGTATGTTGAATGTGATTACATATTTATTATCATATACTTTACAGTCCTCTGAATATGTCCAAAAAATACCCTGATTAGGTTAGAAGAATGCATCAGTTAGGTCAGAAGAATGCACCATTCACTTATAAATTGCTTCCACCTCCAATGAGTTTCAAAAGTAGAAAAATAATTATTAGGAATATGAATACATAATAATGAAGTACTAACACAATCAGTCCATGAGCATAATCACAGTGGAATTGCATACTTTCTAGAAAAACTGGAAACTAATGTTAATTTTATCACAATATATAGATCATTATGTTATATATATAAAGCAAAACTGTATTGCTATTAGAATTTACATAATACCGTAGTATCACAGTCAGTCCATGAATATATTCACTGTGGAATTGCACAGGTTTGGGAATTGTAAAAATAAACTTAATTTCTATCACGATACAATTATAAAACATTATGTTATATATATAAAGTAAAACTATATTGTGACGGGAAATTAAGATTATTATTGTTTTATTAGTTAATTAAGTGATGTAAAATTACTATTAACTCTTACCTTATCTCGGACTTATCTTGGACACTCGTTGTGTTGGCTTCAACGATCGTCAACAGAGGTTAATCATCCCCTTTTTATTCCAACTTCCGTCAACATAAATTTATTTGTATGGGTTCTTTCGTTATATAAGAATTTATTACAATATTAGCAGAATTGTAAAGGTGTACGAAAACAACCAAATTACAATTACTTTACTATATTTATTTATATCAGTCGTCCACCAACAATTAAATTAATTAACAATTAATAAATTAATTACCACACGCATACACTTCCACACGAATTCAGAATAGCTAGCTAATATCGCAATAATCAATAATTACTTTACACTAATGAATTCATCCACACTTCACTCACTATTGTATGTGTCAATAACTATCACCAGGTGCGTATTCACACTTGCCAATGAATGAAAAACTCCAACATTTACGTTAACTTTCAATAAAACACAGGCACGTTCTGCTTTTGTCATACTTTCACTCTTTCCCTTCATGAGATTCAAAATTACATCCAGTAAGCCCTCTTGGAAAATGTGTCCTTTAGTCTATCGTTTTAAGGTCGATACACTTGGGAAAGGCAGTTTCAGCTGTTCCCTTACATGCATGTACCCATTAGGACTAATAGCCCTAAAAGCAAGTGCACAAGCAATGTCATCATTGGACCACTTCCTAATAGGTATGCTGGTTAGGAAGAAATCTATTTGTATTTCCTTAAATTACGGAGAGAGAACTTCTTTCATTCGAGCAGCTACATTATCATACTCTTCAATAATTTTTTTTGCAATTTTGATTCTACTATTCTGCAGTTCATATTTTGTGACCAAATCTTGGAGGTGAATGTTAATTTTCCTTAATTTTTCACCTTCAAGGTTTACTTTTGTTATTTTTTTCGGTAAGTCGTCACATATTTTGGTGCTATAATTTTGTAATAGTAAATAGGCATTTCTAAGATTTGTATAATTACTTTTCAGTTCATTTACTTTTTCAGAAAGTATTGCATTTGCACTTTTCAGATTAACGAGCTCACTTTTCAACACATCATGTTGAGAATGAATTATGTGCATCTGTGGTATCTTCTTGTGCTGGCTGGACTGTAGCATCAAGTACTTCTGGTGTATTATCTATGAAGGAATTGATGTTAGAGGCATATAATCAGATGACACTTGTTTTATATACAGTACTGTACACAAATATAGAATAAATTATGTAGGCTAGATAGATAGATATAGATAGCTGTAGGCTATAACTCTTCCATCATATTTTCATATTCGTCATGGGTTAAAATTACCTCACATAGGTAAAAAGACCTGGGGAAAACATTGAGAATATTTTCAAGATTATGTATCAGGTATTTTCAAGAATATTTGTTATCTGGTCCTACTAAGGAATTTTTGAATTTTTGTCTATCTATTTATCTAGCTATTGCCAGACACCTCAAAGAAAAATATCTCACCATTATATCATTGAGCAGACCCTCTTGTGTTTCATGTGCATCACCTCTGGTATCTTCTTGTGCATGTCCCATTTTTGGTGAATTATCTGTGAAGGAATTGATGTTAGAGGCACATAATCACATGGCACTTGTTTGTATATATATACAAAAGAAAAGAATACTTAAATGTTTAGCCCTTCCATTATTTTCATATATGCATTATCCAGCCCTGCTCTTAATATACCATAATTACCGTATTGTGAAACTATGAAGTACAGGGTAGGTATATATTATGTACTATACACGGTCATTTTTATGAAGAAAACAAAATTCTCACCATTTCTTTCATCGAGCAGACCCTCTTGAAGTACTGGTACCAGTAGCCGTCTACGTCTGTTGAGTAGTTTTTCTCGGCGAGCCTCCATACCAACTGAAAATGAAATTAATGTTACAGCTTCAGACCTAATCAAAATCCATGGGTAAAATCATGATTGCATATATAGACCAAATATCCACATTAGAAAAACTACTGAATTTCTATCACTATTTCCTATTACTGTAACCTACATTAGGCCATTGAATGATAGTTTTAATTTATTAGATCCACCACAAATACTTTATTTTTTAAATATATCCCACCCTACCCCTCAAACAATAATGGGGAAGAGAGAAATTGTTGGGTATAGAGCATTAAAAGACTGTAGCCTACCTAGATATTCCAAGGTTAAGTTATCACTGGTAAGGGATGCAGTCAGTATTGGGTTACATTTCTAACAGCATTAGATAGACTTGGCCTGGCCTAACCTACATACTGTACAGTAGAGTACGATAAGATGGGGTAAAGTTAAATATATGTACAGTATAAGCAAATAGATGAGGGTGTAATGATACAAGTAACAATAAGTTAGGCCTTTGATAGATTTCTACATACCTGGTTCTCGATTAGAATTTGGAAGGTGCAGAGTAGGTACAGCCCAAGATTACAACGTTCTGATCTTCTTTGGAGATCCAAAACATCCTTGAAATCTATCTCTTGGGACGTAGTCCGTTGCCTTAAAGTGTAGAGAACATACTCAACATTAAATTTGTCCTTACGTTTGCAGGCCTATACCCACTTCTCGGCTTTCTCTCTCTTTTTTTTTTTTTTTTTTTTTTTTTTTTTTTTTTATACCTCAACCTCGGGACTGTAGGCTGTCAGTAGCCCGTGACTCTTGCGAGGCCCCGAGATTATTGGGTGTCTCTTGGGAACCGAAAGAGCTTCACCCCGTCTTTTTTTTATTGTCTACTGCCATTATTGCAATCGTACACTGCATATACACCCATAATATAGCACAGACACTCACGCTTCACGTACACTTTAAGTTGGACTATAGACTCTCTGGGCACCAGGGCCCAGGCAAGGTTTGTTTACAAGTGTGACCTCACTCCCGCGGTGTATTGTGGGAAAACAAGTGTCTAGTGGACTATCCTTTATAGTCTATCATCCTTGGGTCAGTCCTAGAGCGGGTGGTTTAGCTGGGTGGGTAGGTATAAAACGAGACATAGCAAAATATGGCCAACCTGCTGCTTGGATCCACTACAGTACCCCCCTCCCCCAACAAACAAGAGGAGAGGAAGGGGTATGATAAATAAGATACAATATACTAGATACATACAAAAACATATACAGACATGGTACAGATAAGGCACATAAATATGATGTAAGTGATGCATAAGATGCATAATACAAGAAAAAACACATGTGAAACGTAGTAATGTAAAGCACAAAAGTATATATATACAATGTAAATGGTACATACGATAAAAAATACAAGAAAATAATATGTAACCTACAAACATAGTACTGGTAAAGCACAAAGGTACATACGTATGATGTACATGGTACAAACGGGCATACAAAAATGATGAATAAACATGTCAAATAACAATGTGGTAGAATAAAACATGGATAATATACGCAGCAGACATACATAAAAAAATAATAATAAACATTTACAAAAATACAAGATGGAATAAGTGTTGTACATAAGTGTACGTGGGTAGTGTGGATTGTGAGTTACGAGAGAGTGTGTTAATAGTACAGTTGGGCACAGGTTTCCCTGGCACACCTCGCTCTGAGGAAGTGCACCCTGTCACACCCTTACTGCGCGGCAAGTTCCTGTGTGTAGCCCATCACTTCTGCCATCTCTCCCTACACTATCTGTTGGCTACGGGTTCGTTTGATTCAATGTAAAATCGATGTTGGGAGTATGAATGTTATACCTACGAATATGAAGTAGCTATATCACATATATAATAATAAGATAACTGTGTATGTGTAATTCGTAAAGCTTCCTTAAATATATTAAAACCTAGGTTAGAAAATTCGCCAACAATGTTACCGTCCTCATTGCATGAAGCAGTGCTCGGCGAGTCATTCAGTTCTTAATATAATATTATTAACAGGAACAGTAGTTACGTAAGTATTTTAAACTTAACAGTAGTATCTTTATTTCATATCATAATAATTATGTTCTTTATTGGCTAATCCCAGAATGAAGGAACTATATAATATTATATGAAGCAGGGCACACACACAGATAACTCAATACATTGAAAACACGTGGGGCCTGAGTTAGTATGAAAGTTTTTACTAATACTTTTATAATTTTATTGTATGGAGACATCAGGCATAATGTTTTGTTCGCAAAGACTTCGAACATTATATCAAGAATATCATGGTTATAAAAAACACTTTTGTAAAATGTTTATTAAACAATAACAGTTAATAAGATTGATTGATTGATTGATTGATTTTGTTTATGCAACTAGGCATCTGGCGGTGCAACAGCTAGGGTCATATACCGCCCAACATAAAATAGTCATCTACATAATTAATAAAACATGAACATACTTGAAATAGGCTTCATTACCCCGAAAGGAATAGGCAGCATGATAAAAAGACACACAAACTAAAAAGCACATTCTTACTAAAAGAACCCGTCGACTTAAGTAAAATATATAAAAGAATCAACACTATAAAATATCAAACTATATATAAATCATAAATATCATAAAATCACAATTTGTGGAGGAGACCAGCCTCTTCCACATAGGAGAGGGTGTTCCCTCCCACACTACAAGCCTCCTCCCAGATAACCTGGGAGAGACTGTAAGAGAGGTGAGGTGCCTACGACGAAGGTCCCCAAGGCTGGGACACTCGACAATAAGATGCTGTACTGTCAGAGGGACCAGACAATCATCACAGTAGGGAGGGGGAGCCCTCTCCATTAAAAAGCCATGAGTCAATAATGTGTGGCCGGAAAAGAGCCGTCTCCCACCGGCGGGACAGGCCGCTGTAGCTCTACAAACCAAGGCACTGGTGTATGACGCAGAACTTGTTAGCCCCGACGACGTCCCATCTGTCCTGCCAGCAGAAACAAACGGTAGCATCTATGTAGGGTCGAAGGTCCACTGCAGGAACGGGATGATGCCTGGCAGGAGGCCGAGAATTGGAAACTACAGCCTTAGCCAGGGCGTCAGCCAGCTCATTCGCACTGACACCCACATGGGCCGGGAACCAACAATAAGTGACTTTGGGTCCACGACGACCCAGGAGGACAAGCCACTCGAGAATGGCCAACACCAGGGAATGGGTAGAGTTAAAATTGCCCAAGGCCTGCAAGGCGCTACAGAAATAGCTAAAAATAGTAAAAGAAAGCTAAGGGAGAGTAAAAATCACTTGGAGGGCATATAAAATGGCTGAGAGCGCGGCAGTAATAATTGACATGACAGAAGGGAACCTGCCGCCTCTGCAAAAGTCAGGAAAGACAACTCCAGCATTAGACTTTGACCCATCAGGGTACACAGAGAAGGACTCCCTGTGAGAGGAGGCATGTTCTAAAAAGAGGGAATGACCCACTGGAGGAGGAAGAGATTCCTTCTTGTCTGAAAAGCAGGTGCAGGGAAAAATTCTGGAAGTCATCTAGAAGTCATCAATGCCCATCTCCTCCTTCCTGACCCGGAAGCCAAAGGGCAATGGTGTGCAAGGATGTGAAAGGTAGTACTGAGACATGATATCAAATGATACCGCTAAGCAGGGTAAGGAGTCAGGAAGTCAATGTAATCGATGCCAACAACGAACCATAGAGGACTGGCGATGGAGATCAAGAGGTGACTCATCAGCATCCACCAGGAGACTGGGGATTGGGGATGACCTGAAGGCTCCGGTCGTCAGACATACTCCAGCACGATGAACAGGGTCTAAAACTCTGAGATGGGCATCCATGGCAGAGGAGTACACCTCACACCCATAGTCGAGTTTTGACCCATAAGAACATGATATAAGCGGAGGAGGGTTGCCCGATCAGCCCCCCAGGACGTATGGCCCTGGACCCTCAACAGGTTAAGAGCCTTGAGGCAAGAGACCTCAAGTGAACGTAAGTGGGGAACCCAAGTCAAACGATTGTCAAAAACGAGACCTATAAAGCGAGTCTCCTCGACAAAACATATCCGGTGACCATACATGAATAAGTCCGGATCGGGGTGGATACGGTAGAAGTGCATAGCAACTGTCTTGGCAGGAGAAAATCAAAACCCATGAGAACCAGCCCAAAGCAACACCCTGTCAAGGGCAAGCTACATGCTCCGGTCCGCCACTGACATACGGGAAGCTGCAAACAAGACCGCCAGGTCATCAAAGTACATCAAGTTGGCTATATTGTCCGGAAGGAATGAGGCAATGGCATTAATTGCTACTGCAAACAACGTGACACTGAGGATGCTTCCCTGGGGGATGCCCTCCTCCTGTGCAACAGATGCTGAGAGGGCTGTACCAACCCTCTCAGAAAAACTGCGACCACTGAGAAACTCCTTAAGAAAGCGTGGAAGGCGACCCCGAAAGGCCATACACATGGAGTTGCTGCAGGATGCCATATTGCCATGTAGTGTCATACGCTATCTCTAAATCAAAGAATACACAGAAAACGTGTTCATGTCGTGCAAAAGCCTCACATGCAGCAGCTTCCAACCTGACCAGAGCGTCTGTAGTGGAACGGTGTTTACGAAAGCCAGACTGGGACGGAGACAGAAAATCACCTCGTTCCAAGAAGTATACCAGTCTGACATTCACCATTTTCTCAAATAGTTTTCAGAGACAGGAGGTCGAGGCAATTGGTCGGTAATTGAGGGCAACACTAGAGTACTTGCCTGGCTTGGGGAAAGAAAGGATGGTAGCAACCTTCCACCCGGAAGGGAAGACACCCTCCAGCCAGATTCTGTTATATAAAGCTAAAAGAAATGAGATCGCCTCCTCACCCAAGTGTCGCAACATTTCATATGGGATGTTGTCTGGCCCAGAAGTGAGAAAGAGAGAGCAGAGTGCAGGTCACTTAGGGTGAATATATGGTTATAACCTTTATTCTCGTTCCCCGAGAAATTCAGGACAGTGTGTTCCTGGGCTCTTAACTCATGCCTGACAGCCAAAGGTCGAGATTCACGACTGGAGACTCTAGCAAAATCCTCCGCTATGGTATTAACAACTGTCAAACCATCCATGATCTTAATTCCATTGACCTTAAAAACCGGTGAATAAATAGGAGAAAACTTCCCCGATATCTTACGGACTCTCCTAAACACTTGGGTGAGTGGGGTTTTAGTATTAATTGAAGACACATAGGCCTCTTTTAAAGCTCTTCTAGTCTGAGTCCTTGCCCGTCGGAAGTCCTCTAAAAGAGTTGGGTCCCAACGATTGAGACGAAGGCGAGAGAAAGCAGCACATTTCTCCCGCTCAGCATTGGAGCAGACTGGTGACCACCAAGGGACAGGACGTTTAGGAAAGTAACCAGAAGTTTAAGGGATAGAATTGAGAGCAGCAGAGTAGAGCATATCAGTGAAATATGTTACAACCTTGTCAGAGCTACCAAAATCTGCTACAGAAGAGACCGAAGAAGTTAGCTCTCTAAAAAACTGCCAGTCAGCCTTTTCTAATTTCCACCTAGGATGACGAGACTGTGTTTCGTACCTGTTACCTTCTAAAAATATAGGGAAGTGGTCACTGCCATATAAATCAGGCAACACTCTCCAAGTAAAATCCAACAGAGCACTGGGTGAGCAAAGGGAAATGTCAATAGCAGTAAAAGTCCCAATAAGGCTATTAAAATGTGTCACATCTCCCGTATTAAAACCCCTAATCCCTATTCCTCAATAAAAGAAGCCAATAAAACACCCCTGAGGTTGACCGAACTGTCACCCCACAGAAAATAACGACCATTAAAATCACCCAATAAAATAAAGGGAGAGGGAAGGTCACGTACAAGATGGTTGTGATCACCCCTCTCAACTGTAACACTGGGAGGAAGGTATAGACTGCACACAGTGTACGGGCGGCCCATAAAAACATTAACTGCGACAGCCTGGAGCGGAGTGTCAAGCTCCAGGCTCGTGCGTGGAAGCAGTAAGAGAATTCCCGTTACCCACCATGGCCAGAAAACTTCGAAAAATTTCAGGTGTCGTCAACTACTATCACTGATCAATCCCCAACACCACCTCTGCTCTCTCTCCACCACGACCTACTCAAAGGCTTGAAGAAGAAGTCACAAAAAAAGCTTATGTGGACGACTTCAGCCATCAAGGCATTTCAAGATGTAAAACAAAGCCTAGCCGACACCACCCTCCTCGCCTACCCCACACCGCACGCCCCCCCTTCAATCTACAGCGACGCGTCCAACGACGATATTAGGGCTGTCCTGCAGCAAGAAATTGACGGTATGCTGAAGCTGATCGCCTTCTACAGCAAGCTCCTGGAACAACTGCAACGGAAATATAGTGCCTTCAACAAGGAATTAGTAGCCATCTATGGCTCTGTCTAACACTTCCGGCATTTCTTGTAAGGAAGGAGTTTTTACATCAAAACAGACCACAAGCCTCTCACAACTGCGATGAAACAACCAGGGACAAACTGGTCCCCTAGGATATCACGTCACCTTGCATTTGTCTCAGAACTTACCACGGACATCAGGCACGTCAAAGGTGAGGAGAACGCTGTGTCTAATGCCCTTTCCAGGGCACCCCCTATTATTTCAAGCATATCCTCTATCCAACAGATGCCGCTCCTAGATTTCTTAGCCATTTCAGCAGCGCAGGCATCAGATGAGCACCTCAACCAACTCCTTAACGGCGACACAGGCCTGGGGCTGGAGCACATACCGGCACCAGACGGCGTCACGGAACTATGGTGTGACACTTCATGCGGTACACCTCGCCCATACATCCCCTCCCCCTTCAGGTACAAAGTATTTAAGGTACCCTCCGACTCATCAGCCATAGAGCCGTATGGACTGGTAAGAGAAAACAGATTAAGGAGTGGGTATCAGCTTGTGTACAATGCCAGAGAGCGAAGGTGGAACGCCACACCCGCCCTCCACTACACGACTTCCCCATACACACCAGCCATATCGATATTGTCGGGCCACTCCCACCATCAAGGGGTTTTCGTTACCTCCTCACTTGGATCGTACTACACGTTGGTGCACCGCGACACCCATGACAGACGTCACAGCCCGCCACTTCCACAACATTTGGGTTGCCAACTTCGGTCTGCAAGCTGTTATTATAATGACCAGGCACGCAACTCGAATCCAAGGCGTGGCAGGAAATGCTTACCTTACTCGGCACCAGAAGACAAAGGACTATGGCTTACCACTCCAGCAGTAACGGAATGGTTGAACGTAAGGTTGAAGGACGCATTTCGTGCCTTGCAACGAGGCTAATGGTCAAACGCACTTCCTCTCATCTTCCTGACCTTATGTACAGCTCCGGACAGATCAAGGGTCCACACCCCATCCACCAGCGACTTGGTTTGGGCCTTGTCGGATCTGGCAACAGTTGCAGGTGGAGGGAGGGGGGATGTTAGTGGGAGAGGAGGAGAGAAATGTGGGCGGGGCTATATAGGAGGTAATGTGGTAGGGTAACGAATCATCAGGTAGAGAAGAAGTGTGTCAGGAGGAATGAATGAAACATACACTGTGAACGGTATCGAATCACCAATAGTTTAAAGCAGGGTGCTTCAAACTTTTTCAGTCGTGACCCAGTTTTTACTATGACATCATTCTCGCGACCCATACAGAAAGATCTTTTACAATCACATCAAATCATCACATTTCTTCTCTTCTATATCCACCTACGTTAATGCAGTATGCACTTCTTTAAACCAGGGTTCTTCAAATTACGGGTCCCGAATTCCTCCAAACAGGGTCGCAGGCTCACAAAAATAAATACATGAATGAAATAGAATAATAATATTCGTGACAATAAAATAAATATGAAGTTCATACATGAATCAACCTAATATATCTTTATAATCGAATATTCATATACTTAAATATAAATAAAACAAAATCATTGCACAAATATTAGCCTTCTTGAATGAGTGTGTGAGAGAGAGAGAGGGAGGGTAGGTGAGGCAGTGTTTATAATTCTGGTTAGAATGCCTTTTAATCATAAATATTATGTTTCAGCGTCTGGCCTTGTATTTTCTTAGGTTGATAATTCTGATCATTTGAAAAATATCTTTCTGTATGGGTCGCGAGAATGATGTCATAGTAAAAACTGGGTCACGACTGAAAAAGATTGAAGAACCCTGCTTTAAACTGTTGGTGATTCGATACCGTTCACAGTGTATGCTTCATTCATTCCTTCTGACACACGTCTCTCTACCTGATCATTCGTTACCCTCCTATATAGCTCCGCCCACATTTCTCTCCTCCTCTCCCACTAACATCCCCCCTCCCTCCAACTGCAACTTTTACCAGATCCGACCAGGCCCAAAGCAAGTCGCTGATGGATGGGGTGTGGACCATTGATCTGTCCGGAGCTGTACCACAGTGAAGGAGAATCTACACCACTCACCAGCTGAACTCGCCTTTGGAAAAGATCTCCGCTCACCAGGACAGGTCACGAACACCTCCAACCTCTCTTTCCTCCCAGCCTTGAAGGCAGCCATTTCCAGCGCTCATCCAACGCAGATGACGAAACCCAACTCGAGAACTTCCTACACACCACCGGGTCTACACACAGCCACACACATATTCCTGCATACCGACTCCCACAGGACACTGCTGCAAGAACCGTATAATGGCCCTCACCCCGTTATCTCCAGGACGGATGCTACAGTCACAATTAAGGTGTGAGGACAACCTTATGTCACGTCCTGTGAGCGGGTCAAGCTGGCAGTCACCACTATACCCCCACACTCACCTACACCAACACACCATATACCACCGGTACCTGCCAAACCACCCATCCCACCCTCAATATTCCCTCACTACAGAATACCACTCCTACCCACCCCACAACCCCATCACACATTCATGCCACAACCCTCTATTCCCCCTACCACCATAACACAGCATTCATCACCACCGTCAACCTTAACCCGCTCTCCTTCGCCATCACCCATCCCTACCACACCCACTACAGAATCACAACCCCCCCATTCTCCACCCACCCCACACAGCTCACATCATACCCCACCCCGTATCCCTCCCCCGCCTACACCACACTCCCATCCCATACTCCTGCCTCCTGTTCCACCCCTACCTATCCCCCTTCCACCCTCTCCTACGACCCATATCTCCCACACCCAGTCCGTCCCGCCTTCCCCTTCTCCTAACTCCACCATCCCCCCTCCCAAATCCTCCATGACACCATTAATCCCTTCTAATCTTCCCATCACACAACCATTTCCAGCCACGCCCTCCCGCACCTTCGACCCAGACCCCTCATCTCAGCCACCACCACTCGCTGCCACACCTGCTACCCCTCGGGAACACCTACAGGACGACGAGCCTTCCTTGCCACCCGAGGGTTTCACATCAAGTGCTGGGTGGACCATATGGCAACCATCTAAATATGTATGCATGCTTCACAACTCATACACACACCCACACCTCACACAAACAATATCACACACCCCCTACTATTAATTCATTATGTTTTCGTCGTACACCTTATACATTACCTACACACTATTGTACTACACTTATTTTATCCTTACTTGTTATTTTGTATATTTTGTATATGTTTGTCCCCTCTCCCCTTCCTCCACGCATGTTCCTAATATGTCAGGGGGGAAGGGGGGTAATGTGTGGCCACTCTATTTACCACACTTATATGGCCACTCCTGTATCACTAGGTATACCACTCTTAGATCCTGGGTCTATTCTTAGCCAGCCAGGTACACTAATCCTCGACTCATGCAGACCTAAGCCGCCCCCGGGACCACGTCTACCCACAGCCAAGCCGCCATACGCCCCCTGGGGACAGCTGCTGTCGCTTCCACTACCAGGCTCGGACTGAATATAAAGGGGGCAGCCAGCCCTGCTAGGACACTCACTCAAGCACCAGCACCGGAAGAAGGTTCCTGTCCACCTGCCGCCACACCATCTAGCTGAAGCTGCCCTGCGTCTACCTGTGTTCCCTCTCTGATCACACAGTTAACCTCCTACCTCCAGCTAACTCTCCTGCAGTGACTACGGCACGGCACGGCACGGCACACCAGCATCTTACCATATTGTGTGTGTCCTTTGTGTACTACCAATAAACTGTATTGTGTATCCTAGGGTCTGTTCACCCCGGGTAGCGACGCAAGGCATTCCTTGTCGTTTCAATACTTTCACTCTCTTTCACTCTCTCTCTTCGTCTTCTCTCCCTTACACTTTCTTTATCATGATCCCTCTCTGCCTCCCACATTATAACGATCTCCTTCACCCACACCCATTCTAAAAATGTGTGCTTCTCGACACCTATCACCATATATACTATTCATTGGTTGCAGTAGAGTGTTCATAATAATATTGTCATTAGCCGTATTTGAAATAGCATACAGAAACATACTATTCACATCCACATAATAAGATTGTCATTAGCTGTATTTGAAATAGCATACAGAAACATACTATTCATATCCACTTATTGGGTTTACAGCAAGGCGGAGATAGAGAAAGTGAAGTGGTTCACTGTGCAGATACCCTTTTGCCACTTTGCAGGAATCATACCAGCCACTATTGTATCATATGTGTCTATCCAGTGGTAATTAATATTACGTAATGTTTACACGGTTATTACAGCCTTTATTGACGAACCACCATAATAATAGAATACATAATTTTGAAACTCGAGGAAATAATATTGTGGCAACACTGGATTATATATTTGTTGCCAATAATTCGATTATTCCTTCGGTATTTACGCCTATCTAAGAACTTTTGATTACATTTTATTATTTCATATGGCAGTCTATATATCAACAATACAGATATGCATCCTGATCCTTGTTTAATATATGTCCTGAAATTTATACAGCCGATATAAAATAGACCAATCACAATTGTTGTAAGATACCCCTGCCTACTACTCAAAGTGTTACCAGATAAAACTGCGAGTCCCTGAGCGAGGGTGGGGTTTCTAGAACATTGACAGACTGTACACCCGCGGCATCCTGCAGAGACACCGCCGGCAAAAAAAGGGTAAAATGACCGTTACAAATTAGTCGTCCCACAGCCGCCGGTGAATTCCCGGACTTCCCCCGATAATTCGTGGTATACCGCAGATTAACCGCAGATGAACCAGTGATGCACCCGCGGTAAGCTGCAACAATTGATAAAAATCTTAAATTCGACTGCCAGGTCCCCGACTTTTGACATTTCGTTTATTCGTGACGGCATCGGGGCCTTATTCGAGTATGTGTAAACTGGGCTTTAGGAGAACTCAAGACAATGTTGGGACAGCTATATCAAGTACGGCTGTAGCGTTAACTGGTTCAACATTAGCGACGCTAAGCAACTCTTAATAGGGTCCGAATGGTTTGATGGAAATGGTAACAAGAACGGGGGAACATGTATACCAGATTATTGAGTATATACAGTATGTTTTGCTCTTAACACAAGAATCTAAACTTGAAGCTGCAAACGAAGAGTACAAACCGCAAGGCAATTGATTAAATATGCAGCTAAGATAGTCACAAAGAACCCTTAAATATACCTAGAGCCAAACCTGTGTCCCCTATAACCAATACAGACACCAACAAGAACACTACTCAGAGTCAAGTCACAACTTTCACAAATCAGAGCGCTAAGAAATAGAAATCTTACTGTAAAATCTGTAAGAAATTTGGACCTAACTTTACCTTACTTTAACAAGAAAAATCACACTAACCCCAAACCTAGAGAAAACAGTAAAGTAACAAATGACTGTGAAAGCAAGCCCAGTAACAAGTAACAGACATGGAGTACATGAGACGATTGAGTAAGATTACAAAAACAGAAGGTAAGGGGAATAGCCCTGAACTTGGCTGTGCCAGGCATAGGGAGTCAGTAGCGACGCATTATTAATTAATGTAATATTTTATATTAAAAAAAAAGTCTTTTAATTTTTTTTTGCGGTATCGCCTATCTTTCCATCAGCCAACATTTTAAAAAATTTACGAGATATTGATACTGTAAATTATATTTGAATTTTATTATTTCGAAAGTAATTTTATTAATAAATAACTTATATTGTAATGCAGCTCAACAAGAGTAAAAAAAATCATTCTGAATATGCCAAAAATTCAACCAAGGGTATTCGTAACTACATTGAATATTTTGAGTATTTTTATATCAAATGAGGAGGTTTGGCTTCACACAGTCTCCACACCTCTCTGCCTGATCATGAGTCTGGCAAAATACCCTTAATTATGTTGTTAATTCCTCTCCGCCTTACATCAACAATTCCTCTTTAAATGTAGCTGCTGCTCCTACAATGAATAGTAAGCCGATGTAAAAAATTAGGTTTGATGAGTTGAAAGGTAACCTGGTACCTTAAAGTTCAATATCTACGACGTTTTTTTGAAGATTGACATTGAATACAATATACTATTAGCAAACCGTGCGGGTTATATTATGTGTAATTTTACATACTGAGAAAATTCATTATGAGCTTTGCTTGAGTTGACCGGTTACTGTGTAGTCCCCCCCCCCCCCACACACAGAGGGATTTGCCTTGTCGTGGAGAAAGGTCGCCAGTGAGAGACCAGACTAAATGGTTCCCATGCAATAGGTTGCCAGTACGAGCCAACAGTGCTGCCCTCCAGAGGGACTGCCCTCTAGGGGTCGTCCTGTGTTGGATGGTTGGGTGGTCTCAGTGCCGTCATGGGCAAACTTTCGAGCCATTGGGGCTGGTTTTTAAAACGAGTGGCCCGGTGGGGGACGAAGTACCCCGCCCACGGCAACCAGCGCTCAGTCCCCTCATCTGCCCTGTAGGTAGTAGCTCTTGGCTTCTGGGGCTATTCCAATAATAACAATGTTGTATGGATAATAATAAGCCAGGTCCTCGATATGTCACTCTCTAGTTGTGGTGGTATGCAGAAGGATGGGTCTCGTTCTCCCCATGTAAATTCTGAAAACAAAAGAAGACCCAGCAGGTCGGGCGTTGTGTCGATGAACCCTGCTACAGTGTGAACACTTAAATGTTGACTAATATATTAGCATCACTTTCCTATGGCGCTATCCACTCCATCACCTGACATCCTGAGACTTATCTCCAAGGACATCGACAACATATCAGCAGAAGGTATACAGATACTCAGGTGAATAGTGAAGGCCATGCAAATAATGAACAATCAAAATGATCAGAAGATAACGCAGTTGCAAGGCTGCGTAACACAACTTGAAAATAAAGTAACACAGTTAGAGAATCAAATTAATGAAAAAAGTCAGTATGAGAGAAGAGACACAATTATTGTTGGTGGACCTGCATTGCCACAAAAAAACACAAACGAAATAGTGCAGAAGTTGTTATTAGATTAATCGAAGATAATCTGAACATAAACATCACACAAACTGATATAAATGTTGCACACAGGTTAGGATCAAGAAATTCCCAGAACACAAAAATACCCATTATTGGTATAGTGAAACCAGCACAGCTGGAATTGCTATAGAATACACCCCTTCTCCAGCCCAGGCCCCGTATAGGCATAATCTGGGCTAGAAGGGTCTATTCCGTGACGATCATCAGAAGTAAATTAAGAATTCAAATCTGGCGCTGTACTGATAGTGGAGCCACCTGGTGGTGGCATGATGAGTTATTAAGCCTGCTCCCCGCAGGTCGCCGCTCGGTCACTCTGTCGCGGAACATGTACCTGTCAACATCTATGCTCCTCGCTGCTACGCTATGGTATTGTGTCACGTGTTCCTGCTATCGTTTCTTTTGTGTTCTAGTGGCTTGCCTGCTTTGCAGATGTGTGTGTGTGTTTGTGTTTTGGGAGTTTTATGGTGTTAGTGTGGGAATATTTTTCCTTTCCTGGGGCTAGTTCATTTTTCTTTCCTAGTGGAGGGGGCTCTTTTGGGCCTCCTTTTTCGGGGTTTTCTCCCCTTCTCCCCCCTCTCACCCTTCCTCCTGCCACTATTACACTTATTTGGTGTTTTTTCCTCGTTTTTTTTTAGGTTTTTAGCGAGGTTTTGCCTCCCCACGTGGGGCCCTTACCTCCCCACGTGGTGTGTGTGTGGGGGCTTGTTAGCCCTCTTGTGCCTTCCCCGAGTATTGTGTAGGTCCAAGCGGGTTGTGGGGAGCGAGAATTGTGCCCAGGTTCTCCCTTCCTCTCCCTTGCGTGTTTTTTAAGTGTGTTTTTGTTTTTTCCCAGTGTGGTGTTCCTGGGTTTTTTCCCTGGTGGGTGCACGTGGGGTGTTGTGTTGTGTTTCCTGGTTCCCCCGGGAGCAGTGGGCTACTTCTCCCGCGCTACCTTCTCCATGTTTTTGTGTTTTCCCGTGTTTTTACAGTGTTCCAGTGATTTCACGTGCTAACCCATGTTTGTGTATTCTCTTTTCTCCATCAGCCTACTCGTGCCTTATGTGCTTCTTCGGGGTGTACTGTGCGGGTCTCACCTGACGGCCACCTGCACTGTTCGCCTCACGCACCCTGCTTCACGCCCTTGGGTTACGACCCCTTGGCGTGTGGTGTGTGCCGCCCCTGGGCTGAGTTGTGTCGGGTTACCTCCCCTTCTGCCCGCTCCAAACCCCCCGCCCTTGCTTCTCTTTGTATGGCTTGGACTAGGGCTAGGAGAATGGCCCACAAGCGAGACTGTTCTTCCTTGACGTGGGCGGACCCGATTTTGGGAACGGACCTGGGTTTATCCAGGTCCCCCTCATAGCCGTGGTTCGGAGAACTGTCCCGGTGGTGTCCTCATCCTCTTCAGTTGGGATCGGCGTGCCTCTCCAGCACCCTGTCTGCACCACTCCAAGCGTCACTGAAACTACACGCTTGGAGTTTCTACGGGGAGTCCTCAGCAAAAGGTTCACTAAGGAGACAGTGGGCAAGATGCTGAGGGCTCATCGTCAGTCGTTGGTGCGACAGTATGAATCGTGCTGGAAAAGATTCCAGGACTTCTTACGAAGACACCCCTCCAGGGTCATCTCGGAGGACACGGTCCTGGAATTCCTCACGTGGCTTGCCAATTCCACCAACAGGGCCCCAGCGACGGTGCTTGCGCATCACACAGCCCTGTCTGATCCCCTCCTCCTAGGTTTTAACATTAAGGTTTCGGAGAGGCCTCTCTCTCTCCTGAGGGTGGGGATTCGGGCGGGGACCGCACCTCACTGGGCCCAGACTCCCTCCTGGTCCCTTCACCGCGTCCTTTCGTACCTTACCTTCGAGAGGGTCCCTCTGAGAGGTTTGTCACCTCCTCCAGAAAGCTCTCTTCCTGCTCGCCTTAGCTACAGGGTACAAGGCCTCTCAGTTGGCAGCCCTTACCCATCACACAGCCTTTTCATCTGTAAGCCCTAACCTTACTTCTTTAACTATCTCCCCCTCTCCTGCTTTCCTAGCTAAGAACGAGCAGGCTGACGACGGGATTGGCCCTCTCGCAGTACCCTCGTTCCTGAGGGACGGAAGTTTCCACCCCCTCTGTCCAGTCCACGCTTTTACTACATACGTGGAGGCGACGAGAGGGGCTTCTCCGGACCACCTCTTCTCCAACTCTAGGTCTGGTAACCCTCTCTTCCCTAGGTCAATCGCTCGCCTTCTCTGCCGA
Source organism: Petrolisthes cinctipes (assembly GCA_033782935.1). NCBI lineage: Eukaryota > Metazoa > Arthropoda > Malacostraca > Decapoda > Porcellanidae > Petrolisthes > Petrolisthes cinctipes. The sequence goes on from JAWQEG010000028.1 coordinate 234,150, forward strand.
GTGATAGAGAATGGGGATCCCGGATACGCCCCGAGGGCTCACAGCGTTAGGGGCGTGGCCGCCTCCCTCGCCTTCCTCAGGACTCACTCGGTGGAAAGGGTTCGGGATTTGGGGGGCTGGACTTCCACTTCCTCCTTCAGGACGAGGTATCTGTTCCACTCGCTCTCCCCTACCATCTGTGTGGCTATGGGTACTCCACCCTCCATTCCCCAGGGTCCCCGTGGGAGGCACATGAGGGGGAGGGTTTATTACCTTTGTTGGTGCTTGACTGGAATTAATAAATATAGTAAAGTAATTGTAAATTGGTTGTTTTCGTAACCATACAATTCTGTTATTACTATTATAGTGCATATAAAATGAAAGAACCCAACAAATAAATTTATGTTGATGGGAGTTGGAATAACCTCTGCTGACGATCGTTGAAGCCAACACAACGAGCGTCCAAATAAGTCCGGGTAAGGTAAGAGTAAATTACCAGTATTAAATAATACATCACTTAACAACATTCTTAATTTCCCTTCACAATATGGATAACAAAATAATGCATTCTTTTCCTCGAGCGGTGGTCGACCAGTCTCTCGAGACGTCACTCTCTGGTCGTGGTGGTATGCAAAAGGCTGCAAATAAGTGAAGACCTAGCAGGTCAAATGTTGTGTCGACGAACCCTGTTAGCGGTTTGGACACGTTAATGTTGACAAATGTACTTGCATCCCTTTCCTATGGTGCTATCCACTCCATTTGTAAGTGTTTGGGAGTGGTTCTTCGTATCTGAATCACTTGTAACGGTGACTGCAGATCTAATCTGTGCCATATTGCTTTCAATACAAATGCTGCTGCCAGAGCAGCTTTTGAGGCAAAAGATTATCTGACTGTGGTGGATACTTACTGTAAGGTTCATATGATGCGGTCCACAAATGTAGTTGACAGTGACAATATCTACTTCCCTAACGTCTTCAATGATTCTGTAGAGCATGTCCCTAAGGAGCATCGGGTTCCTACACCCTTCTGATTTGTGGTATCCTACAGGGAGGGGCGTGGTAACTTCATCCATGCTTCTAGGTATCTGGAAAAAGAAATTGGATTACTACAGATGGGTCACATAAGGCAAAGTACGGTAAGGGTGTTTTAATTAGAGCCAATGATCTTACACAGGCCATGATGCTCCTCAATCTCCCCTGTCTTTCTGTTGGCATGTTTGAATCCAACAAACCAAATCGAACATTTAATTATAGCAAGGGGCGTATATATAATGAGGACCTGTATGAATTCTCAGAAGAGGACATTCTAGCTATTTGCCCAGATAGTGTCCAACGAGTAACAAAGATGAAAGGCAGTAAAAATATGATCATCCTCACTTTCTATGGCTCGCATATCCCAGATCACGTTAACATTAACCCCACCTTTTTTGAGGTGAAGCCTTTTGTTGAGCGTCCCTTACAGTGATTCTATTGTTATGACAGTGGTTCCCAACCTTTTTAGCAGGTGACCCCAATCATGCTCCTCCAGCCATAACCGCGACCCCACTGGTTTTATGCAGTGTATATAACTATATAATAATCATAATGTATGCGTTGGCCGGTGTCAAGGCAATTCCACTTACTCAGTACACACACACACTCAAAATCAGCAGTAATATACTCTATATTAAATTATGGCAACATACAAATATAGCATATGCTGAAAACATCTCGTAATGAGGAATTCATATTTTTTTATGTTGTGAGATTTGTGAGTGCTTGGCGACCCCAGAAAAAAATGCTTGGTGACCCCATTGGGGGTCGCAATCCCAGGGTTGGGAAAGGGGGTGTTATGAGTTTGGTCATGGGAGAAAGAACTGCAACAACCATTCCTGGTGTGGTAATTGTTCTGCTCTTGACTCATATCCTACTTCTGAGTGTCAGTCAGAGAGTTACTGTTTTTACTGCAGGGATGCCCACCCCTTACGTTCTCGCCAATGTAAGATGTACCTCCTTGAGCATTATGTCCTCCATTTGGCTAACACCCAATTCATCAGCATTGGTAGTGCCAGACGGCAACGCAACTTCAGGCGACAGAAGGATGGTGGTGTAAAGACATACGCCTCCTCCCTTTCCCCTAAATCGGTTGCAGCACCTTCTCAACTCTCTTAAGAAGCAGTGCTTCTTACTCTAGTGAGAAAGTTTTTAAGGTTTCACTACATAATAGTTTCTCTGTCTTGGAAACTGTATCAGACACTCATTCTAGTGACCATTCAACTGATGACAATCCTCAGACTTTAACTAAAGATGTCCATGCGGTAGAGGTTCACGCTGCCACACGTGGTTCCTCTGAGGTACTTCACTCCATGGACGTTCCTCCTTGTAAAGCAACCGTCTCTGTAGACTCATCCATAGTTTCCTCTCAATTTCACCAGAAGTGTTCTCGTGGCTCTGATGAATCTCTTGATTCAACAGATGTTCCCCCTCGCAAGCTTCCTTTGGGAACATCGGAGGGGCGTGAAGTGAAAGTGGATGCCTCGGATATTGTGACTTCAGACGATTCAGTTTCTCTTCCGCTTGAGCAGCGGAGTGATTCTTCCACCCGTATTATGGATGTTGATGTATCTACCTGTGTCAGTGATACCACTACTGTACAGGACAATACCAATGTGGTCGTTTCAAAGAATATCCCAGCTCATCTACCTTCACCTTCAAACATATCAGATGCTTGAGGGACTCAGTTACGGGTCCCAATTACTGCCCCAAGTACTACTCCTCGGGTTCGCTCTTCTTCTAGTGGCCCAGGATTAGACAAAACGTATCGTTTGAGTAAAACTTCAGGTCAAGGTGGTAGTGGGATGTCCCTCCATGAGGCTTCTCAAAAATCCGCATAAAAATAACACTGTTCAAAGTCCTTCAGTGGAATTGCCGTGGCTTGTGTGCTTCTTGGGAGGAGCTTGCACGAGCCTGGAGCTTGACACTCCGCTCCAGGCTGTTGCAGTTAAGGTTTTTATGGACCGCCCCTATACTGTGTGCAGTCTATACCTATATGTTGCGCCGCCAGATGCCTTTTGGCATCTATCAATCAACCTAGCTGTGCAGTTACTAAGGACTGGTTGCTATGCTGGTTATTTTGCAGGCTAAACAGCTGTGCCGGCTTTTATCTTGACATCTGTTTCCCCCTCCCCCCACACATCCCCACTCCCACTGTGACGTCACCCAAGAGGAGTATCATGACTAGCTGTACATCCGTTGAACATTGTGTGATTGGTTGTGATTGGCTAGAGGGGGATATAAGTAGGGCGAAAGTTGTGTAAGCAAACTAGAATTGGTTCTGACCGCATAAGGGGAACAAGCAGGAAATCAACCACTGTAAAGGAAAGTAATCTAACTTGTATTATTTCATTCAATTGTGTAAACACATTAGTTGTATTTAAATGATGCGATCTCTCTTGATATTTTATATGTGATCTCTCTTAACATATTACAATATTCTATTGCCTATTCATATTGTGATATCTTTCGTGTTAAGTGTAGGCTACTTGGTGCATTCTATCCATTCATGTTATATCTTATGTGTTAATTGTAAGAAGTGTGATATCTCGTGTTTTTATTCTTATGGTTGCGTTCTACTTATCAGTATTGTGATTTGTGCAATCTTACTTTATTGTATTACTGGTGAATTTGTGTTTGTGTTCATTGTGTTTTACCTCACGTTTGAGAGAAGTGTCCGCTTATTGGGTAAAAATCCATTCACATATAAGTTTCCCGTTTTCTGTGGAGAAGTGCGCCTAAAGTATGGTACAATATCCTGAAATGGAAAATATCACCATCCAACACCTCTACGAGAGTGTAAATCAATATTTATTTCATGTAACCACGAATGCTAGCTCACACGTGCTTACTGTGGGTAGCAAGTATGATGGTTGAGATTGTCTAGGGAATGAAATTATCTTGTAGAACTGTGTTTGGTTTTTAAGATTTAACTAAAAGATAAAAAGTAAATCAGTTGCTGGCATCTGGAACCTCCAGCGAGGAATGTGAACAGTGAACATCCCTCAGTCTCCCTCAGATTCCCTCTGATTCAAGAGTTGGCTGTCAAGAGTTGTGAGGTTAGATATGCAGCTGCGCTCCTCAGCACCTCCATCATTTTATTCCCACCCAAGGCACATTATTCATTTAACTTTTTCTGTATCATTCAAGATGCTTAGAAGGAAGGGATGGCTTCAGAAGAAAGCTGAAACTAGCAGGAGAGAGAATCATATCAACCATCCAACAAAGACAGAAGGCAGAGTTGCAACACCAGACCTAGGCAACAATGAGTGGGAGTGGCGACCCATGATAACCTTTTAATATCTTATTGATAAAATTCTGAATTCAGTATATCGAAAAATTTATTGTGTTTGAGGAGACATACCAGTAAGAGGGGACCAGGTGTTTGAATTACTAGCAGAAACCCTTAATATATATATATATATATATATATATATATATATATATATATATATATATATATATATATATATATATATATATATATATATATAAACTCAGTTTCAAAACTTTAAACGTGTCTTCCTCAAAACATGACCCCCCACCCCCAACGGGAACCGCCTTGACGTGGTGGGGGGGCTTGCGTGTCTCTGGCAAGCGAGACTAGAGGTGGCTCCGGCTCCTGCTCTGCCCCGATTTCGGGGAGAGAGGGCTTCTCATGCTAGGAAGGTCGCGTGTGAGAGACCAGACTAAATGGTTCCTATGCAATAAGCTGCCAGTACGAGCCAACAGTGCTGCCCTCCAGAGGGACCGCCCTCTAGGGGCCGTCCTGTATTGGATGGTTGGGTGTCTGGGCCGGGAGATGTTGGGGAAGGGGGTCTCAAAACCATCGGGGGAAAACTTTCGAGCCATTGGGGCTGCTTTTTTATAACGAGTGGCCCAGTAGGGGATGAGGTACCCCGCCCATAGCAATTACAGTCTCTCCCAGGTGCTCGGGGAGGAGGCTTGTAGTGTGGGAGGGAACACCCTCTCCTATGTGGAGAAGGCTGGCCTACTCCATAAAATATGATTTTATGATATTTTTTTTTTTTTTTTTTTTTTTTTAATGTTGACGGGTTCTTTTATTAATAATGTGCTTTTTAGTTTGTCTGTCTTTTAATCATGGTGCCTATCCCTTTCAGGTATTCATGTTTTATTAATTATGTAGATGAAAATTTTATGTTGGGCAGTATATGACCTTAGCTGTTGCGCCGCCAAATGCTTAGTTGCATCAAAATCAATCAATCAATCTACCATAGCAATTAGCGCTCGGTCCCCTCATCTGCCCAACCGGTAGGTAGTAGCTCTTGGCTCCTGGGGCCAATATAACAAATTAATGTTATATGGATAAAGAAAAGCCCCTATATCTTCCTCGAGCGGTGGTTGACCAGGCCCTCCAGACGTCACTCTCTGGTTGTGGTAGTATGCAGAAGGCTGCAAATAAGTGGAGACCCAGCAGGTCAAATGTTGTGTCGACGAACCCTGTTAGCAGTTTGGACACGATAATGTTGACAAATGTACTTGCATCCCTTTCCTATGGCGCTATCCACTTCATTTTTACGTGTTTTGGAGTGGTTATTCATATCCGAATCACTTATGACAGTGATTGTAGATTAAATCAATGCTATATTACTTTCAATACAAATGCTGCTGCCAAAGCAGCGCTAGAGGCAAAAGATTCTCTGATTGTGGGGGATACTCACTGCAAGGTTCATATGATGCGATCCACAAATGTAATTGACAGTGACAATGACTACTGCGCTAACATCTTCGATGACTCTGTAGAGCATGTCCCTAAGGAGCGTCTGCTTCCTACACCCTTTTGGTTTGTGGCTTACTACAGGGAGGGGCGTGTTAACCTTATCCATGCTCCTAGGTATCTGGAGAAAGAAATTGGATTACTACCGATGGGCCTCATGAAAAAAATAAGGTAAGGGTGTTTTAATTAGAGCCAAAGATCTTACACAGGCCATGATGCTCCTCAATCTCCCCTGTCCTTCTGATAGCATGTTTGAATCCATCAAACAGCTTCAAACAATTAATTATAGCAAGGGACGTATATATAATGAGGACCTGTATGAATTCTCAGAACAGGACATTCTCGCAATGTGCCCAGATAGTGTCCAACGAGTAACAAAGATGAAAGGCAGTAAAAATATGATCATCCTAACATTGTATGGCTCGCATATCCCAGATCACGTAAACATTAACTCCTCCTCTTTTGAGGTTAAGCCTTTTGTTGAGCGTCCCTTACAGTGTTTCTGTTATTATGAGTTTCGCCATAAGAAGAGGAACTGCAACAACAGTCCCCGGTGTGGTAATTGTTCTGCTCTTGACTCACATCCTACTTCTGAGTGTCAGTCAGAGAATTACTGCTTTTACTGCAGGAATGCTTACCCCTTACGTTCTCGCCAATGTAAGATGTACACTCGCCAGCATTGCCGCGTGGACAAGGGCTCACACATATTCAGAGATGTAGCACCACTGTGATTATGTAGCTCAAAACAATCCACATGTGTGAGATGGAGTATCCTCGATACACTATCTAATGAAGTGAACTTTGTTGCTTAAGGAACTACATCAATTTAATCTCTTAAACATGTGAGCCCCTGTACCAAGCTGGCGACTGTACCTCCTTGAGCATGATATCCTCAACTTGGCTAACATCCAATTCTACAGCATTGGTAGTGCCAGATGGCAACTCGACTTCAGGCGACAGAAGGATGGTGGTGTGAAGATATATGCCTCCTCCCTTCGCCCTAAATCGGTTGCAGCACCCTCTCAACTCTCTCAAGAAGCAGCTGCTTCTTACTTTAGTGAGAGCGTTTCTAAGGATTCACTACAATATAGTTTCTCTGTCTTGAAAACTGTATCAGACACTCATTCTGGTGACCTTTCAACTGATGACATTTCTCAGATTTTAGCTAAAGATGTCCATGTGATAGAGGTTCACGCTGCAACACGCTCTCCAAAAAGGAAACTTAAGTCTACTAAACTGCTACAGAGATGTCTTTGTGGTTCTTCTGAGACACATGACTCCATCTCTGTAGACTCATCCATAGTTTCCTCTCAAGCGTTCTCATGGCTCTGATGAATCTCTTGAGTCAACAGATGTTCCCCCTCGCAAGCTTCCTTTGGGAACATCGGAAGGGCGTGAAGTGAATGTGAATGCCTCGGATATTCAGTTTCTCTTCCGCTTGAGCAGTGGAGTGATTCTTCCACCTGTATTATGGATGTTGATGTATCTGCCTGTGTCAGTGATACCACCGCTGTACAGGACAATACCAATGTAATTGTTTCAAAGAATATCCCTGCTAACATATCTTCTAAAATATCAGATGCTTCAGGTACTCCTCTACGGGTTCCAATTACTGCTCCAAGTACTACTCCTCGGGTTCGCTCATTTTCTAGTGGCCCAGGATTAGACAAAACTTATCGTTTAAGTAAAACCTCAGGTCAAGGTGGTAGTGGGAAGTCCTTCCATAAGGCTTCTCAAAAATCCGAACGAAAGTAACACTTTCAGTGGAGTTGCCATGGCTTGCGTGCCTCTTGGGGGGAACTGCGTGTTCTTCTCTCTAGCTTCTCTCCTGCATGTATTTGTCTCCAAGAGAAAATGCTTGGGGACTACATTCCTGCCAGTCCTCCAGCATATTCTGAATTTTATTCCAATTCATTTGAAGGGCAGGGTCACCATGGTGGCTCTGTCATCCTAGTTCGGAGCGATGTTCCATGCACGTGCCTGGAGCTTGACACTCCGCTCCAGGCTGTTGCAGTTAAGATTTTTATGGACCGCCCCTACACTGTGTGCAGTCTATACCTTCCTCCCAGTGTTACAGTTGAGTGGGGTGATCTCAACCGTCTTGTACGTGACCTTCCCTCTCCCATTATTTTATTGGGTGATTTTAATGGTCGTCATCCTCTGTTGGGTGACAGTTCGATCAACTCCAGGGGTGTTTTATTGGCTTCTTTTATTGAGGATAAAGGATTAGGGGTTTTAGATAGAGGAGATAGCCCTACTGGAGCTTTTCCCTCTGCTCATCCAGTGCTCTGTTGGATTTTATTTGGAGTATGTTGCCCGATTTATATGGTAGTGACCACTTTCCTATACTTTTAGAAGAAACAAAAGTACGAACCGCAGTCTTTTCTTTCTATGTGAAGATTAGAGAAGGCTGACTGGCAGTTTTTTTTATAGAGCTAACTTCTTCGGTCTCTTCTGTAGCAGATTTTGGTAGCTCTGACGAGGCTGTAACATATTTCACTGATATGATCCATTCTACTAATCTTAACTCTGTTCTTAAAACTTCTGGTCACTTTCCCAAACGTCCTGTCCCTAGGTGGTCAACAGTCTGCACCACTGCTGTGCGTGACCCAACTCTTTTAGAGGACTTCCGACGGGCATGGGCTCAGGCTAGACGAATTTTAAAAGAGGCACGACGTGCATCTTGGAAGGGCTATGTGTCTTCAATTAGTACTAAAACCCCACTCACCCAAATGTCCAGGAGAGTCCGTAAGATGGCGGGGAAGTTTTCTCCTAGTTCTCAACCTGTTCTTAAGGTCCATAGAATTAAGGTCATGGATGGTTTAACAGTGGCCAACACCATGACGGAGGCTTTTGCAAGAGTCTCCAGCTGTGACTCTCGACCTCTAGCTGTCAGGCATGAGTTAGGAGCCCAGGAGCACACTGTCCTTGATTTCTCTTGGAACGAGAATGAAAGTTATAACCATATATTCACTCTGAGAGAACTGCACTCTGCTCTCTCTCTCTCTCTCTCTGCGGCGACACTTCTCCTGAGCCAGACAACATCCCATATGCAATGTTGCGACACTTGGGTGAGGAGGAGGTCTCATTTCTTCTAGCTTCATATAAAAGAATTTTTGTTGGAGGGTGTCTTCCCTTCTGGGTGGAGGGTTGCTACCATCCTTCGTTTCCCCAAGCCGGGCAAGGACTATTAGTGTTGCCCTCAATTACCGACCCATTGCCTTGACCTCCTGTCTCTTTAAACTATTTGAGAAGATGGTGAATGTCAGACTGGTATACTTCTTTGAACTTGGTGGTTTTCTGTCTCCGTCCCAGTCTGGCTTTCACAAACACCGTTCCACTACAAACGCTCTGGTCAGGTTGGAAGCTGCTGCATGTGAGGCTTTTGCACGACATGAACACCTTGTCTGTATATTCTTTGATTTAGAGAAAGCCTATGACACTACATGGCAATATGGCATCCTGCAGCAACTGCATGCATATGGTCTGCGGGGTCGCCTTCCATGCCTTCTTAAGGAAGTTCTCAGTGGTCGCAGTTTCTCTGTGAGAGTTGGTACAACCCTCTCAACATCCATTGCACATGAGGAGGGCGTCCCCCAGGGAAGCGTCCTCACTATCACATTAATTGTTGTAGCAATTAATGCCATTGCCTCATCCCTTCCGGTATAGCCTACTCGATGTACGCTGACGACCGACGGTCTGGTTTGCTGCTTCCCATATATCAGTAGCGGAGCGGGGCAGGGTGTCGCATTGGGCTGGTTCTCAATTCAGGGTTGGAGTAATTGTAAGTGTAATTTAATTGAAAAGTAATTAATTACAGTAAAGTATGTAATTGTAATTATAATTGTAATTAGATGTAGAACTTAATGAAGTAATTGTAATTATAATTAATTACATTATAAAGTCATTGTAATTTAATTGTAATTGTGAAAAAAGTAAGTTGTACTAAAATTCTGATATTCCTTGTATATACTGCTATGGTGGCAAATATGTGTATACTGTATATTATGAAGAATGGCAACCCTTACTGGACAACCTACGTATTATACGAGAATTAGACTCGTCCACTTTTCCCTGTTTGATGGATTGGGACATGATATTTTATTGCCTCCTAGACTTTCATACGACGAGGTCCTCACTCCTCAGTGTTCACTTTCTATTCTAAAGATACAGTAAGAATGACATTGTATAGTAATCCGTTCCCTGATGATGATGATTTTGTTAGTGCTAGACGTTATGAGTATGACTGTACTGTAGTAACTGAGATGGTGATGATAGTTCATTTGATAATGACCCTAATGAATGTGATGGTGATAATGTGACAATGAAATTACGTAATAGTGATTAGTGATGATGGTGACCGGTGTCATAGTTAATAGGCTAATTTGTTGGAAAGTTGATCACTGTACTCGTAGGCCTAGGCTAGTGCTGATAGTAAAATAGTAGTCTAATAGTAATGTATAGTGGTAGTACTGATGGTGAAAGTACTAGCAAGATGGTAATATTTACAAAACTTGTGATGACGATCACATAACAATAAGTTTGTAGCAGGGATATAATTATGAAACATTATAATTATGATGAATTGATGATGTTCATGTTTGCAACTTTGCATTAGTGATGCTGGTGATAATAATATTAAAAATAATGGTGACATGTATTATGATTGTGATAGTAGAAGGCATATAAGTGATAATGGTGAGTAGTACTTATGATACTACCATGCTACTATACTTCTCTGTCTATTTGCTTGTCTGTCTGTCATTCTGTCTCCAACCTACCCTCCTCCCTTCTTTGACCTTTCCTCTGTCTGTCTGTCTGTCTCTGTGTGTCATTCTATCTCTCCCGACATTCTCCCTCTCTCCTCCTTTCTTCCTCCTTCGACCCTCACCCTCTCTCCTTTTCCCTCTCTTCATCCTTTGCCCTCCCCTTTTCCTTATTGTTCGAAGCTGGGTAATTGTAATTGTAATTATAATTGGCTGTTTCTTGTAGTAATTGTAATTGAACTTCACGTTGAGTAATTGTAATTATAATTGCAATTAAAAATTATAATAACGTAATTGTAATTGTAAATAAGAATTTTAATTGTAATTACTCCAACCTTGGTTCTCATGGGTTTCGATTCTCTCCTGCCAAGACACTTACTATGCACTTCTGCCGCATCTGAGGCGTCCACCCCGATCGTGTCGAGGAGACTTGCTTGTTGGGTCTCCTCTTTAACAAACGTTTGACTTGGGTTCCCCACTTATGTTCACTTAAGGTCTCTTGCCTCCAGGCTCTTAACTTGTTGAGGGTCCTGGGTCATACGTCCTGAAGGGCTGATGGGGCCACCCTCCTCCGCCTATATCATGCTCTTATTAGGTCAAAACTCGACTATGGGTGTGAGGTGTACTCCTCTGCAACGGATGCCCGTCTCAGAGTCTTAGACCCTGTTCATCATGCTGGGGTACTTCTGGCGACCGGAACCTTCAGATCGTCCCCAATCCCCAGTCTCTTGGTGGACGCTGATGAGCCACCTCTTGATCTCCGTCGCCAGTCCTTGATGGTTCGTTCCTGGCATCGTTTACACAGACTTCCTGACTTACTTCCCTGCTTGAAGATGTCATCTGATATCATGTCTCGGTACCACCTTTCATATCCTCGCACACCAGAGCCCTTTGGCTTCCGAGTCAGGAAGGCTATGGAGGAGATGGGCATTGATAACTTCCAGATTTGTCCTGTGCGGGTCCCCAGGGTGGCTCCATGGCTTCTTCCAGAAGTGTACACCTGCACCTGCTTTTCAGACAGGAACGAATCTCTTTCTCCTCCGGTGGCTCGTTCCCTCTTATTAGAACATGCCTCCTCTCACAAGGAGTTCCTTCATGTGTACACTAATGGGTCAAAGTCTGATGCTGGAGTTAATTTTGGGGCTGTATTTCCTGACTTTTGTCGTGGCAACAGGCTCCCTTCTGTCATATCCATTTTTACTGCCGAGCTTTCGGTAATTATATATACCCTCTAAATGATTTTTACTCTCCCGCAGCCTTCTTTTACTATTTTTCGTGATTCCTGTAGTGCCTTGCAGTCCATGGGCAATTTTAACTCTTCCCATCCCCTGGTGTTAGCCATTCTCGAGTGGCTTTTCCTCCTGGGTCGTCGTGGCCGCAAAATCACATTTTGTTGTGTCTTGGCTCATGTGGGTGTTGATGGGAATGAGCGGGCTGACGCCCTGGCTAAGGCTGCAGCCTCCAGTTATCGGCCTCCTACCAGGCATAAACCTGTACCTACAGTGGACCTTCCTGCTGGCAGGATAGATGGAACGCCATCGGGGCTAACAAGCTCCGCGGCATCCGCCAGTGCCTGGGTTTGTGGAGCTTCAACGGCCTGTCCCGCCGGTGGGAGACGGCTTTTGTCCGTCTCCGCATTGGCAACTAACGTTTGACTCATGGATTTTTAATGGAAAGGGCTCCCTCTCCTCCACTAGTTGTGAATTTTATGAGACCTATGGCTTTTTATATATATATATATATATATATATATATATATATATATATATATATATATATATATATATATATATATATATATATATATATATATATATATATATATATATATATATATATATATATATAGTCAAATGTTTAAATTTTTATTCTTTTATATATTTTACTTGGGTTGGTCAGGGTATTTAAGTAAAAGTGTGAGTTTATGTTGATAAGTCCCTTTAATCATGCTGCTTCTCCCTTTTGGGGTAATGAAGCCTGGCTAATGTGTGTAAATATTTTATTCATGAAATAAATGACCATATTTTAAAAACCTTAGAATTTAATATTATGTTGGTCGGTATATGACCCTAGCTGTTGCGCCGCCAGATGCCTAGTGGCTTTTTTTATTAATCAATCAATCAATTTAATTATTATTTGACATCATTGCTTCTAATTCTAATTGACTGATAAAAAAAAACACTCAAGCATCATCATTTCCTCTACCTTGTGTAAAAATTTCGTGAAGCTAGGTAAATTGTTAACGAAAATGTCATAATATGCGGACCCTTCCCTTAAGACGACTTGTCTTCTGCACTGTGCTAGATATTCTCATATTTTTTGTGCTAAGTGTGAGATATTGTGAAACGGTAACTAATGACAAAACAATTTCTGATAATCCTGATAAAGTAATCAGGAATCATGTTATTGTTTTATGTTTGTTTTGTTTTTCAGAATATTGTAAATATAGTTGTTTGTTAACGAGACTTTACGACTTACTGTCCTTGTTCAAGTTTAAAGTACCGTACTACATTTCTCTGCTAGTACCTTGGTATCACGAGGATTAACTATCACCACGTGTACGTAACAGTAGATACAGACTGTGTACTTATATACTTATTATAGCTATGTGTGGTGTGTTCCTTAACTTGGTTACAGAATGGGTAAGCAAAAGGAAAACAAACCGAAGAAAATATTTGGTGCCTGAAGCTGCCCGTCGGGCTAGTCGAAACGAAAATATGTACGGTAGTATTTTGTTCAGTAAATACTATTTGGTTGTCAGATGAATAAATATTTTGTCTATCTATGCCATACAGAGCAACTCCCGGTGAATGGTGTCAAATACAAATGCGCTACTCTGTCTAATGATTGAAATTATTGAGTTATTAGATTGATTTCTTCTTGATTAACGATACTATCCTGTTGATAAATAGAGGGAATATAAGGTATTAAAAAGGAAAAGAAAGTGCTGGAGTGGACTCGATTTATTTGTGGACAAGGCATTTTTCCCACATTAATCCTGTCTATACGTTATTATTCAACCTATCAGCAGATAATGGAAACCACATTTACATTACAGGATAATGTCGATGGATGGTGATGAGACACATAGTATTGTGGAAGTCTGCTACACCCACGCTCAAGTTCCCGGGGAGGAAAATCATGTCACCTCTGGCGTGACAACCCTGAACGCTGGAAACTCTCAATGCATTTGAGGACCTGTTGCAGTTAGTGGGAACCAATGGCCGCTGGAACATTATTATAATCATCATGTGTGCCTTCAATACGTTTCTATCACTTTTCTTTACTCCCAAAATCTATAATTTTGTCATTGATCATGTTCAGTTTTCTCCATCACTCCAGCATTGTCAATGTGTGTACCCTGTCACGAGTCAGACATAATACTCGTGACGTAATTTGAATTACAGAGAGTTGGAAAATTCCATACTGGTGTCAATATAGAATGTTCTAGAGAAGGTTCTGGAATATTCCATTCATGAGACAAAGGAGACAGGAGTGGGTTGATGTAGGTGCGGGTTAATCTGCAGGTAGTCTTAATCCGCAGGTACCGGATTAGTAGCCAAAATTAGAAAAGGGTCAGGAAGGCTGGGTTTCAACTGAATTTGCACATCTTGTCTTATAGGTGTTCGTACATTAAGTACATCTTGTATTGATAAAATTATGCTACCCCAGGGTAACTTATGGTATTGCAAATGATCGTGAAGTGGAGGGGAATTATCGGGAATTATTAGCACGCCATAGGTAAATTGCAATTGCATGTATAACTCAGGAATAAGTGGGTACAATGTAAATCGTAGCCAGTTAGGAAAAACGAACAAAGATAGGAGGAGGAGTCAGAGAAATTTTGAACCAGTTAAGGAGGAAGAATTGGGTCAGTTGGAACAGGACACACTCGAAGGAACACACTCGTATCGTCAGCTTCCCTTACCTAGATCAATCCTCCACGTGTGCAGTGGGGAGTGATCAACGTAAACGCCGAATTCGTTGTATATTACGCGATTCACAAGGCTTTACAGTTGTATACTGACTAGTTGCATTGACGCTGGTTCAGTAACTAAATTAGGTGAGCGGGAAGCTGGATCTTTGAAGAAAATTACGAGTGTGTTGTGAGACTCTAAGTGTGAGACATTAGAAAAATATTCCAACTTGCGTAACAATTGATAGAATTACTACAGTGTTAACGTAACCTAGACTATCGTCACGTGAGCGAGAGCGAGAGGTAGCGAGAGCGAGTAGCTAGTTAGCGTTGCGTGAGTGTGTGTGTGTGTGTGAAATTTAATTATTCATGTTGGCATACTGGAGTTGAATAAATATAGAAATTTGCAAATGGTTGTTTAAATGCACCAGTAGATTTGTTATCTATATAAATACATATATATCGGGAAGAACCCCTTAACATAAAAAATTATTATGTGCGTGGTGCTTGAGGCCTAAAACGGGGAATTAATCCCCGACTTTTTGTTCTTCGCTGCAGCCAACCAACGAGATCATAAATTAACCGGGCAAGGTAAGTTGTAATTGTCATATTATAAATTACATTATCTATCATTCTCACATCACCGTCACATATTTGGCGCCCAAACGTGGGGCCTGATTCGTTGTATTAATTCCAGTCACACACGCGCACACTTTCACGAGTAGATAGTCATAACTGTCCAGAAATTAAGGCAACAGAAACGATAGAAAATAAATTAAAAATGTCTACCGTACAAGAATTATTGGGAGAGGCTCAACAATTGGGAATTGAAAATAAGGCCGAACTTCAAGCATACGTGAAATGCCGCCAAGAAGAAGAAAGGCTTGAAAGGGCGGCCATAAGAGAAAATGAAAGAGAGCAGAGAGAGCAAGAAAAATTGAAATGGGAACATGAAAAGGAAGTATTGGAACTGCAATTACGTGCGAATGAAAGTCAAAGTGCGAGTGGGAGTAATGTTGCAAGCTCAACCACCGTGACCCCAAGGTTACAACTGTCAAAATACGTAGAGGGAGACGATATCGAGCCGTTTATTGAGCGATTCGAAATGGTTGCAGACACTTATAGATTAGATGATGATATAAAGAAGCTCGAGTTTATTAATGTATTCGATGGAAAAGCACTTAGTATTCTCCACCGACTCGACAGTACCGCCAGAGATTACGAGAACATGAAAAAGGCTTTGTTACAGGCGTACGGGTTGACGGTCGATGAGGCTAGGAATCAGTTTTGGTTTGCACTCTTACAGGATAAGGAGACTGTTGCACAGTTTAGTGCACGTCTGACCAGTTACCTGGATCAGTGGTTAGAGAAGGCCGAAACACCTAAGACTTTGGAGGGGGTAAAAGACTTGTTGCTGCGCACACAGCTGGAGAAGTCTTGTCCTCCAGAATTGTCGGCCCAGCTGAAAACCAAAAAAGTGAAAACTCTGGAAACGATGGTGGATATGTCGGACGCACATTTTACCGCGTATGGTTACCATACACGGATTCAGTATAATAAGAAAATTATTCAGTCGAATAAGCCTTCTCAGAACTCTGCTGTTTCATATAACCAGTCGAGTAAAAATCAGTCACAGCAGCAGAGTCAAATTGTTCGTCCGCAACCTAACCCTCAATTTAATCATACACAGAAACAAGGTAATAATCACTATTCGCAGCAGTCCAATCAGTACCGTTACCAAGGAAAAAGTAACTGGAAAAATAGTAATAACCACGGTGGAAATAAAGGTTATTATCAGCGATCGGCAGCTGCAACACAGGGTGAACCACAGTATTCACCTGTGGCGGTTCAACCTAGTGTAGAACCACGAGTGCCTCAGTCGGTTCACGAACCTCATCAATTGTGACTAAACGCGACAGGAGTCTCGAAAGGTAAGTCTGGTTTCCATATTTGTCCGGGAATTGTTAATGGGATATCTGTTGAAGTCTTTCGAGATAATGGGTCATCGGGGTGTTGTGTCGCTGATGGTTTAGTTGCTTCTAATGATTTTACAGGGGAGCAGGTAACTATCACTATGATTGATGGTACCAGGAGGCTCTATCCTCTTGCTAAAGTTGCAGTGGAGAGTCCATTCTATACAGGCCAGGTAATTGCAGCAGTCATGCAAAATCCTGTGTCAGATTTGGTAATAGGAAATATACCAGGGGTTAAGAATGCGTGTTCAGTGGAAGTTTCCACACAGACTGGTGCAGCTGCTGTAACCAGGGGTATGGCGCATGCAAAGAAAACGGTTGTTCCACTTCAAGTGACAACTGCCGCCGACCTCGTCAATTGCGAGGATGTAATTGCAGAGCAAGCAAGTGACCCTTCATTGGCACTTGTTCGCAAGCAGGCACTTGAGGGTGAGAGTAGAGATCGACATGGTATTGTAACCAGTTACGTCAGGAGGAGAAACAGGTTTTACCGACGTACAGTAAACCCCGATGGGGAAGAGAGGGTTCAGTTTCTCGTACCAGAGAAATACCGACAGGCTGTGTTTACCCTGGGTCATCATTCTACATTAGGGGGTCATATGGGGATGAGGAAAACAATTGATAGGATTCAGTCTCATTTCTATTGGCCAGGTATGGGGAGAGAGATAGGGAGATTGTTGAGGTCATGTGACGTTTGTCAGAAAACGTGTGACAGGGGTCGGGTGAAGCCTGCACCTCTCAAACCTCTACCGCTAATCTCAGAATCATTTGAGAGAGTAGCGGTTGATATTGTTGGACCGATTATTCCGAGGGCTACGGACGGTGCCAAGTACATTCTTACCTGTGTGGATTTCGCGACCAGATGGCCTGAAGCAGTGCCTCTGCGTGATATTGAAACCACTACAGTGGCTGAAGCCTTGTTGGATATATTCTGTCGTGTCGGCATACCAAAGCAGGTATTGTCCGACCGAGGCAGTCAATTTACCTCCGCGATGATGGAGGAATTGTGGAGATTACTCTCAGTTAAAGGGTTGAGGACAACACCTTATCATCCAATGTGTAATGGGTTGTGTGAGAGGTTTAATGGTACTCTCAAGAAAATGTTGAGGAGGATGGCAGTAGAACAACCTAGTGAGTGGTCCAGGTATATCTCGCCACTACTGTTCGCATATCGCGAAGCACCTCAGGCATCGTTGCAATTTAGTCCATTCGAGTTAGTGTATGGTAAACCTGCTCGAGGACCACTTCAGGTTCTACGTGAACTTTGGGACGATGAGGAATCGGATCCCGTGGTGAAAACCACTTATTCTTATGTAATTGATTTGGCAGAACGATTACAGCAAACCTGCGAGATTGCAAAGCAGGAGTTATCTAAAGCAAAGGAGATTCAGAAGTCCTACTATGATAGGAAAACTAAGCTCCGAACGCTACAGGTAGGGGGGAAGTGTCTCGTTCTGTTACCAACAGCTCATAATAAGTTGTTGGCTCAGTGGAAGGGTCCCTTTGAAGTAGTCAAGAAGGTGAATGACCTTAACTACATAGTTAAAATCAAAGGTGAAGCCAAGCGGTTCCATATTAATATGCTTAAGGAATATTACACCACCCAACAGGGGTGTACTTCCATTGTTACCACATTTGGGGCAGGCTGTTGTAACATCACCTCAGAACAGAGTGAAGTGTTAAGTCTAGTCCGTGGTCATTTTTCCCCAGCAGTAGACATGGTTAGCGCTGCTGTGGTAATCCCCGAGGGTGACGAGGGATATACTCCCCAGACGGCTGAAGCTCGTCAAGGTGAGACAGTGGCTGAGGTCTCCGTTTCGGAGAAATTAAGACCAGACCAGCTTGCAAGAGTCAATGCGGTACTGGCAAAATATTCACGTGTGTTCTCTGACAGGCCTGCTGTTGCTAACGTAGCCTGTCACGAGATTCAGCTTACGAGCGACACACCAGTGAGGGTGAAAACATGTCCTATTCCTGTACGGCTGATTGATACAGTACGTAAGGAAATTAATGACATGGAAGCAGTTGGTATCATGCGAAGATCGACCGGCAGAAGTATCCTCCGGGTCGAATTGCTCGTTAATTAGTGTTAACCGAGTAAATATTCATGCGTAGATCGACTGGCAGAAGTATCCTCCGGGTCGAATTGCTCGTAAATTGTTACCTCTCCGAGCGCAACGAGCACGAGTCTTATGCGACTCAGATCAAGGGGGTTCCTAGGGTGTTGGAAAAATCCGATGTTATATGTATTGTGTTTTGTGCAACTTATCCAAGACACGGATTCTAGCGGTTTACTCTGATCCAAGGCTTGGATAATTTACTAACAATATATTGCCTTCCAGAATTATTATTGCAGTATTTTGTGTAACCTTATCCAAGACACAGATTCTAGCGGTTTACTCTGATCCAAGGCTCGGATAATTCACTAATATATGTATTGCCTTCCAGAGATATTGTTGCATTTCCTACATATTATGTAACAAATACACAATGCATTACATACACCACACTTATATATTGCTTAAATGTGTACAAATTGTACTGAGCAGAAATTACCAGGTACATTCATTCTTGTCTCGGAGTTTCTTCCTAAGATTGAAAAGCTTTTTTTTTTTTTTTTTTTTTTTTTTTTTTTTTTTTTTAATTCATTGCGCCGTAGCATCAGTCAATAGGCAGACAACAGTACACAAGGGTAAGCGGGACTCACGAGAACCCAATGACCACATACACATACAAGCACACACACATGCGCGCACACACTCACATCACGAAAACATAACAGAATGAAGCACAAGCATACAGACAAATATTTATATCATGACCTACTTAAATCCACCAAAACGAGGGTGGCGCACCAGAAATTCCTCCAGAACCTGATGGTTCAGCAGGTGTCGACAAACCACATCAAGTGGCAGGCCCTGGGGCAGCAAGTGTCGAACAGTGGGGCAGGCTAGGCAATAGTGCTCTATAGTGTTAGCACGAGGCGCTCGACACAAGCGACACTCAGTGAAGGGAGGCTCACCCTGCATCCCAGCAACCTGCCACGGTGGCCGGTAGCCAAGCCTCAAACGAGCAGAGACTACATTGTGCCTCCGAACCATGAGGCCTCGACGATGGTAGGAATATTTGTGATGGCAGACAGACTCGTAATGGGTGATGGAGATGCTGAAGGGCCTCTCTGCATCCCTGCGTCGCCGTACAGGGAGGAGAGCGGCGGAGCGGACTTTAGAGAGGTAACATGTCAGGGAGAGAGGACGTCCAGCACCACGAGGAGGCAGATGGCAGGCTTCCTTTGCGAGTCTGTCAACTGTACCATTGTGACGTAAACCTACATGGGATGGCACCCATAAAAATTTGACAGTCAAGTTACGGTGACGCAATAAGGCCAAAAACGATAAAATCTGCTGAATAACAGTAGAGTGTGTGGGCTGAACACTAGAGAGGGAATGAAGGGCAGGTTTGGAGTCACAAAAAATGGCAGCATTCACTCCACGTTGACAAACAACACTAACAGCATCCAGAATGGCATACAGTTCACACAATGTTGAGCTAGAGTGGTTACAGAGACGACGGCCAACCCAGCCCCCTGGAGGTGACTCCAGGTCAGGCGAGAAAACAGCACAACCTGCTGCACCATCCACCTGCAATGAGCCATCAGTGTAGAGGCAGTATGGATCTGTGATGGAGGAAGTCACTGTTTCTATGTGTTCCAGAGCCAACTGCTGCTGTAGAGAAGGCAGCTCCGACTTGGAAGTAGGTGTAAAGCTCACATCAGGTGTTGGTAGCATCCATGGAGGGGGCCCTGGGGGGACGTCTGCCACCATTATATCTATATTAAGACTACAGAGCATAGAGGAAACAGACCTTATAAGAGTACGTCCAGCAGGCAGTATGGGAGGGACCGGGTAGTTTGGTCTAAGAGAAGTCCTGACTAACTGAGAGTAATGGGGTGAAAGATGTGGGAAATGGAGGCATTTGACAGTGAAGCAAGTAACATTAGAATAAATTCTCTCCACTAATGGGGGAAGACGCAACTCACGCTGCATGTTCACTATCCTGGTCGACATTGGACAGCCGAGAATAATTCTCATTGCTCTATTTTGAAATTTTTCTAAAGTTTCCAGAGTAGCCCTAGGAAGTTGAATCAGAGCAGGGGAAAGGTAATCAACAACTGAACGGATAAAAGCAATATAGATGGTCCTGGCTACTGGGATGGAGATGCCCGAGGAGTTGTTAGATAACCATTGAAGTGGTGTAAGTCGGCGCTGGAGACGACCCAATAAGTCCTGGACAATGGGATGGTCTTGAGGTCTGGCAGGGACAATCGGCCAAATATTGACTGGCGCACCCAGGTAGCAGTACTGGGAACACATGGGAATGACAGTCCCTCCAATGGTGAACACTGGCTGAGCTTGAGGAAGGCGGCAGGTGAATATTCTGCTCTTATCTGGGGAGACAATAATGCCACAGTGAGAGGAGGCCACAGAGAAGGAGTCAAGAAACCGCTGGAGATCCCTTGGTGAGGTAGAATGAACACAGATATCATCAGCATAGCACGTAATTGTAGTTCCAGGAATATCAGGGAGAGAAGTGAGCAACCGATGCATCAGAATATTAAATAACAATGGGCTGAGAACACCACCTTGAGGCGTACCAAGATGAAAACTGCGCAAAGGACTGAGTGCACCACTGAAAAACACACGGGAGGTCCTGTTACTCAGGTAGCCCCGAATCCACCGTAGTAGATTACCCTTTATCCCAAAGTCAACCAGTTGATCCAAAATGACGTCTCTATTAGCAACATCGAAGGCACTTCGAAGGTCAATGAAGGCCACCACACTGTCCCTGGAAAGGCGAGAGTACAGGTCGACTAGGCAGTGATGTGTGCTCCGCTGGGGAAGGAAACCAAACAGCCATGGAGAGAGGCAATCCTGCAGTCTGTACATGAGACGATTGAGTAAGATTCTCTCCATTACCTTACAGAAACAGGAAGTAAGGGAAATAGGCCTGAACTTCGCAGTGCCGGGCTTAGGGATGGGTATTATTGTGCTGCTGGTCCAGGCTCGTGGTACACAACCGTCACGAAGACAAAGATTGTACAGTCGAAGTAGAGGGTTCCCAGGAACTTGTTGAAGTAGGCGCAGCACAGCATAAGTAATACCATCATCACCAGGGGAAGAAGCTCTACCCCGAATGAGAGCACGGCGCAACTCCTCCTCAGCTATCTCCTCTGCATCATCGTCATCATCTTGTAACAGAGCAGACATTAGACGTAGCCGATGGACAGCAGCACGGGAAGCGAGTGCATCTTGTATGTGGATGGTTAGACTGGCTGGGGTAGATTGTTCTGACCAGGCATCGACAAGTTGTTTGGCATAATCGGCAGGAGTGTGATGACGAGCAGTGGCCGGTGTCTTTTTAACAACCCGACGGATGAGGTGCCATATAGAAGCCACACTTGTTTGCTGGTTGATGCTGTCCGTGAACCGCTGCCAAGACTCAGTGTGAGCACAATCCTGCAGGGCAACTAAAGCGTCCCTAGACATCTGGTAACGATGGAGTAGGTCAGGGGTTGGGTTGGCTTGAAACAATAGGCCATCACGTTCAGCCTCCTCCTTTGCCTCCTGTATACGTGCATCCAGCGTCCAGGAGTGGGCAGTATGGCGATGCTGGAGGTGTGGCCGGTAGACGTATAGCCTATAAAAGTCATGAGTAGCAGATACAAGATCAGAGTACAACTGTTCAGCTGATGATATGTCAAATGTAGGGAATACATGGGCCATAAATAAGATGTAAGTCGGGCAATATTTAGGGGGCACAGCAATACGCAAACGAGTGGCTGAAGCACCTGACCCAGCAGTTAGAGAATAATGAAACCGAAGAGCAATGTGATCAGAGAATAAGTCTGGCACGGAGAAGCACTGGACCTGAGATGCTATCAGGCCAGACGAGAGGATGTAATCCAGAGTACCTCCCCGGCAATGAGTGGCACCACCAGTGTCCCAGTGTGTCAGATGATGCTTGCGGATGTATGAAAGGAGACGAACACCATTACGATTAATAGAGCCAGTACCATCACCCAAATCAGAATGCCGAGCATTAAAATCTCCCATATACACCATACCACGTACTGTTGGAGAAGGAAGAGCCTCAAGAGTGAGTCTAGCTGGGGCAGAATAGACATTATATAGTTGGAGTACTCCATTCCCAGGTAGAACCTCAAATAGCTGAAAGGTCATGTCAGGATCAGTGGAGGTACGGAGAAGGCGATGTGGCAAGGAGCTATGTATGTAAGTCAGGAGACCATTCCTTACCAGATGAACATATGGCACATAACCTGAGAGGGGAGGAGCTTGCCCAAGAGCGAGCGGCCGTCCTGGAAATGCTTCCTGGAGAAAAATAACACTGGGATGATGACGAAAAACATAGGCCTTGAGTTGAGTGAGCTTAGCATAACTGGTGATACCACATACATTCCAGGAGATGACATCCAGCCGGCAATCACTAGCGAACTCTGTATTTGGAGGTAGAAGTCCGGTGAGTGGGGGCAGATGAGCGACCTGGAGAAGAAGATGGACCAGGAGAAGGGACTGACTCGAAAAGCTTTTCAAGGCGAGATGCAACAGTATCCATCTTTTCGGTAAGGGTAGTGACAGTTGAGATGATGGCCTGCTGAGCCTCGACCAAGGTGGAGAGTTTGGAGTCATTGGCAGCCTGAGCGGCAACCAGCCCATCAATCCTGGCTTCAAGGGCAGAAAAGCGGTTTTCAAGAGCCGTACATCGTGCCATGAGGGTAGCAACAGACTTGCGGAGGGCCAGGTCTGGAGGTGAGGCAGGGTTGGTAGGAGGAGCAGACTGGGGAGGTGGTGGTGGTGGTGGTGGTGGAGGCGGAGCAATAGTAGAGACACGAGCCTGGACCTTACGTCGAGTACATCCATGCCACACTTTAACCCCTGGCTGAAGGCATCGTGGACACTTCCATCGAGACGTATCTTCAGGAGGTGAAGGCTCAGAGGTGGAGGCAGCAGGACGTGATGGTTCACCCCTGACAGGACACGTCTTGGAATCATGGTCGGCTGCACACCATGCACACTTCGGCCTGGCAGAACAGTACCGGGAGATATGCCCAACTCCCCAGCACCTGTAGCACCAAGGCTGGTCATTATGAAGTTTCCTCACCTCACACGGTGGAAGACAAGGGAGGAAATCAAAGGAAATCTCATTTGGAGGTGGATCGGGTTGACTCCAGACAACAACAATACGGCTAATGGGTGAACCATCTTGGAAAAAACGACGGGCAAAGTACACACCAGGGTATCCTTTGGCAAGTTTCGGGTCAACATCAATAGGAAAACGGGTGAGGATGTAGCTGGGGAACTTACGAGGCCTCTCAGGTGAGTCTTCAAGAATGAGAGGCAGAGATAAAAATTCACCAGCCTTCACTCTATCAATGATGTCCTGACGCTTCCTAGAGATGTAGACAAACCGGGAGGTGACAGCAGCCATCTTGACTTCAGCCAGTTCACGCTGCAACTGGAAGGCCCTGTTGACATCAGACAACCAACGCGATTGAAAAGCTAAAGTAACTGTTGGGAGTTTTCCACTCATTGGCAAAAATGAACACGTAACCGGTGATAGTAATTGACACATACAAGAATAAGTGAAGTGTGGATGAATTGTTATTGTAATAGTTATACATGCAAGGGCGTCGTTACCACTTCACGAATCTATTAAACATTGCATAGAGCAATGTCTCTTTGTGTGGGCGAATGTCACGAGTCAGACATAATACTCGTGACGTAATTTGAATTACAGAGAGTTGGAAAATTCCATACTGGTGTCAATATAGAATGTTCTAGAGAAGGTTCTGGAATATTCCATTCATGAGACAAAGGAGACAGGAGTGGGTTGATGTAGGTGCGGGTTAATCTGCAGGTAGTCTTAATCCGCAGGTACCGGATTAGTAGCCAAAATTAGAAAAGGGTCAGGAAGGCTGGGTTTCAACTGAATTTGCACATCTTGTCTTATAGGTGTTCGTACATTAAGTACATCTTGTATTGATAAAATTATGCTACCCCAGGGTAACTTATGGTATTGCAAATGATCGTGAATTGGAGGGGAATTATCGGGAATTATTAGCACGCCATAGGTAAATTGCAATTGCATGTATAACTCAGGAATAAGTGGGTACAATGTAAATCGTAGCCAGTTAGGAAAAACGAACAAAGATAGGAGGAGGAGTCAGAGAAATTTTGAACCAGTTAAGGAGGAAGAATTGGGTCAGTTGGAACAGGACACACTCGAAGGAACACACTCGTATCGTCAGCTTCCCTTACCTAGATCAATCCTCCACGTGTGCAGTGGGGAGTGATCAACGTAAACGCCGAATTCGTTGTATATTACGCGATTCACAAGGCTTTACAGTTGTATACTGACTAGTTGCATTGACGCTGGTTCAGTAACTAAATTAGGTGAGGGGGAAGCTGGATCTTTGAAGAAAATTACGAGTGTGTTGTGAGACTCTAAGTGTGAGACATTAGAAAAATATTCCAACTTGCGTAACAATTGATAGAATTACTACAGTGTTAACGTAACCTAGACTATCGTCACGTGAGCGAGAGCGAGAGGTAGCGAGAGCGAGTAGCTAGTTAGCGTTGCGTGAGTGTGTGTGTGTGTGTGTGAAATTTAATTATTCATGTTGGCATACTGGAGTTGAATAAATATAGAAATTTGCAAATGGTTGTTTAAATGCACCAGTAGATTTGTTATCTATATAAATACATATATATCGGGAAGAACCCCTTAACATAAAAAATTATTATGTGCGTGGTGCTTGAAGCCTAAAACGGGGAATTAATCCCCGACTTTTTGTTCTTCGCTGCAGCCAACCAACGAGATCATAAATTAACCGGGCAAGGTAAGTTGTAATTGTCATATTATAAATTACATTATCTATCATTCTCACATCACCGTCACATACCCCACAAGGTGTGAACCGCCAGCTTTGACTCTTATATCTGAAATACATGACGTTGCTAGTGGGGGAGGGTAAAGGAGGGGTGTAGGTTTGGGAGTGGTGTGCTGATGCTAGAGAGGAGACTGCTGTACTAAATTATACGTCAGCTATATAAATTTGTTACATAACAAATATGACATTGGTAGACCACAACATTGTCGTGATTAGGGAAGTCCTTTGTTATTGTTTGTTATCAGTATACTATGCACTCAAACTGTAATAAAAACACTGGTTCGTGAGTCAGTAGCTATAGTCTCAGCCAGATGTCTATATGAATGTTTAATATCAGCCATCGATCTGCAGCTCATCGTGGTTTTAATTCATATTTCATCTTCTGCATCATAACGTTCATAAGTAAATTATATTGAATGTGGAGTTTGAGAACGTCACCACGTTCCTTAAACATACCACATCAATATCAGGCCACATACATTTTCATAGATTGGTCCCTCCAAGTTGATCATTGTAAAGATGGCTATATTTTCTATCAATTATAATAAATTCCATCATTTTACGAGCATTGTGAATATTTGTAGTAGAGTCATGACTGTTGATATTTTACGACGTATTTTGACTGCTTCGTCCGAGGTAATACTTTATCATTATCATTACATATTGAACTTTCACACATTTCAGTTTTGACATTACTAAGCGGTTATATACGAATTGAGCAAGGATGCCAATAATATTAATACATTCAAAGTTAAAGGCGCGAATGCCTTGGGGGTCATCTCTCTCTCTCTCTCTCTCTCTCTCTCTCTCTCTCTCTCTCTCTCTCTCTCTCCACACACATTAATTGACCTGCACTGTTGTGGCACTCGCTAAGCCAGGTTCACTAACGGATTTATGTTTTTACTAGCATCATAGTGTTATGGCCTAAACTCGATTAATTTAATTAAATAAGTCGTCTTGTGTAAATGGGGTATTGTAAATCATATAAAAGGTGCAATGCAATTTGTATCAACATGAAATATCAGAATATTAACTTATGTATACCCTGAATCAACCAACACCTTGAAGTTCAACTGTATTGATCAACTCCGACATATATGAAGCATCCAACATCTCAGTGATATGATTTATGTTTCCATCCTCAACCAATCCATCTATGATCACAAAGTAATGTGAACACTAAGGTCTGTGAAAAATTCACTATGTAATGAAAAATATATATTGAAATATTTTTCGTTGAAACTCAAGAAACAACCTATTATAACACTTGTCAGTACACCGTTACCACTGTTCATAATGATCATCAAATGTTGGACATTGTTGTTACGGACAAATCTGTGTCATCGTCACAAAATAATTACAATATTGCAATGATTAAATAGAAGGGACTAATGGTGGTGTGGAATGTTAAAGCAACACGGTGACATGCTCAAATTCCATACTCAGGATATTATTCTTACGTGCTGTAACTATCATTAACTTTTGATGTAGAACATTAAATAATAACTCCACGATGTGTTTCTATACATTATCTTTGACCTAAATTGAACATTCATAAAAGACGACTGTATTACAGCTTACAGTCCCCGCCCTAGAACACCACACAACATCCAAGCCCCTACCACCCCTCAATCAACCTCCCACTGACTCATACTGGTATGTGTTTCAGATACTAGAGTCGACGACACTGGAGGTTCATACCTTGTGAGGTACACAGATTGACAACGCTGGTGTGATGAACGTGGCAGTGGAGGAGAATGTACAATGAACTAATTGGGATTCCTTGTCATTTCGTTACGATTAGTACACTAGGACAATTTCTTAGCTACTGGCCTAGTTACTCTACCATCTATCAATCAATACATCTATCAATCTGTTTATATAGATATCGGTAATTAGATAGTTATAGTTCTGATGACTAGCTCCATCTGGGAAGTCCCTCAATGGGGTGGTCATGATCCTTCCTAATTTTACATACACACACATATCTTCGTTTGGATGGGTACACTACCTTTGTTGTTACGCTTGTATATTATAACCTAACGTTAGTACAGTAAATATTAAAAACAAAAATTCTGATTGTTTTTCACTTTGACAAATACCTTTTCTTTGTTCCCCCAGGTACTTTCCCAATTCCATTCAGTAGCATATTATATCAGTTCCTAGGCGCCACCCCTGACTACTGGTGCCATGTGCCTGAGTTAATGGAAGCCAACTGGACCCAGGAACAAATCATCACCTTTGCCATCCCTCTCAGGTATACAACTCTCTATATGTCCTAACTACAATTTCATCCTAGGAAGCACTCAATTTACTGTTATGTTTTAGTTGAGCTAACTCCAGACGATTTCAGCCATTCCAGAAATATTCTAACAGCTGAACGGGGTATGCACAATAGAAGTAACCTATATATGTTGTGGATAAGTAACAACACCGTACCTATCTTACTTTAGGCGAAACATGATTTCAAATTTATGAGACGGTTTGTGTGGTGATCCTCCTTGGGTTGGGAGGCAGGGAGGTGGCTGGTTTCTCTGGGCAGGTTGTTGGTGAACTCACTTATTTTGACCTGGGTGTGAGGTGGTTGGTATGTGAATGGTTTATATTTATCCTTCATATTTTTCAGTAACTTGACCGGTAAGCGAGAAGGATGTTTAATGCACAACTACAAGTACACGTCCGCTGCTCAACTCGGATTTAACAAAGTAATGAGTAACATTCCCTCTGTTAGTAACGATGACGACACTCTACTGGCCTGTTCCTCCAGAGTCTACAACACTTCTCAATATGCGTCAAGTATAGTCACGGAGGTAGGTAAAAAAAGATATACACCTTTTCATGAAAACTCTTTAACCTCTACTACACTTCTCATCATGTGTGAATGAGGTATGAAGAAAGTATGCAGCATTAATTCATGAAAAAAAAAAAAAAAAAAAAAACGCCCATCCACACATGTGCACCTTAGAAGGGTAAAAAATATATTAATACATCCTTGATATAACCAATCAGTTGGACTAGGATTCCTAAATCATAAAGTGAAAAAGTTATATATATATATATATATATATATATATATATATATATATATATATATATATATATATATATATATATATATATATATATATATATATATATATATATGCAAATAAATCACTTGGAGCACGTGATCCAGGAATATGCGTAAATCCACAAGGAAGGAAAAATAAACACGGAGTCCCAAGCGCTTTCGTGTATTCACATCTTCAGGGGAAATACAGAATGTAGAAGAATGGTTGCCGAGAGACACCTTATATACCGATACACTTAATAACTAACTGGCAACTGAAGGTGTTGCCACTGCGAGTTCAAAGCAATATACACCCATATGGTGCTACAAGGATTTATCTGACATGACCTCTAAACCTAAGATTATCCTCAGTCATTAAGGAATAGCAGTTAGACTTATCTTATTAACAATCTTGTCTATGATGAAACTATCCAACTTGTACATACCATTGTTTAAATTCATATTAATATTTTCTGTGTGTTTAATCAAACTTTACTCTATGATGTTTCTATTTACGGATGAATTACAAGACATGATTGACGAAGCATTATCCCAGTCAATACAATGATTATTGTCTCTCATATGAATAAATAAAGCATTAGATTCTTGTCCGGTCCCAACACTATATTTATGCTGTTTGACCCTGGTTGAAAGGTCTTTTCCAGTTTGGCCTATATAGAACATATTACATTCTTTACAAGGTACTTTGTAGATACACCTACATGAGGAATTGGGTGAATTTTTGATCAACATTTTCTTGACTGTGTTATCATTGCAAAAGGCAACATTAACATTCCATGTTCTTAGAAGATGAGGGATTTGGGCAAATTTATGACTGTAGGGTAATATCAGTAAGTTTTTATTGTCACAGGGTAGGGGAGGTTCAACCCTATAAAATGATGTTCTTGCCAATTTTAAGGCTTTATCCAAAAATGGTCTGGGGTATTTTAATTTTGCTCCAATGTCAGAGATAAATCCAAATTCCTCATCCATGAATTCAGGACTACATACACGTAGAGCACGTAATACATGGAACAGAAAACAGACAGTTTGACTTTATCGTGGTGTGCAGAGTAAAAATGAATATATAACAAAACATTGGTTGGTTTCCTGTAAATGCTAAACTTAAAGGTGTTGTCTACCCTGTGAATCAGGCAATCCAAAAATGGCAATTTTCCATCCTCCTCAATTTCAATGGTAAAATTAATGGAAGGGGCTAAGTTGTTAAGCAATGGCAGAAAGTTATCTAGATTTTCAGTACATGGCCAGAGGCAAAGTACGT
Organism: Petrolisthes cinctipes; assembly: GCA_033782935.1. Lineage (NCBI taxonomy): Eukaryota > Metazoa > Arthropoda > Malacostraca > Decapoda > Porcellanidae > Petrolisthes > Petrolisthes cinctipes. The sequence continues at coordinate 263,852 of JAWQEG010000028.1, forward strand.
CATCTACGTACCTGTACCATACAGCATTACTGGGTAAAATGTTATTAAGCATTTTCTTCTAAAAAAAACTCCATGTACAAATTACTCAATACTGGGGAGAGTGGATTGCCCATTGCCATACCGAATTTCTGCTCAAAATATTCATCTTGAAAAACAAATTTGCAGTCTTTAATGCATAGCTTAATCAATTTTAAGATAGCATTTTTGGTGATAGGGAGAGGGATGTTATCAAGTATTTCATCAAGATAATCCAAAAGGTCGTCAACAGGAACTTTGGTAAATAGAGATTTAACATCAAAACTCACAAGCTTAAATGCACCAGTTACCTGTAAATTGTTAAGTTTTTCTACTAAGTCAATATTATTTTTTATGTTGGAGTCCGAAATTGTGCCAACTAAAGGGCTTAGCAAGGAAGTTAACCACTTTGATCATTTATAGGTGATGGATCCCACAGAACTAATAATAGGTCTTGCTGGATTATTGGGCTTGTGAGTTTTAATTAGTCCATACATGTAGGGCAGGGAAGGAGAACGAGAGGAGAACTGTTTAATGAGTTGATCATTAACCTTTAACACTGTTTTCATTTTCTTATTGAACTGAGATTTCACCGTTTCAATGGGATTCTTCCTTAGCTTCGAGTACGTTACATCGTCACTTAATAAATCTTTCATTTTGAGTATGTAATCATCTTTTTTCATTATAACTACTGCATTCGACTTGTCAGCTTTCGTAATGTGCATTTCACTGTCATTTATCAAGGTTTTAATTGCAGTGGTAAATCTTTTAGGGCAATTTGGAATTGACTGTTTTGAAATAGCAGAATATACAATTCCTTTGCACAGACTAACTTCCTCACTCGTTAAGTCACTGTATTTTTCCAAGTTACAAAATGCTCTCGTTACATTCACACCACTAATATCCTGTTGACAAGCAAAACTCATCCCATATCCTAGAGCACTTACTGTATCTTGGTCCAGTTGTCGATCTGATAAATTAACTATGAAACTAGGATTGGCATCCTTAGTCCAACCACTATTTTCAATGAGCTGGGCTAGTCTCCTCTTCAGTTTTGTATGAAGCTGGTGGCGCACTGATCTTAATTTGTCGTAGACGTAGTCTTCCAGCCGCTTTCTCCACTCCTCTGGGATATCTCGAAGAAATGCCTTCTCATTCTGCCTTGAAATGTGAAAGGCTTCCCTAGTTTCAATTTTCTTGATCTCAATGTGTTTCTTAAGGGTATTTGTTGAAAATCTTCGAAAGGTCGGTCGGAAACACGTAGAAAACTATTCGGGAACATAGAACAGGGTGTAACTTGTTCATCAAGGCACTGACAGAGAAAATTCTTCCGAAGTTTCAGCTTGTGTGCTTTGACTAATGCAGATGAATACTCAGCAACGAAAGGAGAAAGTCCAGGACAGCTTGTAGAGAAGGACTGGAAGTGGCGCGTGGAATCCATAATGCAAATAAATCACTTGGACAACGTGATCCAGGAATATGCGTAAATCCACAAGGAAGGAAAAATAAACACGGAGTCCCAAGCGCTTTCGTGTATTCACATCTTCAGAGGAAATACAGAATGTAGAAGAATTGTTGCCGAGAGACACCTTATATACCGATACACTTAATAACTAACTGGCAACCTGAAGTTGTTGCCACTGCGAGTTCAAAGCAATATACACCCATATGGTGCTACAAGGATTTATCTGACATGACCTCTAAACCTAAGATTATCCTCAGTCATTAAGGAATAGCAGTTGGACTTATCTTATTAACAATCTTGTCTATGATGAAACTATCCAACTTGTACATACCATTGTTTAAATTCATATTAATATTTTCTGTGTGTTTAATCAAACTTTACTCTATGATGTTTCTATTTACGGATGAATTACAAGACATGATTGACGAAGCATTATCCCAGTCAATACAATGATTATTGTCTCTCATATGAATAAATAAAGCATTAGATTCTTGTCCGGTCCCAACACTATATTTATGCTGTTTGACCCTGGTTGAAAGGTCTTTTCCAGTTTGGCCTATATAGAACATATTACATTCTTTACAAGGTACTTTGTAGATACACCCACATGAGGAATTGGGTGAATTTTTGATCAACATTTTCTTGACTGTGTTATCATTGCAAAAGGCAACATTAACATTCCATATTCTTAGAAGATGAGGGATTTGGGCAAATTTATGACTGTAGGGTAATATCAGTAAGTTTTTATTGTCACGGGGTAGGGGAGGTTCAACCCTAAAAATAGATGTTCTTGCCAATTTTAAGGCTTTATCCAAAAATGGTCTGGGGTATTTTAATTTTGCTCCAATGTCAGAGATAAATCCAAATTCCTCATCCATGAATTCAGGACTACATACACGTAGAGCACGTAAGTACATGGAAAAGAAAACAGACAGTTTGACTTTATCGTGGTGTGCAGAGTAAAAATGAATATATGACAAAACATTGGTTGGTTTCCTGTAAATGCTAAACTTAAAGGTGTTGCCTACCCTGTGAATCAGGCAATCCAAAAATGGCAATTTTCCATGGCTGAAGCACTTGACCCAGCAGGTAGAGAATAATGAAACCGAAGAGCGATGTGATCAGAGAATAAGTCTGGCATGGAGGAGCACAGAACATGAGGTGTTATCAGGCCAGACGAGAGGATGTAATCCAGAGTACCTCCCCGGCAATGAGTGGCACCACCAGTGTCCCAGCATGTCAGATGATGCTTGCGGATGGATGAAAGGAGACGAACACCATTACGATTGATAGAGCCAGAACCATCACCCAAATCAGAATGCCGAGCATTAAAATCTCCCATATACACCATACCACGCACTGCTGGAGAAGGAAGAGCCTCAAGAGTGAGTCTAGCTGGGGCAGAATAGACATTACATAATTGGAGTACTCCATTCCCAGGTAGGACCTCAAATAGCTGAAAGGTCATGTCAGGATCAGTGGAGGTACGGAGAAGGCGATGTGGCAAAGAACTATGTATGTAAGTCAGGAGACCATTCCTTACCAGATGAACATATGGCACATAACCTGAATGGGGAGGAGCTTGCCCAGCAGCGAGCAGCCATCCTGGAAATGCTTCCTGGAGAGAAATAACACTGGGATGATGACGAAAAACATAGGCCTCGTGTTGAGTGAGCTTAGCATAACTGGTGATACCACATACATTCCAGGAGATGACATCCAGCCGCCAATCACTAGCGAACTCTGTATTTGGAGGTAGAAGTCCGGTGAATGGGGGCAGATGAGCGACCTGGAGAAGAAGATGGACCAGGAGAAGGGACTGACTTGAAAAGCTTTTTAAGGCGAGATGCAACAGTATCCATCGGTATCTTTTCGGTAAGGGAAGTGACAGTTGAGATGATGGCCTGCTGAGCCTCGACCAAGGTGGAGAGCTTGGAGTCATTGGCAGCCTCAGCAGCAATCAGCCCATCAATCCTGGCTTCAAGTGCAGAAAAGCGGTTCTCGAGATCCATACATCGTGCCATGAGGGTAGCAACAGACTTGCGAAGTGCCAGGTCTGAAGGCGAGGCAGGGCTGGTAGGAGGAGCAGACTGGGGAGGTGGTGGTGGTGGTGGTGGACACGGAGCAATAGTAGAGACACATGCCTGAACCTGATGTCGAGTACATCCATGCCACACGTTAACCCCTGGCTGAAGGCATCGTGGACACTTCCATCGTGATGTATCCTCAGGAGGTGAAGGCTCAGAGGTGGAGGCAGCAAGACGTGATGGTTCACCCCTGACAGGACACGTCTTGGAATCATGGTTGGTGGCACACCAGGCACACTTCGGCCTGGCGGAACAGTACCGGGAGATATGCCCAACTCCCCAGCACCTGTAGCACCAAGGCTGGTCATTATGAAGTTTCCTCACCTCATACGGTGGAAAACAAGGGAGGAAATCAAAGGAAATCTCATTTGGAGGTGGATCGGGTTGACTCCAGACAACAATAATACGGCTAATGGGAGAACCATCTTGTTAAAAAACGACGGGCAGAGTACACACCAGGGTATCCCTTGGCAAGTCTCGGGTCAACATCAATAGGAAAACGGGTAAGGATATAGTTGGGGAACTTACGAGGCCTCTCGGGTGAGTCTTCAAGAATGAGAGGCAGAGACAAAAATTCACCAGCCTTGACTCTATCAATGATGTCCTGACGCTTCCTAGAGATGTAGACAAACCGGGAGGTAACAGCAGCCATCTTGACTTCAGCCAGTTCACACTGCAGTTGGAAGGCCCTGTTGACATCAGACAACCAACGCAGCTTTGTGTCCGTAGATGGGTTTCCAGAGAAGGAGAGCTTGACATAGGCATTTCTTGGGGCAAAAGCAGGAAGGTTGGACGAGGGCAAGGAGTTGGTAAACAAAGAAGAAACACCACGTTGAGGCGGAGAAGGTACGTCATGCACAGCTAAAGCACCCTTGGCAGTCTTGGCAGCTGGAGACAAACAGTCCACACCATCAGAATCCTGCAAGGAGTCGGACGAGGCATCAACGGGTCGCTTGGTAGAGGTTGAGGAGGTGGAAGGCTTCAACCAGAGCTGCGGAGTGACCGAGGAGAGGCAAGGACTAGATGGGAAGCGAACAACTGAACACACACGAACATACACACACAGAACTACAACAAAACAAATAAACCACAAACAACAATACCACAAACAGCAAAACCACAAAAAAACGAGATAGAAAAGATAAACAATCCCTATAACACCACAGAAACAACAACACACAAACAAGAACATAGAAACAAGACAAACAACAACACAGGCAGAGCGCCAGGAACACGTCTTCACTCCAGGAAGATTGGGGCGAGACTCCCAACAACAGTCTGGTGCAGACGGTGACGATGTCTGCCTGCTGCTGCCGTCGCTGCGGTGGTTGAGAGTCAGCCGTCTTCCTCCCACGGGTATGGAGTGAGCCTAGGACCTGCCCACCATCAGGTCCCGCTACGTTGGTGGCCCTTCTTCCCTACCTCCACAGTGAAGGACACCTCCTCTCCGTCCCCCAGTGATGGTGATGAGGTGGTGGCAGCAGAGAGAAGGATGCCCCTCCTGTGGACGAAATAATCTCGCTTGTCAGAGGTTATAAAGCCATAGCCCTTCAAATTGTTAAACCACTTCACCCTGCCAACAAGACGGTCGGCAGGGGAAGTGGTGGGGTCGGCAGTAGGTGTTGTCAGGGACATAGCTGGTTGTAGACTCTCCCCCTGGTGATTCTGGGTGGGTGAGGGGTATTCAACTGGTTTCCGTATGTGAGGTGGGCAGAGACACCATGTCAACGGCCTAGTGATAGATGGATGGGGGGTAACCTCTGATCCTGGTGCAACGTTTGACTTGCTGGTTGGTGGTGGTGGTGGTGGTGGGTATGGTGTTAGGTGCTTGTGGTGGATCAGTAGGTGTTGGAGATATGGTGGGTTTCCTGACGCTGCTAGTGGTGTGTCGCCTTCTGGAGGGCAGTATTTAGAGGTCTTGTGTCTGGTTGTTTATCGAAGGTTGTAGGGTTTCTATGTAAATTGCTTCTAGGTAGGTGAGTCTTCTGCTGTCTGTTTCTTTGTCTAGTATGGTGGTATTATTTACTAGCTTGTCTCGTGTCAGAGCTTGATGGTCGTGAGTACGGTAGTGGTCTTTTATAGACCCTGACTGGAGGTGCATGGTGAGCCGATGAGACAGTGACGTTTGTGTTTTACCAACATAGTGGTGAGGCTCACAGTCCACACTGTTACAAGTGTGTTGGTAAATCACGTGGTCACTGTTCAACGGGCTCTTGGAGGTAGTAAGTCGGTTGTATAGAGTGAGGTTCGAGGTTTTTGGAGACTTCTTCCTGAATATGTCCAATGTACTGGACGAAAAGTCGACCTCCCCCAACAGCTCAACATTTGCCTCACTTATCCACCATCTAAGTGAAGATTTAAGAAAACCGTAAGATCTATAGATAACATAAATAATAAACTCGTAAATGCAGAACAAGCCATATCCTTCAACCTCGTTTGTTAAAAAAAAAAAAAATATATATATATATATATATATATATATATATATATATATATATATATATATATATATATATATATATATATATATATATATATATAGAGAGAGAGAGAGAGAGAGAGAGAGAGAGACAGAGATATATATATATATATATATATATATATATATATATATATATATATATATATATATATATATATATATATATATATATATATATATATATATATATATATATCTCTGTCTCTCTCTCTCTCTCTCTCTCTCTCTCTCTCTCTCTCTCTCTCTCTCTCTCTCTATATATATATATATATATATACGATTGATATAACCTATTAGATGATTGATTGATTGATTTAGAAATGCCATGAGGCATTTGGCGGCGCGACAGCTATGGTCATATACCGCCCAACACAAAGTAGTCATCTACATCATTAATAAAATATTTACACAAACTAAACAGACTTCTCCACCCCGAAAGGGATAGGCAGCATGAATAAAAGAACATACAAACTAAAAGGCACATTTATACTAAAAAAAAAAAAAACCTGACTAATTCAAGTAAAATATATAAAAGATAAGAAAACGTTGAACTATCTAAAAAGCCATAAATATAATAAAATTCACAACTTTTGGAGGAGGCCAGCCTCCTCCAAATAGGAGAGGGTGTTCCCTCCCACACTACAAGCCTCCTCCCCGAGCACCTGGGAGAGACTGTAAGAACCGTCACCCTTCCGGTACTCGGAGAGGTGCCTACGACGAAGGTCCCCAAGGCTGGGACACCCGACAATAAGGTGCCGTACTGTCAAAGGGACAAGACAATCATCACAGTAGGGAGGGTGAGCCCTCTCCATTAAAAAGCCATGAGTCAATAATGTGTGGCCAATGCGGAGACGGACAAGAGCTGTTTCCCACCGGCGGGACAGGCCACTGTAGCTCCACAAACCAAGACGCTGGCGGATGTCGCGGAGCTTGTTAGCCCCGACGGCGTCCCATCTGTCCTGCCAGCAGGAACGAACGGTAGCATCTATGTAGGGTCGAAGGTCCACTGCAGGAACAGGATGACGCCTGGCAGGAGGCCGGGAATTGGAGACCACAGCCTTAGCCAGGGCGTCAGCCCGCTCATTCCCATCAACACCCACATGGGCCGGGACCCAACAAAAAGTGACTTTCCGGCCACGACGACCCAGGAGGACAAGCCACTCAAGAATGGCCAACACCAGGGGATGGGAAGAGTTAAAATTGCACAAGGCCTGCAAGGCACTACAGGAATCACTAAAAATAGTAAACGAAGGCTGAGGGAGAGTAAAAATCACTTGGAGGGCATATAAAATGGCCGAGAGCTCAGCAGTAAAAATGGACATGACAGAAGGGAGCCTGCCTCCACGGCAAAAGTCAGGAAAGACAACTCCAAAGCCAACTCCAGCATCAGACTTTGACCCATCAGTGTACACAGGGAGGGACTCCCTGTGAGTTAAGGCATGTTCTAAAAAGAGGGAACGAGCCACTGGAGGAGGAAGAGATTCCTTCTTGTCTGTAAAGCAGGTGCAGGGGAAAACTTCTGGAAGAAGCCATGGAGCCACCCTGGGGACCCTCACAGGACAAATCTGGTAGTCATCTATGCCCATCTCCTCCATAGCCTTCCTGACCCGGAAGCCAAAGGGCCATGGTGCACGAGAATATAAAAGGTAGTACTGAGACATGATATCAGATGACACCGCCAAGCAAGGTAGGGAGTCAGGAAGTCGATGTAATCGATGCCAACAACGAACCATCAAGGACTGACGACGGAGATCAAGAGGTGGCTCATTAGCGTCCACCAGGAGACTGGGGATTGGGGACGACCTAAAGGCTCCGGTCGCCAGACGTACTCCAGCATGATGAACAGGGTCTAAAACTCTGAGACGGGCATCGGTGGCAAAAGAGTACACCTCACACCCATAGTCGAGTTTTGACCTAATAAGAACATGGTATAGGCGGAGGAGGGTGGCCCGAACAGCCCCCAAGGATGTATGGCTCAGGACCCTCAACAGGTTAAGAGCCTTGAGGCAAGAGACCTTAAGTGTACGTAAGTGGGGAACCCAAGACAAACGTTTGTCAAAAAGGAGACCCAAAAAGCGAGTCTCCTCGACACATCGTATCCGATTACCATACATGAATAAGTCCGGATCCGGGTGGATGCCTCGGATGCGGCAGAAGTGCATAGCAACTGTCTTGGAAGGAGAAAATCGAAACCCATGAGAATCAGTCCAACATGACACCCTGTCAAGGGCAAGCTGCATGCGCCGCTCCGCCACAGATATACGGGAAGCAGCAAACCAGACTGCTAGGTCGTCAACGTACATCGAGTTAGCTATACCGTCTGGAAGGGATGAGGCAATGGCATTAATTGCTACTGCAAACAATGTGACACTGAGGACGCTTCCCTGGGGGACGCCCTCCTCCTGTGCAACAGATGCTGAGTGGGTTGTACCAACCCTCACAGAAAAACTGCGACCACTGAGAAACTCCTTAAGAAAGCGTGGAAGGCGACCCCGCAGGCCATATAAATGGAGTTGCTGCAGGATGCCATATTGCCATGTAGTGTCATAGGCTTTCTCTAAATCAAAGAATACACAGACAAGGTGTTGATGTCGTGCAAAAGCCTCACATGCAGCAGCTTCCAACCTGACCAGAGCATCTGTAGTGGAACGGTATTTACGAAAGCCAGACTGGGACGGAGACAGAAAATCACCCCGTTCCTAGAAGTATACCAGTCTGACATTCACCATCTTTTCAAATAGTTTACAGAGACAGGAGGTCAAGGCAATTGGTCGATAATTGAGGGCAACACCAGAGTCCTTGCCCGGCTTGAGAAAAGGAAGGATGGTAGCAACCCTCCACCCAGAAGGGAAGACACCCTCCAGCCAGATTCTGTTATATACAGCTAAAAGAAATGAGATCGCTTCCTCACCCAAGTGTCGTAACATTGCATATGGGATGTTGTCTGGCCCAGGAGAAGTGTCGCCGCAGAGAGAGAGAGCAGAATGCAGGTCTCTCAGGGTGAATATATGGTTATAACTTTCATTCTCGTTCCCTGAGAAATCCAGGACAGTACGCTCCTTGGCTCTTAACTCATGCCTGACAGCCAGAGGTCGAGAGTCACGGCTGGAGACCTTTGCAAAAGCCTCCGCCATGGTATTGGCCACTGTCAAACCATCCATGATCTTAATTCCATTGACCTTAAGTACAGGTGGAGAACTAGGAGAAAACTTCCCCGCCATCTTACGGACTCTCCTGAACACTTGGGTGAGTGGAGTTTTAGTATTAATTGAAGACACATAGGCCTTCCAAGATGCACGTCGGGCCTCTTTTAAATCTCGTCTAGCCCGAGCCCTTGCCCGTCGGAAGTCCTCTAAAAGAGTTGGGTCCCCACGATTGCGACGAAGGCGAGAGAAAGCAGCGCGCTTCTCCCGCACAGCAGTGGTGCAGACTGGTGACCACCAAGGGACAGGACGTTTGGGAAAGTAGCCAGAAGTTCTAGGGATAGAGTTGAGAGCAGCAGAGTGGAGCATATCAGTGAAATATGTTACAGCCTCGTCAGAGCTACCGAAATCGGCTACAGAAGAGACCGAAGAAGTTAGCTCTCTAAAAAACTGCCAGTCAGCCTTCTCTAATTTCCACCTAGGAAGACGAGACTGTGGTTCATACCTGTTACCTTCTAAAAGTATAAGGAAATGGTCACTGCCATATAAGTCAGGCAACACTCTCCAAGTAAAATCCAACAGAGCACTGGGTGAGCAAAGGGAAATGTCAATGGCGGTAAAAGTCCCAGTAGGGCTATTCAAATGTGTCACATCTCCCGTATTTAAAACCCCTAATCCCTCATCCTCAATAAAAGAAGCCAATAAAACACTCCTGGGGTTGACAGAACTGTCACCCCACAAAGGATGACGACCATTAAAATCACCCAATAAAATAAAGGGAGATGGAAGGTCCCGTACAAGATGGTTGAGATCACCCCTCTCAACTGTAACACTGGGAGGAAGGTATAGACTGCATACAGTGTACGGGCGGTCCATAAAAACCTTAACTGCAACAGCCTGGAGCGGAGTGTCAAGCTCCAGGCTCGTGCATGGAATATCTCGGCGAACTAGGATGGCAGAGCCACCATGATGACCATGCCCTTCAAATGAATTGGAATAAAATGCTGAGTATGCTGGAGGACTGGCAGGAATGTATTCCCCAAGCATTGTCTCTTGGAGAGAAACACATGCAGGAGAGAAGCTAGAGAGAAGAACGCGCAGTTCCTCCCAAGAAGCACGCAAGCCACGGCAATTCCACTGAAGGACCTTGAACGGTGTTACTTTAGTACTGACTTTTGGGAAGCCTCACGGAGGTACTTCCCACTACCACCTCGACCTGAGGGTTTATTCAAACAATAAGATTTGTCTAATCCTGGGCCACTAGAAGAAGAGCGAACCCAAAGAGTAGTACTTGGGGCAGTAATTGGGACCCGTAGACGAGTCCCTGAAGCATCTGATATGTTAGAAGAAGATGAAGGTATATGAGATGGGATATTCTTTGAAACAATTACATTGGTTCTGTCCTGTACAGCAGTGGTATCACTGACACAGGCAGATACATCAACATCCATAATACAGGTGGTAGAATCACTCCGCTGCTCAAGCGGAAGAGAAAGTGAATCTTTTGAAGTCACAACATCCGTGGCATCCACATTAACTTCACGCCCCTCTGATGATCCCAAAGGAAGCTTGCGAGGAGGAACTTCTGTTGAATCAAGAGATTCATCAGAGCCACGAGAACGCTTCCGGTGAAATTGAGAGGAAACTATGGATGAGTCCACAGAGATGGTTGCCTCACAAGGTGGAACATCTATAGAGTCAAGTGCCTCAGAGGAACCACGAAGGCGTCTCTGTGGCAGTTTAGGTGACTTAAGTTTCCTTTTGGGAGAGCGTGTGGCAGCGTGAACCTCTACCACATGGACACCTTTAGCTAAAGTCTGAGAATTGTCATCAGTTGAAGGGTCACCAGAATGAGTGTCTGATAAAATTTCCAAGACAGAGAAACTATTATGTAGAGTAACCTTAGAAACGTTCTCACTAGAGCAAGAAGCAGCTGCCTCTTGAGAGGGTTGAGAGGGTGCTGCAACCAATTTAGGGCGAAGAGAGGAGGCGTATGTCTTCACACCACCATCCTTCTGTCGCCTGAAGTTGAGTTGCCGTCTGGCACTACCTATGCTAATGAATTGAGTATTAGCCAAGTGGAGGATATCCTGCTCAAGTAGGTACATCTTACATTGGCGAGAACGCAAGGGGTGAGAATTTCTGCAGTAAAAGCAGTAACTCTCTGACCGACACTCAGAAGTAAGATGTGAGTCAAGAGCAGAACAATTACCACACCGGGAACGGTTGTTGCAGTTCCTTTTCCCATGACCAAACTCATAACAACAGAAACACTGTAGGGGACGCTCAACAAAAGGCTTCACCTCAAATGAGGTGGGGTTAAGGTTAATGCGATCTGGGATATGCGAGCCATAGAAAGTGAGGATGATCATATTTTTACTGCCTTTCATCTTCGTTACTCGTTGGACACTGTCTGGGCACATAGCGAGAATGTCCTCTTCTGAGAATTCATACAGGTCCTCATTATATATACGCCCCTTGCTATAATTAAATGTTCGATGTGGTTTAATAGATTCAAACATGCTATCAGAAGGACAGGGGAGATTGAGGAGCATCATGGCCTGTGTAAGATCTTTGGCTCTGATTAAAACTCCCTTACCATATTTCTTTATGTGGCCCATTGGTAATAATCCAATTTCTTTCTCAAGATACCGGGAATCATGGATAATGTTACCACGTCCCTCCCTGTAGTAAGCCACAAACCAAAAGGGTGTAGGAACCCGACGTTCCTTTGGGACATGCTCTGCAGAATCATCAAATATATTAGGGCAGTAATCATTGTCACTGTCAACTACATTGATGGACCGTATCTTCTGAACTTTACAATGAGTATCCCCCACCGTCAGAGAATCTTTTGACTCAAATGCTGCTTTGGCAGCAGCATTTGTATTGAAAGTAATATAGCACCGATTAGACCTACAATCACTGTCATATGTGATTCGGATTCGGAGGACTACTCCAAAGCACTTAAAAATGGAGTGGATAGCGCCATAGGTAAAGGATGCGAGTACATTCGTTAACATTAACGTGTCCAAATCGTTAACAGGGTTCTTCGACACAAGACCCGACCTGCTAGGTCTACTCTTATTTGCAGCTTTCTGCTTACTACCACGACCAGAGAGTGACGTCTCGAGGGCCTGGTCGACCACCGCTCGAGGAAGAGATTGGGGCTTTTCTGTATCCATATATCATTGGTTTAGTGTTTTTGGCCCCAGGAGCCAAGAGCTACTACCTACCGGGCAGATGAGGGGACCGAGCACTGGTCGCCGTGGGCGGGGTACCTCTTCCCCCACGGGGCCACTCGTTTAAAAAAGCAGCCCCAATGGCTCGAAAGTTTGCCCACGACGGTGCTGAGACCCCCTTCCCCAACATCTCCCGGCCCAGACACCCAACCATCCAACATAGGACGGCCCCTAGAGGGCAGTCCCTCCGGAGGGCAGCGCTGTTGGCCCGTACTGGCAGCCTAATGCATGGGAACCATTTAGTCTGGTCTCTCACTGGCGACCTTACTAGCATGGGAAGCCTTCTCTCCCCGAAATCGGGGCAGAGCAGGGGCCGGAGCCCCCTCTAGTCTAGCTCGCCAGGTCTCAGAGACACGCAAGCCCCCCCACCACGTCAAGACGGTTCCCGTTGGGGGGGACCTATTAGATGAACTAAGATTCTGAATCATGCAGATAAAAAGTCATTTTGTTGGAAAAATGTATAAGTCTATATACGTTTTCAACTTCCATTACAAAGAAATACAGAGGACCTTCAAACAGTAATAGACGAAATATATTACGTCATTGTAGCTGCCATTCATAATATCTACAGCACCCTAATTTTTCTTTCAATATTTATATAAAAAAAAAAAAAAGAATTCTGTATAGCCTCTCCATCACTTGTACAACTGATACCATAAACAGTGAGACTAACTTGTAGAATCTTTACACAGTGTAACCTTAGTATTCCTTACCTCTTTTCTATACCAAATTGTATCGCTCATTATGTCCAAGAGTCTAGTGGACCTTCACTCTTTTTTAATATATACTTAATTTTTGGCTCATGCACCTTTCCAGATCTCGGCCACTACCGTAAATTACTCGTAACTATTCTCCTAAAATTTTCAATGGCATGCCGTCGCCCTTACAGTGGGACTGATCTGTGAGAGACGAGCCCTCTATTCCACCACCAGTTCTGTTATGCAGGCGGGCACCCTACTTGGTAGTCTGCTCTACGGACATCTTCTGGAAGCGTAGGTCAATCACATACATGGTCATAGGGAAGAATATATGTTCATTTGAACTGCTCATGATATGTATGTCTGTGAATCAGTTATGTATGAAATTGAAGCATAAAGTCTGGGTCATGGGACTCGAAGCGAAACTTTGACTATGAGATTTCCATCTGAAAATATTGGAAACCTAATGGTTGGGACCCCATCTTATCTTGCATTTGAATTTAAAGATTTATTGTTTGAGGACACATACACACTTTATTGGCTCACATATACACTTCATTCAAATATTACTGCTTTTTTTTTCTTTTTTTTTTGCTCCGACACTAGACATGGGCTTCATCAAGCCCGTTAACGTGGCCAAAGTCTACTGATAGCCACACACACACGTCACGACTTCCGAACTGGTACCCAACCACAAAGGGAGCGAGGGTAATTCCCATGTACTGCAGCTGTTCTGGTACCTTTATGGCACTGTATATATATATATATACAGTACATATAATTCGATATGAGTTTAAACTCAAAGGAGAACAAGTTTTATTATAATATCATAAATACAAGTTTGTGCTGGTGTTAGGGTGGTTGATGAGGTTTGATGGTATCCCTTAATATATTCCGGTACAGCTGTTGTTATTAGTAATAAAATAATCCATCATTTTAATCACATGTCCTAATCAGTGACTTGTGTTTACAGTATTGGACGGAGAAAGACTGTGCTCTTCTCCTCAGATTCGGCAATACTTACCAGAGCCCTCATCATTGTGTCTCCCAACGTGGAGACTTTTATATTTTGGAGGATGCTCAACCAAAGATTTGACATTGGATACTACATGGGACCAGTCATTATTTGTAAGTAACATTAGACAGTTTAATTAATCCTTCAGTGACCTCCAATTGTTTATTCTTGAAACTCAGAAAATGTTTATGATACAAAGAAACTTCCGTATTTCACTTTTTGAATCTCCATACTGAAACGCAACATTAAAGAATTAATTTACTTGGTGGCAGCATATGGGATATAACGTTCAGTCACAGATTTCATTATTTCTCTTCAGTAAAGCACAGTTGTTGGGTCTAAACCGGTTCGTCCGCTACTGTATGAAGTCCGGCTCATATTATTACAAAAACTGTATAATGACTCGGCATCATCCAATCAAAGGGCAGATGTATCAGCCAGCCCGTTCCAATCACGACACAAGAGGAGGTTGACCATGATGTCATGAAAAATTTCTATGTAGCAAATATATATTATCAATATTTTGTTGTCACATAACTAATATTAGTGTGTAGATAGCAGGTAATGAAGAATAACTGAAAAATTACTTTCTTACAATTATAATTTCTGAAGCGCGAAACTCGACACACTTCTGTTAGTTATTTGATCATGCGATGCGAACGATTACTATAATGTACAGCGTCGCTTGTCTTACTAACTCGAGAGTGACAACAACAGACTGAACATAGTCTGAGGCAGTTTTTCACTCATGGTGTGCTGATAATAAAACTTTTCCTTAGTTTGCCTATCAGTTGTTGGATACAATTAGGAATATAGCCCTTAAGGACATTTCCAAGTCGATTTGAGGTAAACGACATATACCACGTGTAACAGCATGAATTTGCCTATATGATGCACGTGAAAACTCGGTTTCAATCCGACTGTCGCTTACCTCGCTTCAGCAGGGGGCGCCTCAATTGAAGTGTGTGAAAGTTCAATATGTAATGATAATAAAATATTACCTTGGTCGGAGCAGTCAAATTTCATCGTAAAATATCAACGGTCATGACACTACTACCAATGTTCACAATGCCCATAAATTAAAGATATATGTTATAATCGACAGAAAATAAAGCCATCGTCATCACAATTATTAACTTGGTTAACCAACCTATGGAAATTTATGAGGCCTGATTTTAATATGTTATGTTCTAGGAACATTGTGACGTTTAAAACTTCACATTCAATATAATTTACTTATTATGTGTAATAACTATCATTAACGTTATGATGTAGAACATGAAATATTAATTAAAACCAAGATGCGCTGCTGATAGCTGGCATATACTAAACATTCATAGAGACATCTGGCCGAGACTAGCTACTGCCTCACCAACACAGCATTTCTTTTACCGTTTGAGAGCATAATATTCTAATAGCAAACAATAACTAATGACTTTACTAACCATCACAATGTTGTGGTCTACCAATGTGATGTTTGTTATGTAACAGATTGATATAGTTGACATATAATTTTGTACAGCATTACTGCTTACAATCCTCTTGCTAACTTTCCTCCGTAAAGCATGCACCACATCATTTCCAAGCCTACACCCCTCCATTACCATCCCCCTGATTTACTCCTGGCATGTGTTTCGGATATGCGAGTCGAAACTGGAGGTTCACACCTTGTGGGGTACAAACATTGACAACGCTGGAGTGATGAACGTGGCAGTGGAGGAGACTGTACCTTGTTCTGGAGTGTGTAGTTGTTGGTGAAGTTGTAGTTGTAGTTGAAGGTGAAAGTGAACAGATATAGGAAAGGTTAATGGCCTTTTTATGACCTGAGAGTACCTGGGTTTGGAGAGATGAAAATAAGATAGGGAAAGGTATTTGACCTGTGTTAATGGTCTAGACTGGAGGGGAATGCAGGTAGCTGAGTTAATGGTGTTCTGGTATAAAAATAGATGAGAGAGTGTAGGTTCTGTGTGTGTGTGTGTGTGTGTATGACCAGCCTAGCCAGGTGTGTGTGAGTGTGACCCCATCTGCATAGCTAAGGGAAAAATATAAATAGATTGGAAAGGTATTTTAAAGTATATATGGAAAAGTGAAGGAGGGTGAATCCTTCTTTTTGGAAATATTTTAGCCTATATGTGTAAACAAAAATACTTTATAAAGTTGAGTAGTGAAAGATACTTTGATTGCTTCTTTCAAGTAGCCAGAAGTATATAAGAGTACAGAGGATGGGCACAGTGAAAGACACCTGTAGCCATCGCCATGGCCGTATATAATAGGTTACAGCAGGCACCATCATGTAGCCCAGTGCCCAGGGAATTAGGTACAAGGAACCAACATAAGTCCGTTGTGATGGTGAACACACCTCCATACCTGAAACACAGAGAGAACTTTGGTCACTGACTTTCTCCATGAGTGTCGCATCATTGCCCCGCGATTTGCAGTTATTTTCTCTATATAAGGCAGGACTTTTTCCAGGCACCTTTCCTGCTAAATTAATACATAATAATACTTGAAGAGGAGTGTTCATGATTATATTTGGAGGAATCAGTAGCTCTTAATTTTTTCCCATCTCGAGAGACTTACTAATTGGGATGATAAGCATAGCCTCAAGTGGACATTTAAATCGATCCTGCGAGAGTTCTACAACAGATGTGAGTAGTTTTGGGTAGTTAGATGAACCATCACTGACAATTACAAAATTAATAGCAATTTAAACTACCATCCCTGATTTTCCAGGATGATAAGTATTTTTCATGTACAATCTTATGGTCACGTATAAGTAAATAGTTTATAGAAACAACAACCTCAGAATTTATAGTCACCGGGTATCATTCCTCCTCCAGCAGTTACGCCTTCCGTTACATGAATGTGAGAAGGTTTTCTCATCCGTCCAGAACAATCTCTTCCAAATATATATATATATATATATATGAGACAGTAGGACCGAAGCAGTTGGATATTTGTCGTATAATAAAAGATAATTTCTTTATATTGTTTTTATTATTTTTGCCTATCATTGTGATGCTGAGAACATTATTCTGAAGTTGAGCATAAAACACTGTGTTCAGTAACCTATAGAGAGATACATGAGCATCACTTTGATCACCATTACTGTCCTTGTGGTTCTTATTGTGTCATATGGTGTTCTACGCAGTAATGCTGCAACTAGATAAAAGTAAGGTAATGTATATCGAAACAGATTTTAATGAAAAATACCTATAAGTAACTTAAAAAGAAAGATATAATATATTTCTCTTTCCTGCAAATGGGTTTAACAAGTTAACATTCTGACTAGCAACAAACTAGCAAATGGCAATGCATGAAACCTGTAGTCCTTCAGTTTTATGAAGGCGAAGTGCTGTGGCTGGGATAATAATGCGTAGCTGCCAACACTTTAATTCTAAATAATTCATATATCTTTCCCCATAAATCTCTAGTTATTTTCTAAATTCTCTACATACTGACCCCGTAGGGGGGTATTGCCTGCATTAGTGATGTGGGAAATACTTTAAGGGTTTTGGCGCCCCTTCGGCCACAGCCACTAGCTTTTAGTTTTTGAACTACCACTCTTTTCTTTCTATTTCCTTCCTGCTTGCTGTCTCGCCTCTCTATCACCGTTTTTTGGCGCTATATGACCTCGCTGTTGCGGCGTCTAATATCAATCAATCAATCAACCTCTACATATTGAGAACCAAAATACGATCAACAACATAATCTCAGCCGCAGATTTTCGAATCATATAATTGGACTATAAGTGATAAAGGAGAAAGGCCTATGTCATTAAAACTGTTTAAGAACGAATGAGAAGGTTAAAAATATGAGAAAGAAAAGATAAACGGTAAGAAAGGAGGGAAGGGTAAGCGAGAGAGGGATAAGACAGTAGGAAGGATGTGTAAGGTTGCCAGTTACTTGAGAGATACTGTAATATATATAGCCTATGCATAAAATTAGACCAAGTTTATTGAAAACACCATATAGCGGCGCCTATTTAAGTTTAACATCGATTATTTTTAAGGAAATGCATATTTAGAAGAAAAAATCCTGGTAAATAGCTTAATGAATCTGTTGACAAATATGATTATTAAAAAAGTTTGAAAATTTAACCGTCTTCTGCCGAAAAAGAAAACAAAACAGCTGGGCTTGGGAGAAGGTGATAAATAGGGTGGACTACAAGCACGAGGGATTTGATTGATATTAGGTGTCGCAACAGCGAGGTCATTTAGCACTAGGAAACGGTGATAGAGAGGTGTGACAGCAAGCAAAAAGGAAATAGGAAGATAGGAGGGACAGTTGAAGAAATATAAGCTAGTGGCGGGGGCCGAAGGGGCGCTAAAACCCTTAAAGTATTGCCCACATCATTACAGGCAATACCTCCCTACGGGGCAAGCACGAGGGATAAAAGGAATACAGGGATAGCTGTCTAATATCCAAAGGATAATATATATTCACTAGTCTATCCCACTACGATTGTGAACAAAAGACAGTGCCTTTATTTAAACGATATAATGTAACAGATATTCTAATTATATTTGTTTGTTATTACTTTTCAACTAATCACCTTCATTTGTCTTACCCTCTTCCCCCTCACCCTCGCCTCAAATCATCACATTTCTTCTCTCCTATATCCACCTACTTTAATGCAGTATGCACTTCTTTAAACCCGGATTCTTCAAACTACGGCTCCCGAATTCCTCCAAACTGGGTCGCAGGCTCACAAAAATAAATACATGAATAAAATAGAATAATAATGTTCGTGACAATAAAATTAATATGAAGTTCATACATGAATCCACCTACCATATTTTATAATCGAATATTCATATATTTAATTATCAATAAAACAAAATCATTGCACAAATATTAGCCTTCTTGAGAGAATGAAAGAGAGAGAGAGGGAGGGGTAGGTGAGGCAGTGTTTATAATTCTGGTTAGAATTCCTTTTAATCATAAATATTACGTTTCAGTTTCTGGCCTTGTATTATTATCTTTGGTTGATAATTCTGATCATTTGTAAAAGATCTTTCTGTATGGGTCACGAGAATGATGTCGTAGTAAAAACTGGGTCACGACTGAAAAAGTTTAAAGAACCCTGCTTTATACTATTGGTGATTCGATACCGTTCACAGTGTATGCTTCATTCATTCCTCCTGACACACGTCTCTCTACCTGATCATTCGTTACCCTCCTATATAGCTCCGCCCACATTTCTCTCCTCCTCTCCCACTAACATCCCCCCTCCCTCCACCTGCAACTGTTACCAGATCCGACCAGGCCCAAACCAAGTCGCTGATGGATGGGGTGTGGACCATTGATCTGTCCGGAGCTGTACTTACGTAATATACTTAAATATCCTCTACCATCAAATGCTACAATAAACAGGAGGTTATTGCGTTTGGATGTCGAGCCAAGTGTGTTGTTGTCAGTGATAAATATACTAAAGCACAAAGGTGAAGCAATGGAAATTCGTGACAGAGTGTGTGTGCTTAGTTTTGATGAGTGTAGCATTTGTACAGAGTGGACATATGACAAAGCAAAGGATATTCTGTATGCGCCTAAAACCAGAGTCTTGTGCGTTATGATCAGAGGATTGGCAGGATCTTGGAAGCAGCTAGTATTTTACGATTTTGATTGTAACTTTACAAAAGAAATCCTTTTCTCCATAATTGTAAATGTAGAAGAAGCTGGCTATCCTGTCATAGGGATGGTGAATGATCTCGAACCACCAAATCTCAGACTTTGGAAACAGTTAGATGTAAGCATGGATAAAACTTCCTTTGTTAATCCAGCTGCTCCTGAGAGAGATATATTTGTTTTCGCAGATGCCCCTCACTTAATCAAGCTGATAAGGAACAATTTCATAGACTCTGGTTTTCAGTTATCAGAAAAGTAAGTAGTGGGTGTGTTCATGAAATTGTTCAGAGGAGCGTCAGTGACCAAAAACCCACACACCGTCTGACAGATAAGCATGTTTTAGTGTAGGGTGCCCAACGAATGAATGTAAGGTTAGCTGTCTAGCTACTTGTTCCTGTTAAACCTACATTTAAGAGGCTACTTATAATCACTTATACTCACTTACAAGAGTGAGTCACACATCGCATGATGCCTTGAAACTGCTAACATAAGCTTGGATACAAACCCTAGCTCACTGTGGGAACCATTAACACGTTAGCAGATAGTGACGACATAGGTCATGTGACCTACCAAGCGACGCCCTTTTCCCGCTCCTCCAGCCTCAGTTAGCTATTGATAACCATACCCTTAACAGATTACTTTAGCATATAATCTCTCTGTAAAGTTAGCTCTCAAGTCTAACTTAACCCAAACATATTTGTGAAACTGTACTCACTCGGGTTATCAATAAAGTGTGTAAACTACAGGAGCTTGCTACATCTCCTACACCATATAGTTATAGAAAAACCATATAATTAAAATCAAACTCCGAAGAGACTACAAAGACAACAAAGACAAAGACTACAACAACCAACCACAACAAGTCGCCAGCCACCACGTTCATCTACTGTCCCATGTCTGGAGTAAGTAAAGTCTTTCTTGCCCCCAGAACATTTGGTGAACAGCGGTGAGGATACGAAATAAATGGTGTAAAATAAAAAGGAGAAATACAACAGTTAAAAAAGCAAGTGATATCCGAGAAATAAACACAAAATAATAAAAGGGTTAAAAAAAGAGAAATAATAGAGAAGTGAAGTTAAGTGAAGACGAGTGAAGAGAGAGAAGCAGCGAGAGAGAGAGAGAGGAGAGGAAAGTGTGAACACTCAGCAATCACAACTCAGAACTAAACTCTAGCCTCTCCCGAGCTCACTGTAGCAAACAGTGGTGACGTCATCGAACTTACCACCTCACACACGGAGTGGGTATTACGTCACCGCTCTACTCATCACTCACCAGCTACCATACCACACTTCATCACAAGGAAGGACGTGGGCGTGGTCTGGTACGACATCACTATACCACTATACCTTCTATACTCAATCATGCAGTATAGCTGAGGGAAGTGATTAACTTCAAACTTCATCTAGACGGGATTATTAAAAGCGAAACTCAACTAAGAACCATACGACTAGGAAGGACGTTGGCTTGGTAATGGTACCACGTCGGACACACGGAAGTACTGGAATACAATCCAATTAATTATCAGCGCCACAACAACGATCCATGGTCAGTAGCTCGGTACATATAATTATATATTACAAATATATAACACAATCCTAACATCATCACATTAGGATATAATATTATATGTAAACGTATTAACAATATATTTCCTCATTACACATTCTATGTATTCATAATTGTGGGTATTATATGCGTACGCCTTCACGTATATAAACAGAAGAGTGTCCTTCGTTATTCTTCAAGCAGGGTGACAGGTAATGAATGAGAGAAAATACGGTACCGCATTGGATTCACTTCGTAAACTTAAACATAGTTTATCAATATTTAAAAGTAGTGAAAGTTTAGTTGATTCCATAGAAATCACAAATTTAAGTGTAAGTACTATACAAAGTGTAAGTTCTCCCTTGAGTAAAAATATTCTTGCACTATATTTAGACATAAAAGAAGACAGAGTAACAACTAATACTCCTCCTCTTACTAGATCTACCTCACTAACTGACTTGTTTACTAGTGTTACCACTAACATTTCACCCAGTAAAACTCGCTCAGGACGTACCTACTCTACGGCTTTCCCTACTAACACTTCATCATACACAATGGCAACTAACACTAACACTACCACTTCACCTACCATTAATGTCTTGCCTCAAGCAAATACTGAGAAAGAATTCACTGGGGAATATGTTAACTATAATATCCATACTTTTCTAAGGATTTGTGAAGATAATATGCTTACTGCAGGAATTACAGATGACAAAGGAAAGATAAGGTTCGTACGTGGACATATTAAACCAGATTCTCATGCTAGTACAATGCTGACTGCAACTGCCTTCACCGATCCAGATAATCTAAATAATTTTAAGCAGTTTAATGAAGACCTGATAGATGTTTTTGGTGGGGGGCAGTTTGGCGGTCCAATAGCCTGGATACATAGAATCGTTAGGAGGTCGGTGAGTAATTGTGGAACAGCGAACTCAAGTAAGGCTCTAGCATTAGCAGGTTCAACCATTAGCGATGCTAAACAACTCTTAACAGGGTCAGAGTGGTTGAACGCACAGGGTAACATGACAGGGGACAATGTGTACAAGCTAATTGAGTACATACAGTATGCTTTACTTTTAACAGAGGAATCCAGGCTTGAAGCTGCTAAAATAGAATATAAACCAAGTAACAGATTGGTCAAATATGCAGCTAAGGTTAGTCAAAAAGAACCTCTAAATGTACCTAGAGCCCTACCTGTCGCTGTGATCACTGACACAGACACTCACCCAAGCACTTCACAGACACAACACACTACAAACTTCACACCACAGAGCGTGAAGAAGAAGCCTTATTGTAAAATCTGTAGAAAATATGGACACAGCCCAGAGAGGTGTTACTTTAATAAGAATAATCGCTCAAATGCCAAAAGTAAGGATAATAGTAAGGGAGTAAGTGAAAGTGACAACAAGCCAAGTAATAAGTTCTGCATTATTCATAACAGTGTAACACATAACACAGATGAATGTAGAGTAACGTTGAATGCCAGAGATGAAGTAAATAACAGACGTGCAAATACAGGTGACGATTAAAAAAAAAAAAAAAAAAAATTCAAATTAATCGCAGCTTTTCAAATAAATATACTTGTTGCTCCATTGGGTAAAGTGGATGTTCTTTCACTTCCTTGTAACATTGGGAATACAAATATCTCATTAGCTGTGGATACAGGAGCTTGTGTCTCCTTACTTTCTGAAGTAACACTTAAACGGCTGTTAGAAGGAAACCCGCAGGAACGATGGACTATCCAACCATCAGATTTAAATTTAACTGCCTTGTCTGGTAGTAAATTAATCAATAAAGGAATGATACAATTTCCGATTACACTTTCACAAAATAGTCTGAGACTAAAATGCATCTTTTATATCTGTGAAAATTTCAGTTTACCAACTGATGGCCTCTAGGGTTTAAAAGAATTGACAGAGCATAACCTTGACATTGCAATCTCACTCCAGTCAATTATCTTTCAAGGGCGAGTGTATCCATGTTGCCCTATGAGTCACAAGCCCACAGCTGTGAGTGCAGGCACGCGCTAGGAAGAAAGTGACAAACGAGTAAGACTGGCAGGCACTGTCAAAAGTACGGTACATTTACCAAGTAAGGGGTTTGCTATCATACAGGTGCAAGTGAAAGGTGATAACTATGAAGGAAATCAAATCATATCCTTAAGTGAAACATGTAAAATAAATAATGTCGGTATGGAATCCATATTTTCTCTGATACAAAAAGACAACTTCATCGAAGCTCTAATTTTTAACAAGGTTTATCTGGCAGTGAACATTAAACCAGGTACTTACATAGGTGACTTTCTTGTGTTTCTTAAACCCATACAGGTGAAAAAAAAATATCCTCCCTTAGCCAACATACACATTGTTGATGAATTACAACTTAGGTAAACTACTAATGAATTATGTGAGCATGTAAAAGTAAGTGATTTTCCTTCACATCGCACACAGCTTTTACACACATTAGCAAATCACAGTGTCACAGAAATCACTCCTCTTCAGTGCTATCATATGAAACACTAATTTCTGTTAGGTTCTTCTATCCTCTAGTTAATCATTAAGACAACCAAGTATCTTTAGGAATACCAAACACACGTATGTAAAATAAATGTATTACAAAAAGAGAACCTCATTGCAATATACAGTACATATAATCCACAGAACACTTCTTAATCTTAATTATTCTAATTACTGAGCACAATAGAAAATCTGATAATACAGTTAACTATTACTGAATTAGGTACAGCTGGTACCATCAAAATTATCACCAGAACTTAACATTAATAGACAACATCCTACCCTTAATAATAATAACCCTTAATAATAACCTTAATAATAATAACCTTATTAATAATAACCTTAATCCTAACTGAGTTACCCCTATGAGACCCTGGCCTCACCTCCGCCTCAGCACCGGTTCTACTGTTCCTTCACAACCCTCTTTAAAATCCTCTAACCTAAGCCTTACCCCTCCCAGTCGGTCCTTACCGACAAGTCGTACATCTCCTCGGCCGGTAAAAGGGTACTACCGAACTTCACTGGTCCCCGTATCTCTATACTACCAGTCTGATTAACACGGTCCCCCGGCACTAATTATTGCACTCGGAAGGCAAGCAACACAGGTACAGATTCAAAGCTGGTCTAAGCGTCCCACGGACGGCAGATTAATCCCGTAGGCTGAGGAGAGGTGGTCACTGGTCGGTCTCAGAAGAGCAACTGCCCTCCGTCTGGCTGCTTCACTCCTCCACACCTCGCAGCCGTTGTTTTAACCAATGAAAAACATCTTAGTTTCGACGTCATCACAGTGTATACGTCATCACCTAACGAACAACCAGTTAGGTAAACAAGCCATTACTCTATCCGGAATATGGTTTAGGAGGGTATGTAACTAAATTACATGACAAACCTCCCCTCTTACGAAGAAAAATTGTCTAATTTTTCTTTACAGTCTGCTGAGGAAATCAGCTCCTACATTTTCTGACCCTTTAATGAACTTAATGTTAACAACATATGGCTGAAGTAACAATGCCCACCTCATTAATCTTGGATTTAAAGTTTTAGACTGCTGAAGATATATTAGGGGTTTATGGTCTACTTCCAGTACAAAGTTCTTCCCATACAAGTATACTCTAAATTTCTGAATCCCCCATATTATAGCTAAACACTCCCGTTTAACCACCGCATACCTTTTTTCCCTAGGGAGTAGCTTCCTGCTGGCATAGGCAATGGGCTTCTTAATACCATCAACCTCTTGTACTAATACTGCTCCCAGATCTGTCCCTGAAGCGTCGGTCCGTACAAGGAATTCCTGTTCCAGGTTTGGCAGTTGGAGAACTGGTGGTGAAGCTATACTCCTCTTGAGGGTGTCAAAAGCTCTCTGGTGTTCATCCATCCACGGCAGCTTGTTGGGTTGTTGTTTTTTTATCAGGTTCGTGAGAGGTGCGGCCACCGTTGAGTAATGGGGAATAAAGCGACGGTAGTACCCACCGAGGCCAAGGAAACACCGAAGCTCCTTCTTGGTCGTGGGTCTAGCTGCTCTCAGAATTTTCTCCACCTTGCACTCCTGCGGCTTCATTCCTTCCTCTCCCACGATGTATCCCAGGTACTCCAACTGGAACATCCCTAGGCAGCACTTCGATGGTCTCGCAGTTAACCCGGCTTGCTGCAGCTTCTCCAGAACACTCCTGAGAATAGTCGCATGTTTATCCCAGGTGTTTGAGTACACAAGTATGTCATCCAAAAAGTGATGAACCCCTTTCATTCCTTGGAAGATTAAACGCATAAGCCTGTTAAAAGTAGCTGGAGCGTTTACCAACCCAAATGGAACCACACAAAACTGAAATAACCCAAAGTCAGTGGCAAAAGCAGTGTATTCTTTACTATTTTTTTCCAGCGGCACTTGCCAATAACCTTTGCTGAGGTCAACTTTCGTAAAATATTTACTTCCCTGTAAATTTGCAAATATTTGCTCAGGATCAGGCATTGGTTCACAGTCAAATACTGTTAGACAGTTCAATTTCCTAAAATCCAAACATATCCTGTTGGATTTGTCTGGCTTTTTTACTACTACCATAGGAGACTGATATGGAGAGTCCGATTGTTCAATAATGCCAGCTGCTTCCATAGATAATATTTCCTTATTAACTTCAGGCCTCAGTGAGTAGGGAATACTGTAAGGCCTGGTTCTAATTATTTCATTTTGCTGTAGTGTAATCTTGTGTTCAATTAATGTGGTTTTTCCTGGAACATCCGACATCACCGAATCAAACTTTTGCAACAGATTACTTACTTCATTTTGCTGACTTTCTGTCAACTCTGGATTAACCTTAACATGCCTCCAAGTCTCCTTCCGTTCCGTACTGGGCGGCACGATAGGGCTGGTGTCTGGTTCCTCCTCGTCCAGTACTGCAATTGCACAGTCTTCAACCTTTGATGTAGTCTGTCTGGGGAAGTATTGTTTAAGCATATTTGCATGGAATATTTTCCGGGCTCCGTTAATATCAATGATATAATCCATGGGTCCCTTTCTTTCCACCACTACATAAGGCCCCTTCCATTGTAAGAGAAGCTTATTGTATGCGGTTGGCAACATAAGTAGAACTTCGTCCCCAACCTTAAACCTTCTGTCTTTGGCTTTTCGATCATAGTACAGTTTATATTTTGACTGCGACTTCTTAAGCTCTTCCTGGGCTAACTTACACGTTTCTTCTAGCTTTTCTCGCAGATCAAATACATATTGGTAAGTTGTTCTAACCTTGTCATCTGAAGGTTTATCCCAAAGTTCCCTTAATATTGTTAAGGGTCCCCTGACCGACCTTCCATACAGCAATTCGAAAGGCGAGAAACCCAAACTTACTTGTGGGGCTTCTCTATATGCAAATAGCACCGCAGGTAAGTACCTATCCCACAACTTCGGTTGTTCCTGGCACATCCTTTTCAGCATCGACTTTAAGGTCCCGTTGTACTTCTCAACAAGCCCGTTTCCCATCGCGTGGTAGGGTGTAGTCATTAGGTGCTGTATAGATAACAGCCGTCTCACTTCAGCCATCATCTGTGAAGTAAATTGAGATCCCCGATCCGTTATCATCTCCTCTGGTATCCCAACACGAGAAAATATTTCTAACAAGGCTTCTGCCACTCGTTCCGTCTCAATGGAGGGTAAAGGAATAGCCTCGGGGTAGCGGGTAGCATAATCCACCATAGTAAGGATATATCTATTCCCGTCTGTACTCCTAGGCTCTATTGGTCCCACTATGTCGATAGCCACTCTTTTGAAAGGTACATCTATCAAGGGCATCTCTCCAAGTGGCACTTTACCCACTTTTCCTCTAGGTACAGTCTTTTGGCATACATCACATGACTGACAGAATCGCTTAATTTCCGAAATCATACCGGGCCATGCAAATTCAGACAGAATTTTCCCTAGGGTCTTTGCCATGCCTAAATGTCCTCCAAAAGTACTGTCATGGGCCACTTGCATCACCGTTTCCCTGAATTTCCTTGGTAGCACTAACTGTTTACATTGTTTATCATCAACATATATGCGATATAGCAATCCCTTCTCCAAGACAGCTATCGTCTTATCTTGCTTGTTTAAAGGTTTACCCTCTCGTGCTGTAGTTATCCATCGCATCAAACCTTCATCCTCTTCCTGCTCCCTCTTCATCATCTCACAGTCCACCCGGAGGTTGTCAGTCAGTTCCAACACCTTCAGCTTCTTCCGCGGTAGGGCTTCTCTCTTAGCTGCTGCTCTCGTTGTCACTGCGGCTGTCTCTTCTATTAGGACATCCTGAAGTGGAGTAGCACCCAAGATATTACCAATGATTAAGTCGTATACTGGATTGTCCATACATACGGCTGTTACTACACCACTGAAATACGGTGTTTTCACAGACACTTCAGCCAATGGATAGGCAGTCATTTGACCGTCGGCCAGCCTGACCAGACTCTGTTTACCAGTAAAGCAATCTGAGGGCACCAGGCTCTTTCTAACCACAACAGAGCTACAACCTGTGTCTCTTAATACGTCCACTTCCTGTCCACACATTGTTCCAGGTAATACAGGCATTTTTGCCAGCGCACTGACCACCTCAACTTTGTGTCCACACCCTAAAAGTTCAGAGACAACTGAACTCTGATCACTTGACTTGCTTTCCAATTCGCTAACGTGACAGACACTAGCTTGAGTTATTCTTTTTCCCTTGGCTCCTCTTTGACACGTATATGATTTATGACCCATACCTCCACACCTATAACACTTAACAGCCTTATCGCGAATTGACAAATCCCTGCTGGCCTCTCCCTCATGTTTACCCGTTTTTAACTCTGGATCTCCCCCGGCTGTCTTGGCTTGATGGTGGGTGGTCTTGGCGTTTGCTACGAATCCTCCGTGTGCCTGGACGTAACTCTCTGCTATAGCAATCATCTCCTTTAGAGTTAGGGGAAATCGTTCCTTCATATGAATCTGTAATGGTTTCCCACAAGTCTGCAAAAATTGTTCTCCAATAAACAAATCAGTTACTCCGTCATAAGTCTGTTCACATTTTGATAATTCAACCCACCTTTTTAACGAATTTCTGAGTCTAGTTACAAACTGAGCAACACTTTCTCCTCTCTGTGGCTTGCCGAATCGAAACTTTTTCCTGAACCCTTCCTCAGTACAGTCAAATCTTTCCATGAGCGCTATTTTAACAGTTTTATAGCTTAAAGCATCTGTTTCTGATAACAGGGAATAAACATCTAACGCAGCTCCAGTTAAATACGAGCTAAGTACAATAGCCCAACTATTGGGTGGCCAGTTGGCGGTATGAGCATACAACTCGAATCGTCTGAGGTAGGAGTCTAAATCGTCCCTAGTTTCATCGAAAGCAGGCAGTGAAGGTGCTTTAGCCTGTATACTAACAGAGCTGTTCGACTCTGTACCCCCATCTGGTCTCACCTCTAACTGTAATCTCCCGAACTCCAACTGAAGTTTCAGACGTCGTTCCTCTGCTTCACGGTCCTTCGCTCGTTCCTCCCTCTCCAGCTTCACTCGCTCGACCTCGACCTGACGAGCTTGCTAATCCCTCTGGGCTTGGCGTTCCCTTTCCTCTCGTTCAGCAAGACGCTCTGCCCGTAATCTCGCTTGCTCCTCCTGCACAAAGTTTCTTAACTGCTCACCTTCATACCCCAATCCTTGACCGAATGTAACTAAATCTTGGAGAGTGGACATTGTAACTCAACCGTACCCTGTATGCCTAATAATACCTGGTCGTCCTGTCACGGTCGCCAATGTCACGGAAATCACTCCTCTTCAGTGCTATCATATGAAACACTAATTTCTGTTAGGTTCTTCTATCCTCTAGTTAATCATTAAGACAACCAAGTATCTTTAGGAATACCAAACACACGTATGTAAAATAAATGTATTACAAAAAGAGAACCTCATTGCAATATACAGTACATATAATCCACAGACATTGCAATATACAGTACATATAATCCACAGAACACTTCTTAATCTTAATGATTCTAATTACTGAGCACAATAGAAAATCTGATAATACAGTTAACTATTACTGAATTAGGTACAGCTGGTACCATCAAAATTATCACCAGAACTTAACATTAATAGACAACATCCTACCCTTAATAATAATAACCCTTAATAATAACCTTATTAATAATAACCTTAATAATAATAACCTAAATCCTAACCGAGTTACCCCTATGAGACCCTGGACTCACCTCCGCCTCAGCACCGGTTCTACTGTTCCTTCACAACCCTCTTTAAAATCCTCTAGCCTAAGCCTTACCCCTCCCAGTCGGTCCTTACCAACAAGTCGTACATCTCCTCGGCCGGTAAAAGGGTACTACCGAACTTCACTGGTCCCCGTATCTCTATACTACCAGTCTGATTAACACGGTCCCCCGGCACTAATTATTGCACTCGGAAGGCAAGCAACACAGGTACAGATTCAAAGCTGGTCTAAGCGTCCCACGGACGGCAGATTAATCCCGTAGGCTGAGGAGAGGTGGTCACTGGTCGGTCTCAGAAGAGCAACTGCCCTCCGTCTGGCTGCTTCACTCCTCCACACCTCGCAGCCGTTGTTTTAACCAATGAAAAACATCTTAGTTTCGACGTCATCACAGTGTATACGTCATCACCTAACGAACAACCAGTTAGGTAAACAAGCCATTACTCTATCCGGAATATGGTTTAGGAGGGTATGTAGCTAAATTACATGATACACAGGTCGGCTATTGCCTTACCTGGTGAGCGTTTGGGGAAAACAACACTAGTTAAACATCACATAAAATTAACTGACACAGATCCAGTATATGTGAAAGCTTACAGATTACCTCATAGTCAGAGACAAATAATGAATAAAATGGTGGATGATATGTCAGCAGAAGGAATCATTGAACCTTCAAACAGTCATTATAATAGCCCATTATTCTTAGTGACTAAGAAAACAGGTGGTATCCGTCCTGTTATTGATTTTAGGAAGATAAATGAGAAAACTGTCAAGGATAGGTAACCATTACCTGTACTTAAAGATATCCTCATGGAGATTGGGGAAAATAACGGAGTCTTTACTGGTCTTGACCTAATTAGTGGTTATTGGCAAATAGAATTAGATGACCAATCCAAACCTATTACAGCTTTTAGCACCCCAAATGGTCATTGGCAATTTATAAGAATGCCCTTTGGATTATCCAATGCCCCCTTAACATTCCAAAGGATGATAAATACTATTTTCAGCGACATGACTCAAGATGTTGTTGCATACTTAGATGACTGAATTATTGTCAGCCCTGATGTCAATTCACACCTACAAAAACTAGACAGAGTCTTACAACGATTGCAGGATGCTGGATTAAAGGTTAAACTGTCAAAATGTACATTCCTTAAGGCCGAAATAGAATATTTGGGTCATAAAGTAAATAGTAAAGGAATTCACACCTTAGATTCCAAGATTAAAGCAGTAAAGAAATTCCCTCAACCTACTACAGTAAAGCAAATAAGGAGTTTCCTTGGATTATTTTCATACTACAGGTCATTCATAATGAATTTTGCTAAAATCGCCAGCCCACTAACCAGACTCCTAAAGAAAAATATCGAATTTAATTGGTCACAAGCCATGCAAGACAGTTTTGATCAATTAAAACTTAAGCTCACAACTGCTCCAATTTTAAGTTATCCAAACTATAACCTCCCATTTTCTCTCTGTACTGACGCATCACAGGATGGTCTAGGTGCAGTGCTTATGCAACATTCCACTGAGGGTCGTTGCAAGGTTTGTGCATATGCCAGTCGTGTTGTGAACGATGCAGAGAAGAAATATAGCGTCACGAACCTAGAGGCTATGGCGGTAGTTTGGGCCTTCAAGACCGTCAGGGAAATAATTCTGGGGTATCCTATCACCATATATACAGATCATCAACCTGTGTGTGGTCTCTTTAATGGTAAAAATCTGACAGGTCAGTTAGCCAGATGGTATCTAACAATCTCAGAATTTCAACCTACAATTAAATATCTTCCTGTGCATTTTAATAGAGTTACAGATGCTTTATCTCGCAATGTATCAGCTGCTGCTGTTATTCCCACTTATAGTGATGTAGACTTCAATGTGGAACTTGTTAAAACTCAACAAAAGCAAGACAAATTTTGGTCACGGGTCATTTATGCTTTGGTTTCAGGTGACGAGACTAACCTACCAGAGTTACCAATCCCACTAACACAGTTTGAGGTAATAGGTGACACTTTGTTCAGGAAGCTTGAGAAACAAACTAACATTTCTTCACAAGTGGTAGTCCCTGATACATTAATTAAGACTGTACTAACGCTTATGCATAATCATCCACAAGCCGGACATCCGGGAAGAGATCGTTGTATAGCGGAAACTAGACAAAAATATTATTGGTTCACTCTCCGCGCAGACGTGGAGAAACATATCAAGAATTGTGAATCATGCCATGCTCATAAAGGTAATACAATGGGCCCAGCCACTATTTTAAATTACCCAATAACTGAACAACCATGGAATGTTGTTGGTATAGATATTCTAAGCTTACCAATGAGTCATCAAGGCTCCAAATATTGCCTTTTATGTGTAGACCATTTCTCACGTTATGTGGTCATTACTCCTTTGCAGACAAAAACAGCAGAAGAGGTTGCACACAAACTTGTAACAAATTTACTTTGCCAGTACACCACTCCTAAGGTGATACTAACAGACAATGGTAAAGAATTTAGTAATAATTTGCTACGAAACATATGTGATCAATATCATATAAAACAAACTTTTATTACAGCATATGATCCAGCCAGCAACGGTCTCAAAGAAAGAGCAAATCGTAAGATACTTGAAGTTTTGCGACATGTGGCTAATCCTATGCAAGGATCATGGGAAGACTGGATATCCTTTACAGCTGCCTCCATTAACGGTGCCATAAATTCATCAGTGGGCAAGTCCCCGCATTATATTCTATATGGAACAGACAAAAGACTTCCATATGACATAATAACTGGAAATTCTCCTCCCAGCATATAATATGGATGACTATTCCATTAGACAACTACAAGTGTTTAATAACATCCAAAAGGAAGTCAGGAAGCACCTAGAAGGTAGCAGGCAGGAGATGATGATCAAACAACATACTCAGCTGTGAAGATAGATGTTGCTGTAGGGGAGAATGTCATGGTAAAATCCCCAGAAAGAGTATCAAAGTAAACTCCAAAGTTTGTTGGTCCATATGAAATAATTGACATGGCCCATGGAAATAAAATAAAAATAAAGGATATAAAAACGGGGAAGGTAGAAATAGTACATGTGGATAGGTGTAAAACAAAAAACTTAAATGAACCACCTATAACACACACAACACAATCACAAGAAATAATAAACTCCACTCCCACATCAAGTAAAAAAAATACATACAGACAAAAACTTAGGTCTGCAAAACAAACTAAATAATGGCATTTATTTCAGATGGGGATCAAATCCAATTAATTAGTGAGTACATAGCAGCCATTGAGATAGCTGTTAAGGAAGTAAATTATTTAAATAAATTAGTAATAATTGACCTAGTAGATGCTGGATTGGGTAGAGTGAACTCTAAGTTGTTACCTCTATGGCAGTTGTAGGCAGCAGTGGAAATAGCTGTAAATACTTATAAGCTAACCCCTATATTTACCATATCTGACGTGGAATATTATTACTCCATCATTGGATCAATTCTAACTGAGTCAAGTATCTTATTAAATATTCCTTTTAAGTCAAAAACGTCATTTAATATTTGGGAATTACGACCTTTTCCAATTAGAGTAAATAATACCCTGCTGGTTGTTGACAAGTCACGTCAGTACATAGTCGCATCTGAGGATTATACTGCCATAGACACCTTAGAAAAACATTCATTGGATGACTGTCTCACCTCGTACTTACACTTGTATGTATGTCCTGCGTATATGTTTACCTTCAGTTTAGCAAACAAGGCACAGTGTGAACTTTCAATCATAATTCCTGAATCAACTCTCCCAACATCTTACTGTACTTTCAAAACTGTAAGTAATAATACTTCCTACCATGAGCACTTCGGTACTAACCACTACTACTATTTCCAAAAGAGAACAAGCGTGACATTAATTTGCAATGGTAAAGTCCAACACATTTGGGTGGATGGTTATTATATGGCACCGTACCATTGTGAGATTAGGAATGAACATTTCCTTAACTTACCTACTCATCACCATAAAGCATTTGTGTCTACACTTTCTACAGAGTTACAATCACTTAACCTTGTAGCAAACATCTCCTTAGATAAAATCACTATTGTTTCAGACAAAATCAAGTTCCTTCAGTATTTAAATGACTCAGAGTTTACCTCAACATTGGATGATTTGTTACCTGTACATCTCTCAAGAGAAGTTGTATTCCCTCTACACATTATACCTGCACTAACGTTGATTGTTTGTACTATTGTGTTTAGCTGGTGTATACGGAAGGGGTACGCTCGGTACCGACAATTATCGGCTCGCGAATGACAGAGACAAGTGTCAGAAGGTAATGAGGATACAAATGGAGTGGTAATTCACAATGATTTGAAGAGCAGCATGCTAAGAAAAACCCATTTTTTATAGACAAAAAGTATTTAATATGGACGTTTCGGATGCAATTACCTCCCTCTTCAGCAGAACAGAGTTGAATGAAACATGAAAGGAAATTAAGTAGCTGACAGGGGAAGGGAGGGACAAGGTGTGTTCTGATGACAGACAGACCACACCTCACCTCACCTCACCCAACCGACCTGACCTGGCCATTCTTCAGGGGCCCGACCCCACATTTGGGAGGGATTTAACCACTAGTGCTCTCATTAATGGATCTAGTTTGAACTTAAATGAAGGTATGTTCAAACTAGATCCATTAATGATAGGATGTATTTTACCATAATATATATTGTACATGTTATAATCATTATTATCTGTAGACATAATAATATAATACTATCTACAGATTGCAGTATTAAAATAAGAATATATATATTATGTATATATGTAATATTCCTTCGAGGGCGAAGGATGGTAGTGGCCGAGCATTGTTCCTGTTAAACCTACATTTAAGAGGCTACTTATAATCACTTATACTCACTTACAAGAGTGAGTCACACATCGCATGATGCCTTGAAACTGCTAACATAAGTTGGATACAAACCCTAGCTCACTGTGGGAACCATTAACACGTTAGCAGATAGTGACGACGTAGGTCATGTGACTTACCAAGCGATGCCCTTTTCCCGCTCCTCCAGCCTCAGTTAGTTATTGATAACCATACCTTTAACAGGTTACTTTAGCATATAATCTCTCTGTAAAGTTAGCTCTCAAGTCTAACTTAACCCAAACATATTTGTGAAACTGTACTCACTCGGGTTATCAATAAAGTGTGTAAACTACAGAAGCTTGCTACATCTCCTACACCATATAGTTATAGAAAAACCATATAATTAAAATCAAACTCCGAAGAGACTACAAAGACAACAAAGACAAAGACTACAACAACCAACCACAACAAGTCGCCAGCCACCACGTTCATCTACTGCCCCATGTCTGGAGTAAGTAAAGTCTTTCTTGCCCCCAGAACATACTATCTGAAACAACAGCAAAGGCATTGAAATTTTATGGAGAAAAGGGACTCTTGCTAAGTAAAGACTGGGATGATGCAAGTCACTTTGTTACTTTAGTTGACAGTTGGTTTGGTGTATTTAATTCAAAGGTCCTTCACGACAGAAAACCTTCAAGAAATGCATTTGCCAACCTAGAGGACCAAAACTCAGTACTTAAAGACATGATTAAAACTGCTGTGAATATGAGAGTGTATGGTAGCAACAGTCTCTACCAGTTTCAAAAAGGTCTGGTAATTTCATATCAGTCTTTACTAAAGCTCTACGAAATGGTAAAAGCAAATTTTGGTATTTCTTACTAACAAGTAGGATAAATCAAGATGGGCTTGAACACTTTTTTTCCGTCTTCGACAAATGGGGACCTGCCATAACAATCCATCAATATTATTCGTGACGTATCGCGTAAGAGCACATCTCCTTGGAAAAGGCATTGAACTGGTGGGTTCAGGCTACAACTCAGAGGCAAAATGCAGTGCAAAAAATATAACCGAAGCCTCATTTTCTTCCTTGAGTGACAACACTGAGGCAGGAAACAATGAAGACTCCTTAAATTGTGAGCTGTCACTGTCTGCCATGCTTTTTGCAGCTCACAATGAACAATGTGAGCAGGAAAGTGATGATCTTGGGATAAGGATAACGAATGGCATGAGGAACATGGTACTTTTGATTTAGAGGATGTTGCTAAAGAAGAAGGACTGAGATATTTTGGTGGCATAGTCGGCATCGAAGACATAAATATGAAACATCTGTGGTCGGAGTCGGATTCGACTAACAGTTCTGTATTGACAGTAAATATGTGGTTACACCGAGGTGTTGTATACATCCCTGCTGTACTAAATCTGATGTTCTATTTATATGAATTCTTATTGGCAGACGTAAACTGAAATAATTATGAGGTGATAATGATATTACTTTAACACGGTTTTCAATGTTTGCTAAACGCATATATAACAACAGATAATATGCAACGTCACGGCTTTATACCAAACCTGATAATGTGTGAGTGTACTGAGAAGCAAGATTGATTGATTGATTGATATTAGGCGCCGCAACAGCGAGGTCATATAGCGCCAGAAAAAGGTGATAGAGAGATATGACAGCAAGCAGGAATGAAATATTAAAGAAATGAGGGACAGTTGAATAACTAAAAGCTAGTGGCTGGGGCCGAAGGGGCGCCAATACCATTAAAGTATTGCCCACATCATTAATGCAGGCAATACCCTCCTACAGGGCTGAGAAGCTAGAGATAGAGAGAGAGATACGAGGTGCTAGAGTGATAGTGTGTGTGTATGTGTGTGTATACTGAATAGCAAGAGAGAGAGAGAAAAACGAGGTGCTGGAGTGATAGTGTGTGTGTGTGTGTATACTGAATAGCAAGAGAGAGAGACAGAAAAACGAGGTGCTGGAGTGATAGTGTGTGTGTGTGTGTGTGTCTTGCACTGAATAGCAAGAGAGAGAGAGAGAAAAAACGAGGTGATAGTGTGTGTGTGTACTGAGAGAGAGAGAGAGAGAGAGAGAGAGAGCAGGTTACTTGTCCGTAATGTCCGAGAGATGAAGTAAACTATGTTTGGTGTCCAAGTTTGTAGTCAAATGTGTCTAAAAAATGAATATAGGTAAATAAATTTTGTATTACTTGGGGGATAACACATTACTAATATGTTAATAAATATATTAAAATGGCTGTAATACTGCATTAGCACATGTGACTCCTCTTCTCTACACCACCACCCCTCCTTCCACCCACCAAGCCGTCTGTCTCCCCCCCCCTCCCCCTTTCTCCGACCCGAATACGGAAGATGAATCTTTGCCGATTCGAAATATTGTCTTGCATATGCACAGGAGCTCACACAAGGGAAGCGCTGTTGCCACGTTAGCCAAGCCAAGTGAGAGGGTGGTCCAGGTGGAAATTTTGTAGAGTGTACGTGTGTAAAGCCTGCATCCCACACAGCACGATGGGAGGCGACCGCGCCACGAATCAGCATGACTTGCAGAAAAAAATAAAAAATCTAACTATCGTGTAACATCATGTCAAAAATTTCTGGAGTCGTGAAACATCGAGTGACAGTCTAGGGCGTATCGTGGCAGTCGTGCATTTTTCCCAATTCATCCTGAAATAATAGTGCACCCCTTATTTTTTAGCGATTCATCGTCGAAGAAAACCGTTACAAACCTATCGTATCGCTATCGGTGTACGTTCCTGTGATTGTCCTGTGGCATTCATTGTATTCGTTGCATGGTCGTCGTATTCGTGGCTGCCCAAAAACTGTACGACAATCAAGAGCTGAACGATGATGGAACGATAACAAAACAAACCTATCACAACAATAACACGATATACCAGGGTCAATCACAATTGCAAATCGAGTCTTGGACAATAATAATAACATAAACACGATAATAAGTCGATAAAGGTTCAGAGCCATGCTTTTGTAGGCCTCCCCTGTGGCCATGAAGCGCAGTGTAATGGCCAAACGTAGCCCTGGTTCCAGTACCTTCCTCTAATTTGTGTCCTGTCTACTTATTCGAGGTGTAATTCGCTGCAGTATTTCGTCGAAGATGGCGTGGTCGACCCGCAGGTAATATCTGTAGGAATCAAGGTCATGTTCTTGGAGGTGTGGCAGAAGTTGGTGGTACTGGCCATACTGTTCCCTCTGCGCAATCCACGACCTAACAAACCACCTACAGGCCTTCCTCCCTCGCTTCTTCTTTTGTTGTTGGTCAATGATGAGCAGGTGGGTTAAATAAAGTTGAATCTTGAGGTTGTTGATCAGCAGACTATTCATTTTAAGTTCATCCGTGTAGTACTCATCGGTGTCCTGCTGGTGAGGCGTGGGAAGGGCCATGTGGCCAGGCATGTCCTGCAGGGGGGGCGTGGAAAGGGCCATGTTGCATGGGATGCGATGCTGTGACGTCGGTGGATGCTGCTGTGGAACTGTGATGGCCAGGTGTGGGCCCACAATTTATATACAGATG
The DNA here is from genome assembly GCA_033782935.1 of Petrolisthes cinctipes. Lineage (NCBI taxonomy): Eukaryota > Metazoa > Arthropoda > Malacostraca > Decapoda > Porcellanidae > Petrolisthes > Petrolisthes cinctipes. The sequence continues at coordinate 301,806 of JAWQEG010000028.1, forward strand.
TGAATTCCGGAAAAAATGGTTGTGTCGCTCTCGTGTTTGTCAGGTGGCATTCGTGTAATTCGTTCAGTTGTCGTCCTGTGGTTGTTTGTTGTCGTTGAACATCGTACTGTTATCGATGTACCATCGAGTAACATCTTATCTTTATCGTGTGGGTCGTGCTAGTTTTGTACTGGAATTGTGAAAAATAATTGATAGCAAGACGGTATATCGTCAGATGGTCGTCCTATGCTTGTTGTAATCTTAGTAATATCGTGTGCCCATCTCACAGCTGTCGTGAGCCGTGGGATTCGTCGGTTATCGTGTAATAACTGTAAGTCATGCTCAATGGTGCGGCGTTCGCCTCTCATCGTGCTGTGTGGGATGTGGGCTTTAAGGGGTACCTTGTAGAGTAGCGTAGCGACGTGGAGTGCAGCGTGGGTCCTCCTGTGGTGTTGGAGCGTCTTGCGGCAGCTTGGAGAAGTGGTAATGGCGTGGGTAGCTTGTAGAAGGTACCAAACAGACTAGTAGGAGTTCTACTACTCCGGGGTAACCAATTGTACACTCGCGGTCAGAAGTTGTGTCCTGATCTCCTGGCACGATGAATCGTAACTAGCCGAGCTTTGATGAACTGTGTGTTGTAGAGAGGCGCACCATTGTTTGAACCTCCAAAGCTAGGCTGCTTGCGATTCATCTTACCAGGGGATCGGGACACAACTTCTGACCGCGAGTGTACAGTTGGGAAGACTTGTACTACTGGAGGTGAACAGCAGACTCAAATACTAAGTACAGTTTATTGGGAAGGTACACAATATATACAGCACAGATATAACAATTGTAGTGAGAGCCAAGCACCGAAGTTAGGGCGTCCCTTCTTGCCTGTAGATAGAGCAGTCTGCTGCCGTCATGTGTGTTGTATAGGGCACGATGTCTCGAGTCTTGGTGTGGTGTAGGGCACGATGTCTGATTCTTGTAGCTTGGTGCGTGGGTGGCGGCAAGGCAGGGAAAGGCTAAGGGAGGGGAACTGACCCTGGTGCTATGACTGGTGCTAGCTAACTAAGGGACTAGAGGCAGGAATCTAATGGGCTAAGGTCGGTTTAAAGGGCTCGCGCGCCTGTGGGACAAGTGAAGTCTAAGATGCGTGCGTAAGAGAGTATGCTTCATGGGAGTTACCTGAGAGAGAACATGAGACCTAGAAATTGATTCTATGTCATCAGCTTTGTTGTGCTTGTTTTGCTGGGTTGATACAGCAATTTCTTCCAGTTTCTTTGTCAGTTTTTCTACTTGAACCAATAATTTATTAATTTGATCCTTTAATTCTTTTATCTCCTTATCTTTAGCCTTGATAACCACGCTAACATCAGTTGCATCAGCAGTGGTGCCAGTCATTGCCGCAGCATAGGAAAGTGTGGGAGTCTGGTTAACCCTCTCCACCTTCCTCTTTGCCTCTCCATAACTGACATCATGAGCCCTCATGTATGCCATTGCCTCAGTCTCCACTTTAAGGCTCCTGCAGTCAACTGCACTTGCCTGGTGGGGGCCGCCACAATTAGCACACCTGAACACTGTCGCAGAACACAAAGATGTCTTGTGACTACCAGCACATTTTCCACAAGTGAATGATTCTGAATCCTTACTAAAGCACCTCAATGCTGTGTGTCCGAATTTCTGACATCGGAAACCACGCATAGGTTTCTTTACATATGGTCTGGCATTAACTATTTCGTATCCAATCTTAACTGTGTCCGGAATCTTAGATGAAGCAAAAGTCAAGAAACATAAACCAGATTTCTCTCTCTTGTTCTGTCTCATCTTGGTCATGCTTCGAACATCAACAACACCATGGTCCTTCATGCCCTCTAAAATGTCTGCCTCATCCATGGCTGCCAAATCCCAATGGAAAATTTCGCCCTTACAAGTATTTGAGCCTACTGGAATTGTTGTTTTCACTCTGAGGTCATGAATTTGGGTCAGTTTAAGGAGATCCTTAATCTGGGATGCGTTCAGCACTTTAACCAGGAGACTACCATCATGCAACTTCTTAACATAATCAAGACTGCCACCCACCTGACCATCCAGGACCATTTTGATGATAAAGGGGTTAACAGTCTTAAAAGAGACTGACCCACGTTCACACATCGAACATTAACATAACGAGCATTCATGGGAGGTTTGATTGATTGATTTTTGATGCAACTATGCATCTGGCGGCGCAACAGCTATGGTCATATAGCGCCCAACTTAAAATAGTCATCTACATAATTAATAAAACATCAACACCCGAAAGGGATAGATACCATGATTAAAAGACACACAAACTAATAAGCACATTATTACTAAAAGAACCAGTCCACATAAAATCATCTAAAAACCATAAATATCATAAAATCATATTTTGTGACGAAGGTCAGCCTCTTCCACATAGGAGAGGGTGCTCCCTCCCACACTACAAGCCTCCTCCCCGAGCACCTGGGAGAGACTGTAAGAACCGTCACCCCTCCCAGTACTCGGAGAGGTGCCTACAACGAAGGTCCCCAAAGCTGGGACACTCGACAATAAGATGCCGTACTGTCAAAGGGACCAGACAATCATCACAATAGGGAGGGTGAGCCCTCTCCATTAAAAAGCCATGAGTCAATAATGTGTGGCCAATGCGGAAACGGACAAGAGCCATCTCCCACCGGAAAGACAGGCCACTGTAGCTCCACAAACCAAGGCGCTGGCGGATGTCGTGGTGCTTGTTAGCCCCAATGGCATCCCATCTGTCCTGCCAGCAGGAACGAACGGTAGCATCCATGCAGGGTCGAAGGTCCACTGCAGGAACAGGATGACGCCTGGCAGGAGGCCGAGAATTGGAGACCGCAGCCTTAGCCAGGGCGTCAGCCCGCTCATTCCCATCGACACCCACATGGGCCGGGACCCAACAAAAAGTGACTTTGCGGCCACGACGACCCAGGAGGACAAGCCACTCAAGAATGGCCAACACCAGGGGATGGGAAGAGTTATAATTACACAAGGCCTGCAAGGCACTACAGGAATCTCTAAAAATAGTAAACGAAGGCTGAGGGAGAGTAAAAATCACTTGGAGGGCATATAAAATGGCCGAGAGCTCAGCAGTAGAAATTGACATGACAGAAGAGAGCCTGCCGCCATGGCAAAAGTTAGGAAAGACAACTCCAAAGCCAACTCCAGCATAAGACTTTGACCCATCAGTGTACACAGGGAGGGACTCCCTGTGAGTGAAGGCATGTTCTAAAAAGAGGGAATGAGCCACTGGAGGAGGAAGAGATTCCTTCTTGTCTGTAAAGCAGGTGCAGGGGAAAACTTCTGGAAGAAACCATGGAGCCACCCTGGGGACCCTCACAGGACAAATCTGGAAGTCATCAATGCCAATCTCCTCCATAGCCTTCCTGACCCAGAAGCCAAAGGGCCATGGTGTACGAGAATGTAAAAAGTAGTACTGAGACATGATATCAGATGACACCGCCAAGCAGGAAAGGGAGTCAGGAAGTCGATGTAATCAATGCCAACAACGAACCATCAAAGGCTGGCGACGGAGATCAAGAGGTAGCTCATTAGCGTCCACCAGAAGACTGGGGATTGGGGACGACCTGAAGGCTCCAGTCGCCAGACGTACTCCAGCATGATAAACAGGGGCTAAAACTCTGAGACGGATATCGGTGGCAGAAGAGTACACCTCACACCCATAGTCGAGTTTTGACCTAATAAGAACATGATATAGGCGGAGGAGGGTGATCCGATCAGCCCAAGGACGTATGGCCCAAGACCCTCAACAGGTTAAGAGCCTTGAAGCAAGAGACCTTAAGTGTACGTAAGTGGGGAATCCAAGTCAAATGTTTGTCAAAAAGGAGACCCTAAAAGCGAGTCTCCTCGATACAACGTATCCGATGACCATACATGAATAAGCCTGGATTGGGGTGGACACCTCAGATGTGGCAGAAGTGCATAGCAACTGTCTAGGAAGGAGAAAATCGAAACCCATGAAAACCAGTCCAAAGTGACACCCTGGTAAGGGCAAGCTGCATGCGCCGCTCTGCCACTGACATAAGGGAAGCAGCAAACCAGACTGCTAGGTCATCAACGTACATCGAGTTGGCTATACCGTCCGGAAGGGATGAGGCAATGGCATTAATTGCTACTGCAAACAATGTGACACCGAGGACGCTTCCCTGGGGGACGCCCTCCTCCTGTGCAACAGATGCTGATTGGGTAGTACCAACCCTCACAGAAAAACTGCTTAGAAACTCCTTAAGAAAACGTGGAAGGCGACCCCGCAGGCCATATAAATGGAGTTGTTGCAGGATGCCATATTGCCATATAGTGTCATACGCTTTCTCTAAATCAAAGAATACACAGACAACGTGTTGATGTCATGCAAAGGCCTCACATGCAGCAGCTTCCAACCTGACCAGAGCATCTGTAGTGGAACGGTGTTTACGAAAGCCAGACTGGGACGGAGACAGAAAATCACTCCGTTCCAAAAAGTATACCAGTCTGACATTCACCATTTTATCAAATAGTTTACAGAGACAGGAGGTCAAGGCAATTGGTCGGTAATTAAGGGCAACACCAGAGTCCTTGCCCGGCTTGAGGAAAGGAAGGATGGTAGCAGCCCTCCACCCAGATGGGAAGTCACCCTCCAGCCAGATTCTGTTATATATAGCTAAAATCAATGAGATCGCCTCCTCACCCAAGTGTTGTAACATTGCATATGGGATGTTGTCTGGCCCAGGATAAGTGTCGCCGCAGAGAGAGAGAGAGCAGAATGCAGGTCTCTCAGGGTGAATATATGGTTATAACTTTCATTCTCGTTCCCTGAAAAATCCAGGACAGTGCACTCCTTGACCTCTTTTAAGACTCGTTTAGCCCGAGCCCTTGCCCGTCGAAAGTCCTCTAAAAGAGTTGGGTCCCCATGATTGCAACGAAGGCGAGAGAAAGCAGCGCGCTTCTCCCGCACAGCAGTGGTGCAGGCTGGTGACCACCAAGGGACAGGACGTTTGGGAAAGTAGCCAGAAGTTTTAGGGATAGAGTTGAGAGCAGCAGAGTGGAGCATATCAGTGAAATATGTTACAGCCTCGTCAGAGCTACCAAAATCGGCTACAGAAGAGACCAAAGAAGTTAGCTCTCTAAAAAACTGCCAGTCAGCCTTCTCTAATTTCCACCTAGGAAGACGAAACTTAGGTTCGTACCTGTTACCTTCTAAAATTATAGGGAAATGGTCACTGCCATATAAATCAGGCAACACTCTCCAAGTATAATCCAACAGAGCACTGATGAGCAAAGTCCCAGTAGGGCTATTATAATGTGTCACATCTCCCGTATTTAAAACCCCTAATCCCTCATCCTCAATAAAAGAGGCCAATAAAACACCCCTAGGGTTGACCAAACTGTCACCCCACAGAGGATGACGACCATTAAAATCACCCAATAAAATAAAGGGAGAGGGAAGGTCCCGTACATGACTGTTGAGATCACCCCTCTCAAGCTCCAGGCTCGTGCATGGAATATCTCGGCGAACTAGGATGGCAGAGCCACCATAGTGACCCTGCCCTTCAAATGAATTGGAATAAAATGCTGAGTATGCTGGAGGACTGGCAGGAATGTAGTCCCCAAGCATTGTTTCTTGGAGAGAAACACATGCAGGAGAGAAGCTAGAGAGAAGAACGCGCAGTTCCAAACAAGAAGCACTAGAAGAAGAGCAAACCCGAGGAGTAGTACTTGGGGCAGAAATTGGAACCCGAAGACGAGTCCCTGAAGCATCTGATATGTTAGAAGAAGATTAAGGTATATGAGCTGGGATATTCTTTGAAACAATTACATTGGTATTGTCCTGTACAGCAGTGGTATCACTGACACAGGCTGATACATCAATATCCATAATACAGGTGGTAGAATCACTCCACTGCTCAAGCGGAAGAGAAACTGAATCTTTTGAAGTCACAACATCCGTATGCATCCACATTCACTTCACGCCACTCTGATGATCCCGAAGGAAGCTTGCGAGGAGGAACTTCTGTTGAATCGAGAGATTCATCAGAGCCACGAGAACGCTTCTGGTGAAATTGAGAGGAAACTATGGATGAGTCCACAGAGATGGTTGCCTTACAAGGAGGAACATCTATAGAGTCAAGTGCCTCAGAGGAACCACGAAGGCGTCTCTGTGGCAGTTTAGGTGACTTAAGTTTCCATTTTGGAGAGTGTGAGGCAGCGTGAACCTCTACCACATGGACACGTTTAGCTAAAGTCTGAGAATTGTCATTAGTTGAAGGGCCACCAGAATGAGTGTCTGATAAAGTTTCCAAGACAGAGAAACTATTATGTAGAGTAACCTTAGAAACGCTCTCACTAGAGCAAAAAGTAGCTGCCTCTTGAGAGGGTGCTGCAACCGATTTAGGGTGAAGGGAGGAGGCGTATGTCTTCACACCACCATCCTTCTGTCGCCTGAAGTTGAGTTACCGTCTGGCACTAACTTTGCTAATGAATTGGGTATTAGCCAAGTGGAGGATATCCTGCTCAAGGAGGTACATCTTACATTGGCGAGAACGCAAGGGGTGAGCATCTTTGCAGTAAAAGCAGTAACTCTCTGACCGACACTCAGAAGTAAATGTGAGTCAAGAGCAGAACAATTACCCCACCGGGAACGGTTGTTGCAGTTCCTCCTCCTATGACCAAACTCATAACAAAAGAAACACTGTAGGGGACACTCAACAAATGGCTCACCTCAAAAGAGGAGGGGTTAATGTTAATGCGATCTGGGATATGCGAGCCATAGAAAGTGAGGATGATCATATTCTTACTGCCTTTCATCTTTGTTACTCGTTGGACACTGTCTGGGTACATAGCGAGAATGTCTTCTTCTAATAATTCATACAGGTCCTCATCATATATACGCCCCTTGCTATAATTAAATGTTCGATGTGGTTTAATAGATTCAAACATGCTATCAGAAGGACAGGGGAGATTGAGGAGCATCATGGCCTGTGTAAGATCTTTGGCTCTGATTAAAACGCCCTTACCATATTTCTTTATGTGGCACATTGGTAATAATCCAATTTCTTTCTCCAGATACCGGGAAGCATGGATAAGGTTACCACGTCCCTCCCTGTAGTAAGCCACAAACCAAAAGGGTGTAGGAACCCGACGTTCCTTTCGGACATGCTCTATAGAGTCATCAAATATGTTAGGGCAGTAGTCATTGTTACTGTCAACTACATTGGTGGACCGCATCATCTGAACTTTACAATGAGTATCCCTCACCGTCAGAGAATCTTTTGCCTCAAATGCTGCTTTGGCATTTGTATTGAAAGTAATATAGCACCGATTAGACCTACAATCACTGTCATATGTGATTCGGATACGAAGAACCACTCCAACACACTTAAAAATGGAGTGGATAGCGCCATAGGAAAGGGATGCAAGTACATTAGTTAACATTAACGTGTCAAAATCGCTAACAGGGTTCTTCAACACAACACCCGACCTGCTAGGTCTACTCTTATTTGCAGCTTTCTGCATACTACCACGACCAGAGAGTGACGTCTCGAGGTCCTGGTCGACCACCGCTCGAGGAAGAGATTGGGGCTTTTCTTTATCAATATATCATTGGTTTAGTGTTGTTGGCCCCAGGAGCCAAGAGCTACTACCTACCGGGCAGATGAGGGGACCGAACGCTGGTCGCCATGTTCGGGGTACCGCTTCCCCCACGGGGCCACTCGTTTTAAAAAGCAGCCCCAATGGCTCGAAAGTTTGCCCACGACGGTGCTGAGACCCCCTTCCCCAACATTTTCCAGCCCAGACACCCAACCAACCAACATAGGACGGCCCCTAGAAGGCAGTCCCTCTGGAGGGCAGCGCTGTTTGCCCGTACTGGCAGCCTAATGCATGGAAACCATTTAGTCTGGTCTCTCACTGGCGACCTTACTAGCATGGGAAGCCCTCTCTCCCCAAAATCGGAGCAGAGCAGGGGTCGGAGCCCCCTCTAGTCTAGCCCGCCAGGTCTCCGAGACACACAAGCCCCCCTACCACGTCAAGGCGGTTCCCGTTGGGGGGGGGTAATCATGGGAGGAATTTCAATATCAAATTGTCGTTGTCTGTCTGCCGTTCGGGTTCCATTATCGTCTGCCATTGTCCTAGTTTGGTCCTTGGTCGTTAACCTCCCTCTTTGAGGAGAAGAGAGGCTAGTCGGGGAAACATCCATCCTGGGCATCGGACTACGTCCGACCCCTCTTCCTATCACACCAACCTAACTCCCTTAACTATTGTATCAACCCCAAAAATGGACAATAATTTAGAGAAAAAGTTTCCTTTACACGCCCCCCCCCCCTTAGTGGAAGCCTGGCGGCGTTCTCCAGTACTAGCTAGGGGATCGGAGTTTGTGCGGAAGAAACTTCCCCACCACAGAACCTGCCTAATGCGAGGGATGGTGTAGTAGGAACCCACCCACCAGGCTAATACCGGCGCTCAGACAAGAGACACCCATAGGCCCAGGAGGTTGCACGGAAAATATGGAAGAAAAAGTAGATTGAGTAAAAGAGGCGCCCAAATGATGCACCACACTACTGGGCCCCACTACCACAGGGTTTCCCTTGGGGCAGCGAGTGCTGCAGGTCTGGTGTGGGGAGCAACTAACTACTTTACTACACTACTGGTTGTCCTCCAGCAAAACCAAAACACTGAAGGTGCACCAAAGCAGTGCAGCAAACCACTGCAAATTTACTTTACTTTGTACTTTACTAAAGCAAAGAGACAACAGACTACTGCTGGTGAGAGGCCCCGGTATACCAGGGTAACTCCACGGACAGTACGTGGTATCTGTTGCTGCTATGCACAGAGAGGACGAGGTCTTACCACTACAAAGGCTAGACCGAGACTGTGAGTAACATGAAATACCAGGGCGATCATAGCCCGACCGATTTTGGTTCGCATTCCATTCAGTATATGAGACCCTGATGCTGGAATCTTGTTGAAGCCGTGAAATCCCCTGGGTTTATTATAACCATTATCTCACTGGCGGCAGATATGAAGCTTTAAGAACTCAGGCATGCCAATCTCTACGAAGATACTGTGGTATAGCGACATGACTTTTGTCTTTGACCGTACATCCTACTACTGCCCTTTTAAACATTTCCCATTCCTCCTCTAGTTCACCTGTCTCCCTCTCCCTTACTCCATTCCAATTCCTCGCAATCTCCTCTTGATACTCCAACATCTTTTCTTCCTTGCTCAACTCACTCACTTTTAAAGCCCTCTTTGCTCCTTCCCTATTTCTTGATATCACTCCTAAACCCACTCTTAACCTACCCTCTACTAGGAATACTTGAAATACAATTGAATAGAACAAAAATTAATCAATACTTTGTTCAACTACCTGCTGCATCTATCACTGACTGCAGTCGTGATGGGAGAGAATCTACCAAATTTCGGGACGTCGACGAATTCCTTCCCACACTTCTTCAGCTTTTCTCACTATGGACGCTTTTGTTTTTACCTCCACTTCCCATTCCTGTACCATAATTGCCCATAAGTTTTCTTTTACATTACAGTCGCATCCCTTTGTGGCCATTCTATAAGTCTTATTTCAGGGTGATTCGCAAACCAGTCGTTCACCGACCTCGACGTATGGATTGGCGAACGGTCCTGCACCAGGCAAATGGGATTAGGTTGAGGAATGCAATAAGCTCGAACGGCAGGAAGAAACAGTTATTTTTGGTAGAATACATAATAGCGTAAACACCATTCTTGGTAGCTAACTTGGTAACTCGTCTTGGCTATTCACAGTGTGTACTACGATACTGTTTTAGAATAGCCATCATTTACACAGGGAAATTTTATGGCTAATCACTAACTGAAAACTAGAGGATAAAGGTGGGGAAGACTCTCTCCCCCAGCTCCGATCCCCTCTCTTTCCTCTGTCCAGGGTAGGGGGTGGAAGGAAGGACCAAACCCTTAGCTGAAATTAGTGCTCGTGAGTGTACCAAAAGGATAAAATATCAGCCGCGTATGAAGCATGGACAAGGTTCAACAACTACACAAAAGAAAAGGAAAGTTTCAGGAGTACAGTAGGCCAAATAGGGTGGTTATGTACAGCCATGGCTGATCTTGATTCCCTCCAGTACCCAGAGTAACTATCGCCTTGCAATTGGTTATCGTTACCACCCCCTACTGATCATTTAAGAACAATACTTTACTTTTTTGTACTCCCAACCTCAAGTTGCTTTGTTATGAGATGACGTTTACAGTAGAACTAGGGAAAAGACACGACCACTTATGTATTTGACTGTACACATCTATTTATTCACCCTGGTAGAGAGTTGCTCTGAACACTCATGTGCTCTCTCTCTCTCTCTCTCTCTCTCTCTCTCTCTCTCTCTCTCCTTTGTATCACTGATTTATGTATCCTTCTGTGAGGGAGCAAGCTCACAACTAAAATCTTCTTAGTCTTCCCTTCAGGACCCTGATTCACTTCTCCACTTCTCTCCATGTTATAAAATCATGCTTGTCGTTTTGAAGAAATTAAATGCAGTGTGTGTGTGTGTGTGTGTGTGTGTGTCAGCGTACAATTTTTTTATGTAGAATTTGTAATATTAACCTTGTATCTGCATTTCAACATATATTTTTTTCTTTTTTTAGATTATTGCACATGTCATACCAAAAAGTGTCAATATTTAAACCAGACACTCGTCATTCATTAAAAATATGTTTATGATCAGAATATGGGATTGAGTAGTCAATTGTGGTTACAATAGACATCAGCAATCACAACATACGATGACAACTAAAGCAGTTATTTTGGTGATGAAGTCTCCACCATGTTTTTGTGTACAGTCAAGTGACTGTACAGCTCTGGATACATGGAAATTGGTCCCTCATCGAACATGTTGTAGGGTAGGACACACTCTCCACGTGTAGTGGTGTGTCCTTCCCTATGCTTAAGGAAGGGTCTTTAACTGGTCTGGCTAAGCTTTCCATATGTCCAGAACTGTTGAGACCGCTTACTCAAACCTTATCAGATACGGACTGGTATCCTGAGTAAGTGTTTCGTGTCACCAAAATTTGATTACGTCAGATTGTTTTCCGCTTTGGAGGATAAGCTGTTTTGGGCCAAGGCAATGTGTAAAATGTTTCTGGGGATCATCATTTTAATTAGGCTTTGAGCTGCCTTTCACTGTCAGGAGTGTGAATAATCAAGCTGAAGGGCTGATTACAGGTGGCAGGTAGGGGGAACTATTGGCGTGTGCGAGGCAGGGACCAACTGCCAGTGTTGCCAACCTGAGGACTCATGAATTCCCTGAATCCTCAGGAAAAATTCCCCAGAATTCCCCATTTTATAAATTGCATTATATTTCATAGGAAATATTAAAATAAATGTGAAATTACACTGTAAAGTATATATTAGGTTACATACAATGCATCACTACACAGTTATTTAATGGAAATCATATATTTAATGCTATACTTAATAATTATATTCACCTTGTGGGCCGTGGGAAGGAAAAAAAAGATCAAAATGGTTATTAGAGAAGGATGAACATTTTGAAAAATAAACAGAGTGCAGGTACCATTACAACTGATTAATCAGAATCACTTTCATCACGCTCATACATAGCTAGAGTAATTTTCTTAACTAGTTTGTCTTCAACAGATAAACTGCCACATGTAACGTCTTCCAAATGCAGTTTGGAATGAAGAAATCCAACAAGTGTTTTGGTTGAGATTCTGTTTCTCTGTTTTTTTTTTAGGTTGTTCACAGCAGAGAAAATCATTTCTGCTGTGGCACTAGAATGAGGAAGACAGAGCAAACCAGAAACAAGATGTGACAAATTTGGAAACCTTGGTGTATCATCACCACTTTTCATTTCTGTAATGTTTTGTCAAAACATTTCAACATCAATGTTATCTGGAACATTAAGTTCAGTGTTTCTTAACACCCTCCATTCTCTGTCAACCTCATTCAACTTGTCAGGCCCTATTATCCCAGGAACTAAACTAGCTAGTGGTGCAATGGAAACTACATACATGCTAGAAAACGAATCTCCTTGGATGCTATAGAAAACGAAGACACTGTCAAACTAGAGGTGAGACTGAACTAGGAAACTCACTTAGGCAATAACTGTCACAACTGTTGTGAAAAGGATACAGCATGAAAGGAAAACAGTATGATCTATGTCACTTGAGGCTGCTGTCTCCTGCCGCCTGTCTGACACGTAGGAAGAGTGGCAAACAGAACCAAGTTGACCACAAAGTCAACAAGACTGACAGCGAATTGCCCCAAATTCCCCATATTGAGAGACATTTTCCCCATTTTCACATTTGGGCCATGGATTCTCTAAATCTGGGGAAAATTCCCCAAGGTTGGCAACAGTGCCAACTGCATTACGCCGTGCTCCCCTCTCGCTCCCTCCCGAGCTGGCTTGTTAAAAATTTGCTTATTAGTAAAGATTAGCACAGTACAATAATAATACCATAATTGATGTGCACAGCGTACCATAATTTTGAGGAAAGTACCATAATTTCGGTATTACTGTACGATAATTTGGGCAGGTCGGCAGCACAACGCTCCACTACTCAACCCTACGGTCGTCTAAAGGGTGCTCTCGACCACCCTTAGCCGTAAGGTTAAAGATGGCCGCCACAATTGCCGCTAAGGTGTTTCGTGCATACCACCTTAGTGAGTTAAGGGCAAAAATGGCGGCTAAGGTAGCTTAACGGCCGCTAAGGTCTTTCGTGCATCCGCCCCAAGAACTACACGTTGCTTTCTGGTAGTCAAGAACGTTCTAATCCAGTGAAGAAGTTGTCCCTGTATGCCATAGAATTCTAATTTGTGTATTAGTTTTTGGTGAGGGACTTTGTCGAAGGCTTTGGCAAAGTCTAATACTATGGCGTCAACCTGTCTAATTTTTGTGTCATTGAGGGACTGCAAGATGTCATGAGTAGTTACCAGTAGCTGCGTCTCACACGAGCGTTTAGGCCGAAAACCGTGATGATTGTCAGTCAGTATATTTTGCCTATCAAATTGGTCCATTATGTGTCTATGAATAATGTGTTCTAAAATTTTGCAGGGGACTGAGGTAAGTGAAATAGTTCTATAATTAATGGGAAGGGTTCTGTCTCCGGATTTAAAAATTGGGGTCACATTTGCCAAAAGCCAGTCTTGAGGGAGTTCACCGGTCTGTAAAGTCTGTGAGAATATAACCTGCAGGACAGGGGCAAGAACGCTAGCGTTAGCCCTCAATATCCTGCAGGGTATATTGTCTGGTCCAGTCGCTTTGTGTATGTCTACCTCAGATAAGAGTTTCTCAATTCCTTGGGTGTTTATATGAATGGGAGGGATAGGTGGGTGTGATGGTGTTGGCATGTCTGGTAAGTGTTCATGTTCATGGGTAAAAACGGACTGGAATTGTGTGTTAAGGGCGTTGGCTTTGTCATGTGGGTGTGTAACCAAGGAATTGTTGTGTAGTAATGTTGTAATACCGGTCGAGTCTTGTTTGCGTGCTTTAAAAAAGCCGAAGAATTTTTTGTGGTTTTGTGTGTTGTCTGCGAGGAAAGTGGATGTGTATTTAGTTTCTGCTTTTTTAGTTTCTTTCTGTAGTGTTTTCTGTATGTTTTTGTAATAGTACAAACAATCAACGTTAGTGCAGGTATGATGTGTAGAGGGAATACAACTTCTCTTGAGAGATGTACAGGTAACAAATCATCCAATGTTGAGGTAAACTCTGAGTCATTTAAATACTGAAGGAACTTGATTTTGTCTGAAACAATAGTGATTTTATCTAAAGAGATGTTTGCTACAAGGTTAAGTGATTGTAACTCTGTAGAAAGTGTAGACACAAATACTTTATGGTGATGAGTAGGTAAGTTAAGGAAATGTTCATTCCTAATCTCACAATGGTACGGTGCCATATAATAACCATCCACCCAAATGTATTGGACTTTACCTTTGCAAATTAATGTCACGCTTGTTCTCTTTTGGAAATAGTAGTAGTGGTTAGTACCGAAGTGCTCATGGTAGGAAGTATTATTACTTACAGTTTTGAAAGTACAGTAAGATGTTGGGAGAGTTGATTCAGGAATTATGATTGAAAGTTCACACTGTGCCTTGTTTGCTAACCTGAAGGTAAACATATACGCAGGACATACATACAAGTGTAAGTACGAGGTGAGACAGTCATCCAATGAATGTTTTTCTAAGGTGTCTATGGCAGTATAATCCTCAGATGCGACTATGTACTGACGTGACTTGTCAACAACCAGCAGGGTATTATTTACTCTAATTGGAAAAGGTCGTAATTCCCAAATATTAAATGACGTTTTTGACTTAAAAGGAATATTTAATAAGATACTTGACTCAGTTAGAATTGATCCAATGATGGAGTAATAATATTCCACGTCAGATATGGTAAATATAGGGGTTAGCTTATAAGTATTTATAGCTATTTCCACTGCTGCCTACAACTGCCATAGAGGTAACAACTTAGAGTTCACTCTACCCAATCCAGCATCTACTAGGTCACTTATTACTAATTCATTTAAATCATTTAGTTCCTTAACAGCTATCTCAATGGCTGATATGTACTCACTAATTAATTGGATTTATTCAATGTTGGGTATTATTCCAATTAATTGGTTTACCACAGAAGTCAATTGGTTAGTTGTTTCTATTATTTCATGAATTTTCTGTTTTAGGTGTTGGAGAGCCTCGTAGGTTTGAATAACTATTCTATTCTGTTGTCCCAGGGCAATGGTTACTTCTTCTAATCTCTTTCCTAATGCAGTTACATCGTCGGCCATTGCTGTGCCAAACAATTGTTTACTTAACAGTCCCATGAAATTGAAAAGGCCACGTCTCTGACGACGAGCGTAGGCAGATTGCCTCACCTTATGTGGTTCTTCAGGAAATGATAACTTCATATTATATATTATTGTTACTAGCCTATTTACCCTGTTAGTTTGTAACTGTAGAGTCATTTTTACAGGTCTAGTATTATTATAGAAGTAGGCTAGAAGTGGGTTAGTTTTAACATCAGAACTAGCATTCATATCCTGGTTATTGTAAAAATTATTTACTTGTGTTGTGACAGCTTCTACATGTCTGTGTAATTCTGATACATGCTCTCCAAGGTTATAGATTAACTCTGGCATATCAAGCAATCCGTGAACTTCAAGTTGTACAGTAACTAAATCTTCCACTATCAAGACTTTTCCTCTATGTTCAACCAAAGCACCTGTCTTCAGTACTTGGGCTGGAACTGCTGTTTGTTGGGCAAGTGTAACAAGCGCTGTGCCCAGCAAAAGCAGTGATAGAGTCTTGTTCCCCATCTGAAATAAATGCCATTATTTAGTTTGTTTTGCAGACCTAAGTTTTTGTCTGTATGTATTGTTTTTACTTGATGTGGGAGAGGAGTTTATTATTTCTTGTGATTGTGTTGTGTGTGTTATAGGTGGTTCATTTAAGTTTTTTGTTTTACACCTATCCACATATACTATTTCTACCTTCCTCGTTTTTATATCCTTTATTTTTATTATATTTCCATGGGCCATGTCAATTATTTCATATGGACCAACAAACTTTGGAGTTTACTTTGATACTCTTTCTGGGGATTTTACCATGACATTCTCCCCTACAGCAACATCTATCTTCACAGCTGAGTATGTTGTTTGATCATCATCTCCTGCCTGCTACCTTCTAGGTGCTTCCTGACTTCCTTTTGGATGTTATTAAACACTTGTAGTTGTCTAATGGAATAGTCATCCATATTATATGCTGGGAGGAGAATTTCCAGTTATTATGTCATATGGAAGTCTTTTGTCTGTTCCATATAGAATATAATGCGGGGACTTGCCCACTGATGAATTTATGGCACCGTTAATGGAGGCAGCTGTAAAGGATATCCAGTCTTCCCATGATCCTTGCATAGGATTAGCCACATGTCGCAAAACTTCAAGTATCTTACGATTTGCTCTTTCTTTGAGACCGTTGCTGGCTGGATCATATGCTGTAATAAAAGTTTGTTTTATATGATATTGATCACATATGTTTCGTAGCAAATTATTACTAAATTCTTTACCATTGTCTGTTAGTATCACCTTAGGAGTGGTGTACTGGCAAAGTAAATTTGTTACAAGTTTGTGTGCAACCTCTTCTGCTGTTTTTGTCTGCAAAGGAGTAATGACCACATAACGTGAGAAATGGTCTACACATAAAAGGCAATATTTGGAGCCTTGATGACTCATTGGTAAGCTTAGAATATCTATACCAACAACATTCCATGGTTGTTCAGTTATTGGGTAATTTAAAATAGTGGCTGGGCCCATTGTATTACCTTTATGAGCATGGCATGATTCACAATTCTTGATATGTTTCTCCACGTCTGCGCGGAGAGTGAACCAATAATATTTTTGTCTAGTTTCCGCTATACAGCGATCTCTTCCCGGATGTCCGGCTTGTGGATGATTATGCATAAGCGTTAGTACAGTCTTAATTAATGTATCAGGGACTACCACTTGTGAAGAAATGTTAGTTTGTTTCTCAAGCTTCCTGAACAAAGTGTCACCTATTACCTCAAACTGTGTTAGTGGGATTGGTAACTCTGGTAGGTTAGTCTCGTCACCTGAAACCAAAGCATAAATGACCCGTGACCAAAATTTGTCTTGCTTTTGTTGAGTTTTAACAAGTTCCACATTGAAGTCTACATCACTATAAGTGGGAATAACAGCAGCAGCTGATACATTGCGAGATAAAGCATCTGTAACTCTATTAAAATGCACAGGAAGATATTTAATTGTAGGTTGAAATTCTGAGATTGTTAGATACCATCTGGCTAACTGACCTAAGTTGTAATTCATCAACAATGTGTATGTTGGCTAAGGGAGGATATTTTTTTTTCACCTGTATGGGTTTAAGAAACACAAGAAAGTCACCTATGTAAGTACCTGGTTTAATATTCACTGCCAGATCAACCTTGTTAAAAATTAGAGCTTCGATGAAGTTGTCTTTTTGTATCAGAGAAAATATGGATTCCATACCGACATTATTTATTTTACATGTTTCACTTAAGGATATGATTTGATTTCCTTCATAGTTATCACCTTTCACTTGCACCTGTATGATAGCAAACCCCTTACTTGGTAAATGTACCGTACTTTTGACAGTGCCTGCCAGTCTAGTCTGTGAGTCACTGACCCTTGTCCCCAAGCCTACAGCTGTGCACTGCTGCTGACTCCGCGGTTGACATGGGTACACTTGACCCTGAAAGATAATTGACTGGAGTGAGATTGCAATGTCAAGGTTATGCTCTGTCAATTCTTTTAAACCCAAGAGGCCATCAGTTGGTAAACTGAAATTTTCACAGATATAAAAGATGCATTTTAGTCTCAGACTATTTTGTGAAAGTGTAATCGGAAATTGTATCATTCCTTTATTGATTAATTTACTACCAGACAAGGCAGTTAAATTTAAATCTGATGGTTGGATAGTCCATCGTTCCTGCGGGTTTCCTTCTAACAGCCGTTTAAGTGTTACTTCAGAAAGTAAGGATACACAAGCTCCTGTATCCACAGCTAATGAGATATTTGTATTCCCAATGTTACAAGGAAGTGAAAGAACATCCACTTTACCCAATGCATCAACAAGTATATTTATTTGATTAGGTGCGATTAATTTGAATTTTTTTTTTTTTTTTAAATCGTCACCTGTATTTGCACGTCTGTTATTTACTTCATTTCTGGCATTCAACGTTACTCTACATTCATCTGTGTTATGTGTTACACTTTTATGAATAATGCAGAACTTATTACTTGGCTTGTTGTCACTTTCACTTACTCCCTTACTATTATCCTTACTTTTGGCATTTGAGCGATTATTCTTATTAAAGTAACACCTCTCTGGGCTGTGTCCATATTTTCTACAGAATTTACAATAAGGCTTCTTCTTCACGCTCTGTGGTGTGAAGTTTGTAGTGTGTTGTGTCTGTGAAGTGCTTGGGTGAGTGTCTGTGTCAGTGATCACAGCGACAGGTAGGGCTCTAGGTACATTTAGAGGTTCTTTTTGACTAACCTTAGCTGCATATTTGACCAATCTGTCACTAGGTTTATATTCTATTTTAGCAGCTTCAAGCCTGGATTCTTCTGTTAAAAGTAAAGTATACTGTATGTACTCAATTAGCTTGTACGCATTGTCCCCTGTCATGTTACCCTGTGCGTTCAACCACTCTGACCCTGTTAAGAGTTGTTTAGCATCGCTAATGGTCGAACCTGCTAACGCTAGAGCCGTACTTGAATTAGCTGTTCCACAGTTACTCACTGTCCTTCTAACGATTCTATGTATCCAGGCTAGTGGACCGCCAAACTACCCCCCACCGAAAACATCTATCAGGTCTTCACTAAACTGTTTAAAATTATTTAGATTATCTGGATCGGTGAAGGCAGTTGCAGTCAGCATTGTACTAGCATGAGAATCTGGTTTAATATGTCCACGTACGAACCTTATCTTGCCTTTGTCATCTGTAATTCCTGCAGTAAGCATATTATCTTCACAAATCCTTAGAAAAGTTTGGATATTATAGTTAACATCTTCCCCAGTGAATTCTTTCTCAGTATTTGCTTGAGGCAAGACATTAATGGTAGGTGAAGTGGTAGTGTTAGTGTTAGTTGCCATTGTGTATGATGAAGTGTTAGTAGGGAAAGCCGTAGAGTAGGTACGTCCTGAGCGAGTTTTACTGGGTGAAATGTTAGTGGTAACACTAGTAAACAAGTCAGTTAGTGAGGTAGATCTAGTAAGAGAAGGAGTATTAGTTGTTACTCTGTCTTCTTTTATGTCTAAATATAGTGCAAAAATATTTTTACTCAAGGGAGAACTTACACTTTCTATAGTACTTACACTTAAATTTGTGATTTCTGTTAAATCGACTAAGCTTTCACTACTTATAATATTGATAAACTATGTTTAAGTTTACGAAGTGAATCCAATGCGGTACCGTATTTTCTCTCATTCATTACCTGTCACTCTCCTTGAAAAATAACAAAGGACACTCTTCTGTTTATATACGTGAAGGCGTACGCATATAATACCCACAATTATGAATACATAGGATGTGTAATGAGGAAATATATTGTTAATACGTTTACATATAATATTATATCCTAATGTGATGATGTTAGGATTGTGTTATATATTTGTAATATATAATTATATGTACGTAGCAACTGACCATGGATCGTTGTTGTGGCGTTGATAATTAATTGGATTGTATTCCAGATTGTGTGTCCGACGTGGTACCATTACCAAGCCAACGTCCTTCCTAGTCGTATGGTTCTTAGTTGAGTTTCGCTTTTAATAATCCCGTCTAGATGAAGTTTGAAGTTAATCACTTTCCTCAGCTATACTGCATGTTTGAGTATAGAAGGTATAGTGGTATAGTGATGTCGTACCAGACCACGCCCACGTCCTTCCTTATGATGAAGTGTGGTATGGTAGCTGGTGAGTGATGAGTAGAGCGTGTGTGAGGTGGTAAGTTCGATGACGTCACCACTGTTTGCTACAGTGAGCTCGGGAGAGGCTAGAGTTTTGTTTTGAGTTGTGAAATGCTGAGTTCGCTCACTTACACTTTCCTCTCTTCTCTCTCTCTCTCTCTCTCTCTCTCTCTCTCCTTCACTTAACTTCACTTCTCTATTATTTCTCTTTTTTAACCCTTTTATATTTTGTGTTTATTTCTCGGTTATCACTTGCTTTTTTAACTGTTGTATTTCTCCTTTTTATTTTACACCATTTATTTCGTATCCTCACCGCTGTTCACCAAATGTTCTGGGGCATGAAAGACTTACTTACTCCCGACATGTGAACGTAGATGAACGTGGTAGCTGGCGACTGGTTCGTTGTTGTTGTAGTCTTTGTCTTTTTATAATCTTTGTAGTCTTTTCGGAGTTTGATTTTAATTATATGTTTTTTCTATAACTATATGGTGTAGGAGATGTAGCAAGCTTCTGTAGTTTACACACTTTATTGATAACCCGAGTGAGTACAGTTTCACAAATATGTTTGGGTTAAGTTAGACTTGAGCTAACTTTACAGAGAGATTATATGCTAAGGTAACCTGTTAAGGGTATGGTTATCAATAACTAACTGAGGCTGGTGGAGCGAGAAAAGGGCGTCGCTATGACCTATGTCGTCACTATCTGCTAACGTGTTAATGGTTCCCACAGTGAGCTAGGGTCTTGTATCCAAGCCTACGTTAGCAGTTTCACGGCATCATGCGATGTGTGACTCACTCTTGTAAGTGAGTATAAGTGATTATAAGTAGCCTCTTAAATGTAGGTTTAACCGGAACACTGGTGATACCACATACATTCCAGGAGATGACATCCAGCCGCCAATCACTAGCGAACTCTGTATTTGGAGGTAGAAGTCCGGTGAGTGGGGCAGATGAGAGACCTGGAGAAGAAGATGGACCAGGAGAAGGGACTGACTCGAAAAGCTTTTTAAGGCGAGATGCAACAGTATCCATCTTTTCGGTAAGGGTAGTGACAGTTGAGATGATGGCCTGCTGAGCCTCGACCAAGGTGGAGAGCTTGGATTCATCAGCAGCTTGAGCGGCAACCAGCCCATCAATCCTGGCTTCAAGGGCAGAAAAGCGGTTCTCGAGAGCCGTACATCGTGCCATAAGGGTAGCAACAGACTTGCGGAGGGCCAGGTCTGGAGGCGAGGCAGGGCTAATAGGAGGAGCAGACTGGGGAGGTGGTGGTGGCGGTGGTGGAGGCGGAGCAATAGTAGAGACACGAGCCTGAACCTGACGTCGAGTACATCCATGCCACACGTTAACCCCTGACTGAAGGCATCGTGGACACTTCCATCGAGACGTATCCTCAGGAGGTGAAGGCTCAGAGGTGGAGGCAGCAGGACGTGATGGTTCACCCCTGACAGGACACGTCTTGAAATCATGGTCGGCGGCACACCATGCACACTTCAGCCTGGCAGATCAGTACCGGGAGATATGCCCAACTCCCCACCACCTGTAGCACCAAGGCTGGTCATTATGAAGTTTCCTCACCTCACACGGTGGAAGACAGGGGAGGAAATCAAAGGAAATCTCATTTGGAGGTGGATCGGGTTGACTCCAGACAACAACAATACGGCTAATGGGGGAACCATCTTGGAAAAAACGATGTTCAGAGTACACACCAGGGTATCCTTCGGCAAGCTTCGGGTCAATATCAATAGGAAAACGGGTGAGGATGTAGCTGGGGAACTTACGAGGCCTCTCGGGTGAGTCTTCAAGAATGAGAGGCAGAGACAAAAATTCACCAGCCTTGACTCTATCAATGATATCCTGACGCTTCCTAGAGATGTAGACAAACCGGGAGGTGACAGCAGCCATCTTCACTTCAGCCAGTTCACGCTGCAGCTGGAAGGCCCTGTTGACATCAGACAACCAACGCAACTTTGTGTCCGTAGATGGGTTTCCAGAGAATGAGAGCTTGACATAGGCATTTCTCGGGGCAAAAGCAGGAAGGTTGGACGAGGGCAAGGAGTTGGTATACAAAGAAGAAACACCTCGTGAGTCAGAGAAAGAACGTCATGCACAGCTGAAGCACCCTTGGCAGTCTTGGCAGCTGTAGGCAAACAGTCCACACCATCAGAATCCTGCGAGGTGTCGAATGAGGCATCAACGGGTCGCTTGGTAGTGGTTGAGGAGGTGGAAGGCTGCAACCTGAGCTGCGGAGTGACCGAGGAGATGGGGGGAGGGTTTGGAGAAGGCAGCTCAGGCCAGTGATCCTCAATTGGAGACTCGTCTTCGTCCGACATTGCCAAGTCGGCCTCCAGGCAGGAATCTGCGCTCTCCATCAGGCCATGCAAGGCCTAGATGGCAAGCTAACAACAACACGAACAACTGAACATTCAATCAGCCAGGGACACACACACACACACACACACACACACAAACAAACAATCACAACAAAACAATACACACAACCACAACAAGCAAACAACACCAGCAACACCACAGAAACAACAACACACAAACAAGAACGCACAAACAACAACACAAAAACGAGAACACAAACAACAATGTAGGCAGAGCGCCAGGAGAACGTCTTCACACCAAGGTTGGGGCGAGACTGAATAGACATTCACTTTGTGTCAAAGGACATAATATATTATGTCTTGAATTTCAACATAACTGATAATTGATTCACTATATTAAGTAATGGGACTTAAATTTTGGACATAGTGCAGCTGAAGATTATTGTGGCGGCAACAGCATCAATTTTGAGTGTAGGTTCACTATGAAATCGAAGCTTCAGATACTTGACTTCATAGATCCTAACAAGTAAAATGCGTACAGTACTTTATTAATGTGTTCTTGTGTATACCTTACTTGTGTGATGACAACACCGAGTGGCTATGATGGTAGTTCAAAAAAAATATCAGTGAAATATGAAATATTCTTTCCCAATTCCTGTACATAAATCAACTTATACCTCATAAAACAAAACATTGGCAACATAACTGACATCTTAAGAGAATAATAATTTGAGGGCGAATTAGTATATACTATATATATACACTAATCCGCCCTCAAATTATGAATGCACAAGCATTCACAAGGCACTAGCTGTTCTCATTTATTCCATTTACACCTCTTTTGCCTACTATATTTCCCATTCTCTCGCTTCCACCCTTTTCATTCATAGATCCCAGTAAAACTAACCTCCTCCTCTCAATACCTCCCATACAGTCATTAAGTTCATCCCAAGAGTCTTTCATATTCAATTTTTTCACACCTTGGTCTACATGTTCACTGGTGCATTCACACAAACCCATGCACACTTTACAATGCCATTTTTTCCCGTCATTCACACTATTCTTGTACTTTTCCATCCATGCCCGTCCACTCCTTTCTACACCCTTGGGGACACCAACATCGCACAGCCTTGCCTCCTTCTCCCTCTACACTTTTCGTCCATACCTGCCCATATCACGCCTCCTTCCATTCCATCCCCATATTCCTCCACCTCATACCTTTTCAAATGAGCTTCTGATATGCCATACACATCTACTCTACCACTTTTAAAACATTCAACAATCTCTCTTCTTTTCACCATTCCATTCACATTTAACGCTATCACTCTCACGCATTCTTTCCTTGTTCTGCCCCTCACAGGGCAGTCTGGAGACACCTCCCCAGGGTCCAGAGAATTCTCTGGACCCTGCACCTCCCTGTCTCTAGCCGTAGCTGCCCATCCCCTGGTGGGGGGAGGGGGGCACTAGTGACTGGCAATGTAAACACACTGCTCATTCCCGGAGTGACACTGGTCATCTGATTTGTCCAGATAAAAACACCAAAAAGGGTTTACACCGTAAAAAGTACTTTTTGTTTCGCCTACCGTCTCTATAATAAATTTTTCGAAACAATTCAGGTGGTCTCATATGATATTAATGTTGCCAAGTTATTATTTATGATACTATGCGTTACTCCCTTCATTGCGCTGTGAGTAAAGATTAGAAAAGGATTTCCACAGTTACAGTCAGGGATCTGAAGGAGATCTTTATGCATATATAATCGTCACCAATCAGTCCGTTTATTTAGAGAAGGTTTAGGTACAGTTCCGGACAGATCAAGGGTCCACACCCCATCCATCAGCGACTTGGTTTGGGCCTCGTCGGATCTGGTAACAGTTGCAGGTGGAGGGAGGGGGGATGTTATTGGGAGAGAAGGAGAGAAATGTGGGCGGGGCTATATAGGAGGGTAACGAATGATCAGGTAGAGAGACGTGCACTGTTAGAAAAAAACGTTTTTTTACATAACAATGTCCGTTTTTCTGAACGGAGAATATGCTGCTAATGTAATTTGCTGTCTTTAATCCGTATTTGTACGGAGAATGAATGTCATGTACAATTTACTGGTTTTTATCCGTATTTGTTACGGAGAACACTGAAGAATTTATGTAATATTACGGATAATATCCCGTTATTTTACGGATCCTTAAGTGTAAAGCAGTTTGAAGGTTATACTCCGTAGACCAGGGACAGCATTATGCACTATTTTTTTTCATTCAATAATCAACAGATCAATATTTTGCTCTTTATATATTGTCAGAATTGTGTCATTTTGTATGCTACACATGAGTATAGGTAAAGGAATTGTGCAAAAACTACGTAAATGCTACATTTAATATTATGCTTTAATCACAATGTATAGCAGTTTGTGGCAACGTTTGCTCGGTAAGTTGCCAGTGTTGTCTATTATTATCGACATGCGGATTCTACCATAGACGTGTCTTCTGTGATTCTGAGCAAGTTATATCACAGAAATAAGCTGCTATGAAGACAATAGGACGTAAATGGTGAGTACACTTTAAAATTTATGTTTGTATACATGTTCATAAGTTTCGCTTCGTACACCACGCATAGTGCACTTCGTCTGTTTGTTTTTGTTTCGTTGTATTAAGTACACGATATACGATAGTACCCTCTGAAATAGGATAATTTTGCCTATATTGAAAATGCATGTATTATGAATTACAACTAAAGATAGGCTAAGAGTGAATAAAATACGAAATAAGGTATGGGAAGATTTGCAGAAGACGGTGGAAGATAGGGTACGATAAGACCAAACACAGGTATCTTGAGTGAGGGGAATACTTACAAAAACAAGATGTGTGTACAGTATATGTATATACTATGACATATAATTAAAGTATAGTAATGGTATTTTACACTAAATGACAGAAATGGTGCTTAGGTTTTGCAAAATATATATTTGTAAAATAATCTTGGCAAGAATACGATAATTTAGGCACCGTTGTACGATAACCCCAGATTCGAGAATTTCCATCCCTGTTACCCGCACTTTTGCCTGCAGCCGCCACTAAGGAGCGTCCTCAACTAATTACTTTTGAATTTAGTGACTCAAGCCAGGCTGATTACTTTATTCTCCCAGCACAGCTGCACATAACTTCCGAAGGCCTTCACCCAGTACTGCATTGTATGTATAGTGGATGAGTTTTCCCTATCTTGTAGGTATTATCATAACGTAACGTTACATAATTATAACCATTGGTGATTAGACATTAGGCTATAGTCCGAAACAAGGGTTTTAGCGCTCTTTTGGACCCGAATCAGTCCTACATTCTTCCTGTCTTACGTCTCATAATAATCCCTGTGGCTGACTTTAAACAGTCAGTTTAAAGTTTAGGCCTATACTGATCACAAACACACACACACAGTAGGAGACAAAAGTCCTGTCAATATGGACTCAAAGTATTCATGTGCATTATGTATGTATTAATGTATGTTGCTTTACCATACTGTACAGTAATACAAATAAAACTTGCATGATTTTGCATCTGAGCATGAATATCCATTATGATTAGTAAATCTTCCATGGATAGTGCATAAATTTTTTCTATACTTTTACTGTATGGTAGTGGTAGGGAGCATAGATGCAGTACTTAAGATGATGATACTGGTATATCCATAGATAGGCTATGCCAACTGGTATAATCATCTATAACTTAATTATCACTCCAGTTTAGAAGTACAGTACTGTACTGTAGTTACCAATAGATTTCATATCCCAAAATGTAGTTATAATATTACACGATATAGAGTACAGTACTAGTTATTGTACTGCTTTTTCTTTTCTTATACTGTAGTGTCAGCAGATGAAAGACCATTCTCTGTGTTTTTGTATGAAACTGTTTATGTAAGTGGATGTGTTCTTGCCCTGGCAGGAGTATCATAATCTTTGTATGTGATGAGTGGTGTTTATGGCAAGCCCAGAAGGTGACAGTGGGCAGCTATAAGAGGATTTTTATCATTTTGAGAATCACCTCATTACATTAATAAATAAAAATTCCTTGGAATTTATTTTCAGTAAGAGTATATGAGGGTTTACAGTAATACTGTAGCCCACCATTAATTGGAAGGCAGATGAAAGTTTACTTCATAGTAAGAGCTATAATTTACATTAGTAGAAAAGCATTGTTTATTAAAAATCTTTAATCTTACTTTCTTGGATTCCAGCAATGGAAGAAATAAAGAAGAGCTTACTGGCAGTCCTGCCAGACCTTGACTCAGCCCTTCTAAATGAAGTGGTTGATCATCTAGTTAAGGAAGTAGGGGTAAAAGTGCCTGAGGACTTCAAATTCATAGATTATGATGATCTTCCAATGTTAAAACCCATACAACGTAGAAAATATCTGGATAATTAAAAAAAAGGTAGGTTGACTATAATACAGTATATAATGACTGCATTGTACTACGGGATATTTGTGGTACTGTGCGTTGTGGAGTTGAGGTTTACATGGGTAAAATTGAAGTTTGGGAAGGAAATGTTGGTGTATTTTATGCAGAGTTAGCACTAAACAATGGCTGTTTTTCAGTTTTATGCACCTGTGTATTGCAGTAGTAATTTTGCATTGCATTTATTTCCTATATTCTATAATATATAGTGACATAAAAGTAGAAAATCTAGTTCTAAGAGACATGATAAGGGAAAGGCCAAGAAAATAAATGAAAGAGGGGTTGGATTAGTCGGAGTGAAGTGTCAGAGAGAGTGTTTACTATGGCAGTTATGATTATATGGTCAAACTTATTGTGCTGAAAGATTGAGTTTGTGTTCTCTTTCAGATTTGTTGATGGTGCATAGTTTGGAAGAATCACAACTGCATTATAATGTAATACCAAATGTTTGCATTGCAGGTGTTTTGTTGGCATCAACCCTGACAAGGGAACAAAGGCAGAAAAGAAGAAAAATCGTGCACATCACACACCAGTGCACCTCAAGGTCCTTGGCCTAATTAATACATTTGCAGACCTTCAGTGGAGAAGGTAGATTAAGAAAGGCACTCTGCAAAAATGTATTGTAGGCAGTACTTAAGTGATTTTGGCGACCTTTCGTTGCCTAGCCGAATCCTTTCAATTCTTCACCTATCCCTCCTTTCCTTCTCTTTCCTTTGTGCTTGCTGTCCCACCTCTCTTTCACTTTCTCTGGGTGGCATATGACCCTGGCTGTTGAGCCACCATCAATTTATCAATCCTAATCTAATCTAATACAAAAGACAAGGTGAGTGTGTTGAACAAATATTGTAACTAATTGTACAATTGTTTCATGGAGATTATTTTAGTTGCATATATACTTGTTATTTTTTCACTGATACTCCATAATTATGTCTTTGTGATAAAGTTATTTGATAAGCTTAAATATTTGAGGAATTAGTTATATTTTTGATGTATTGTACAGTAGTTAAGCTTATGATTAAGGTTTGCTTAAGGATATGATATATATATTTTTTTTTTTTTTTTTTTTTTTTCATTGATACTGCTGGCTATAATTTTGCTGCATTGTGTTAAGGTTAGGATTAATAAGGTTTGCTTAAGGATATAATTAGTGTATACTTTTTATTTTTTATACCTGCTGAATTTATTTTTGCTGTATTGTAGTTAAGCTTAAGATTAAGGTTTGCTTAACGTTCTGATTACTCGAGTGAATACTTTTTTTTCATTGTTATCTCATATGTCTTGTATGGTTTGTGATAAAGTTACTTATTAAGCAGCCACAAATACTTGTTAACTAGAATTGCAAATCCATAATGTTTTGTATGCGGGAAAAAAGGATAATTTGTGTTTGTATAAATATTGTAAAAGTTTTTCAAAAGCACTTTATGCCCATGTCATTAAAGGAATAAATGAAATTTACCATATTTTAGGCCTATACTCTTAATCCTGTATGCAAAGTAGGTGTCCAGTATTCTAAAGAGTGTGTGTCCATGTACTGTAGAGTGTTGTGTGTGTAGTGTAGTGTCTGTTGGAGGAGTCCATAGGTGACAGACACTACTGCCGACCATACTAACCATACTAACCATACTACAAGTCCTGTCACCAGATTAGGGTGACTATTTAGGGTGGGGTTCAACGGAGATTTATAGTCTAAATAACAGTACTCAATAATTTTCACGGAAAAATTCAAGTAAAGCAATTAACGGATACCCGTATATATGACGGACAAAGTTATACAGAAAGGTTTACGGATACCCGTTAGATATACGGACAAATTAATGTAACTCGTTTTTACTGGCATCCGTTATTTTTACGGAGAAAAGTTGGCAGCCGTTGCTGCCAGTAAAATCTCCGTAATTTTACGGGAAAATTTTTAACAGTGTGTGTCAGGAGGAATGAATGAAGCATACACTGTGAACGGTATCGAATCACCAATAGTTTAAAGCAGGGTTCTTCAAACTTTTTCAGTCGTGACCCAGTTTTTACTAGGACATAATTCTCGCGACCCATACAGAAAGATCTTTTACAAATGACCAGAATTATCAACCTAATAAAAAACAAGGCCAGAAACTGAAACGCAATAATTATGATTAAAAGACATTCTAACCAGAATTATAAACAGAATTATAAACACTGCCTCACCTACCCCTCCCTCTCTCTCTCTCTCTCTCTCTCTCTCTCTCTCAAGAAGGCTAATATTTGTGCAATGATTTTGTTTTATTGATAATTAAATACATGAATATTCGATTATAAAAATATGTTAGGTGGATTCATGTATAAACTTCATATTTATTTTATTGTCACGAACATTATTATTCTATTTTATTCATGTATTTATTTTTGTGAGACTGCGACGCAGTTTGGAGGAATTCGGGACCCGTAGTTTGAAGAATCCGGATTTAAAGAAGTACATACTGCATTAAGGTAGGTGGATACAGGAGATAAAAATGTGATGATTTGAGGCGAGGGTGAGGGGGAAGAGGGTAAGACAAATGAAGGTGATTAGTTGAAAAGTAATAACAACCAAATATTAATTAGAATATCTGTTACATTATATCCTTTAAATAAAGGCAGTGTCTTTTGTTCACCATCGTAATGGGATAGACTAGTGAATATATATTATCCTTTGGATATTAGACAGCTATCCCTGTTTTCCTTGTATCCCTCGTGCTTGCCCCGTAGCGGGTTATTGCCTGTAATGATGTGGGCAATACTTTAAAGGTTTGGGCGCCCCTTCGGCCCCAGCTACTAGATTTTAGTTATTCAACTCTCTCTCTTTTCTTTCTATTTCCTTCCTGCTTGCTGTCTCACCTCTCTATCACCGTTTTCTGGCGCTATATGACCTCGCTGTTGCGCCACCTAATATCAATCAAATCCCTCGTGCTTGTAGTCCACCCTATTTATCACCTTCTCCCAAGCCCAGCTGTTTTTTTTTTTTTCGGCAAAAGACGGTTTAATGTTCTAACTTTTTTAATAATCATATTTGTCAACAAATTAATTAAGCTATTTAACAGGATTTTTTCTTCTAAATATGCATTTCCTTACAAATAATCGATGTTAAACTTGAATAGGCGCCGCTATATGGCGTTTTCAATAAACTTGGTCTAATTCTATGCATAGGCTATATATATTACAGTATCTCTCAAGTAACTGGCAACCTTACACATCCTCCCTACTGTCTTATCCCTCTCTCGCTTGCCCTTCCCTTCTTTCTTACCGTTTATCTTTTCTTTCGCATTTTGGTTCTCAATATGTAGAGGTTGATATATATATATATATATATATATATATATATATATATATATATATATATATATGAAGCTGGTGGCGCACTGATGAGGAGTGGAGAAAGCGGCTGGAAGACTACGTCTACGACAAATTAAGATCGGTGCGCCACCAGCTTCATACAAACCTGAAGAGGAGATTAGCCCCAGCTCATAGAAAATAGTGGTTGGACTAAGGATGCCAATCCTAGTTTCATAGTTAATTTATCCGATCAACAACTGGACCAAGATACAGTAAGTGCTCTAGGATATGGAATGAGTTTTGCTTGCCAACAGGATATTAGTGGTGTGAATGTAACGAAAACATTTTGTAACTTGGAAAAATACAGTGACTAAACGAGTGAAGAAGTTAATCTGTGTAAAAGAATCGTATATTCTTCTATTTCAAAACAGTCAATTCCAAATTGCCCTAAAAGGTTTACCACTGCAATTAAAGCCTTGAAAAATGACAGTGAAATGCACATTACGAAAGCTGACAAGTCGAATGCAGTAGTTATCATGAAAAAATATGATTACATACTCAAAATGAAAGATTTATTAAGTGACTATGTAACGTACTCGAAGCTTAGGAAGAATCCCATTGAAACGGTGAATTCTCAGTTCAATAAGAAAATGAAAACAGTGTTAAAGGGTAATGATGAACTTATAAAACAGTTCTCCTCTCGTTCTCCTTCCCTGCCCTACATGTATGGACTAATTAAAACTCACAAGCCCAATAATCCAGCCAGACCCATTATTAGTTCTGTGGGATCCGTCACCTATAAATGATCAAAGTGGTTAACTTCCTTGCTAATCCCTTTAGTTGGCACAATTTCGGACTCCAACATAAAAAATAATGTTGACTTAGTAGAAAAACTTAATTAACAGTTTACAGGTAACTGGTGCATTTAAGCTTGTGAGTTTTGATGTTAAATCTCTATTTACCAAAGTTCCTGTTGACGACCTTTGGGATTATCTTGATGAAATACTTGAACACATCCCTCTCAAGATCACCAAAAATGCTATCTTAAAATTGATTAAAGACTGCAAATTTGTTTTTCAAGATGAATATTTTGAGCAGAAATTCGGTATGGCAATGGGAAATCCACTCTCCCCAGTTTTGAGTAATTTGTACATGGAGTTTTTTTTAGAAGAAACTGCTTAATAACATTTTACCCAGTAATGCTGTATGGTACAGGTAAGTAGATGACGTACTTTGCCTCTGGCCATGTACTGAAAATCTAGATAACTTTCTGCTATTGCTTAACAACTTAGCCCCTTCCATTAATTTTACCATTGAAATTAAGGAGGATGGAAAATTGCCATTTTTGGATTGCCTGATTCACTGGGTAGACAACACCTTTAAATTTAGAATTTACAGGAAACCAACCAATGTTTTGTTATATATTCATTTTTACTCTGCACACCACGATAAAGTCAAACTGTCTGTTTTCTCTTCCATGTACTTACGTGCTCTACGTGTATGTAGTCCTGAATTCATGGATGAGGAATTTGGATTTATCTCTGACATTGGAACAAAATTAAAATACCCCAAACCATTTTTGGATAAAGCCTTAAAATTGGCAAGAACATCATTTTATAGGGTTGAACCTCCCCTACCCCGTGACAATAAAAACTTACTGATATTACCCTACAGTCATAAATTTGCCCAAATCCCTCATCTTCTAAAAACATGGAATGTTAATGTTGCCTTTTGCAATGATAACACAGTCAAGAAAATGTTGATCAAAAATTCACCCAATTCCTCATGGGGGTGTATCTACAAAGTACCTTGTAAAGAATGCAATATGTTCAAAATAGGACAAACTGGAAAAGACCTTTCAACCAGGGTTAAACAGCATAAATATAGTGTTAGGACCGGACAAGAATCTAATGCTTTATTTATTCATATGAGAGACAATAATCATTGTATTGACTGGGATAATGCTTCGTCAATCATGTCTTGTAATTCATCCGTAAATAGAAATATCATAGAGTCAAGTTTGATTAAACACACAGAAAATATTAATATGAACTTAAGCAATGGTATGTACAAGTTGGATAGTTTCATCATAGATAAGATTGTTAATAAGATAAGTCCAACTGCTATTCCTTAATGACTGAGGATAATCTTAGGTTTAGAGGTCATTCAGGTTTGATGAGGATTGGGTCAGGTAAATCCTTGTAGCACCATATGGGTGTGTATTGCTTTGAACTCGTAGTGGCAACACCTTCAGATTGCCAGTTAGTTATTAAATGTATCGGTATATATGGTGTCTCTCGGCAACCATTCTTCTACATTTTGTATTTCCCCTGAATATGTGAATACACGAAAGCGCTTGTGACTCCGTGTTTATTTTTCCTTCCTTGTGGATTTACGCATATGTCTGGATCACGTGCCCCAAGTGATTTATTTGCATATATATATATATATATATATATATATATATATATATATATATATATATATATATATATATATATATATATATATATATATATATATATATATATATATATATATATATATATATATATATATATATATATATATATATGCAGAAACCTCACTTCACCGTGGGGTATGTGTATGCAAAATAACCACAGGAGAAATAATACATTTAAAATACATTTAAAAAAAGTTACTAAATGAGTCAATAACACTATTATTTCTCCTGTTGTTATTTTGCATATATATATATATATATATATATTTCGTTAGCACACTCACATCAAAGGCCTCAGTAACATTATTTTTACCCGTGATCGTACAGTACACAAGCGTTTGGGCCTAGTAAAGATTTTTATTGGTACTGTAACAAGTGAGTGGGCCTTGTAACGTTATCTTTTGCTATGGATTACACTAGCGTGTGAACCCAACTATTTATGACAGCCATGATAAGTGAACTCTGACACCAACAGCACCGAGCCTCTTTCCCATACACCAAGATAGTCATCGGGAGGCGATGTTCAGCAAGCTACACCACGACCCCTACCACCTTAACCACTTCTACTATCACACCCTCTCCACTTTACCCACACCACCATTCCGCAACACATAGAATGCCCCTTATCAGGGTAACATGAAAGGTTCAGAAATACATTAAAAAAAAAGTTACTAAATGAGTCAATAACACTACATTGAAAACACTATAAACTACATGTTAACATTAGCTACATAATATGATATATACTAGATTATAGCGTGCACCATTCTTACAAAACATCAGAGTCTCTGAAAATTTTCGGACTAAAAGAAAATGTTTTTTTCTAAATGCAGTGTGAGCATTCAGTCTGGATGGAAACGCTCAAACTACAATAAAACGTTTGGGGTATACGAGATCTTTAAGCATTATAAATGGCTTACGTACAAACTTTACCTATTACAGGAAAACAACTTCATCAGCATTTTAAACCTTTAACATTCTGATACCGAAAACAATCAATTCAACGAAAGGAAATAATAATGTTTTAAATAATGTTCGAATAATTCAATGCCTTCCAAGATACAGCTCCCTACCATAAATCTCTATTACATTATATCTACATCCAGATTGACGTACTCTGGAGATTTCTTGGAGTGAGCATATTCGGTGTTGTTTGGTCTCCTCGCTCTCTCTCTCTCTCTCTCTCTCTCTCTCTCTCTCTCTCTCTCTATATATATATATATATATATATATATATATATATTCACTTGCATTATAATTTCCCATTACTCTTTACATATTATCCCTCTAGTCCTCCCCACTTCCATTTCCCACATTGTCTCCGTCCCACCACATAACCATGCACATTATACCCCCGTTCTATAACCACACTTCAGCTTCATTATGTGTTCCTAGACATGTACTTTCCTTCCACATCACCCCTGCCAAAGAACCCATTTTGTCCACACATTCCTTCCTCCCAGCCTCTTCCGTCCTACGTCACTCATTTACATAGCATCTCCAACACCCTTATTGCCTTACATACTTGTTTTTCCTTTCCATCCCATATCAACCCTTCCACATAACGCCCTACTAAACAGCCACTATCCAAACAACCCCTTAATCACATTGCAATCCCCTTCCTTACCTCAAGTATTCCCCCTGCCATAAGTCCACACAGACTGGCAAGATATAAATAAACCTGTCCAAGTGAGACTAGAGGAGAAATTTTATAGGTCGAGATAGATACGCTGATCTGATATCAGTGTTTGTGTGTGTGTGTGTGTGTGTGTGTGTGTGTGTGTGTGTGTTATAATGGGATGAAGGGAGCCATTTATTATGTATCTCAGAGTCGCTTATGACACCATTAATTTATCTGTTATTTTTTTCCCAGGATGGTACCATGCTGGTTGAGAAGAAGGCAATTGAGATGAGATGGGCCGAGTATTTGGATGGATGCGCTGTAGAATGTCTGAAATATGGTTGAACAAATATGATGGAGTGGTTGGTAAAGTTGTTGATGGTATGTTTTGACAGTGGTAAGGTCCCAATAGATTGGGTGAGTGCTTGTGTAGTACCTCTATATAAGGGAAAAGGGGATAGATACCAATGTACGAGTTTCAGGGGTATAAGCCTGTTAAGTGTAGTAGGAAAGCTGTAAGGGAAGGTGCTGATAAAGAGGGTCAGAGAGGGTACGGAGACTGTGATTGATGAAGAGCAAGGTGGCTTTAGGAGAGGAAGAGGTTGTGTGGACCAGATATTTGCAGTAAGGCAGGTGTGTGAAAAGTATTTAGTGAAAAGTAAAGAAGTAGTATGGGCATTCATGGATATCGAGAAAGCATATGACAGAATTGATAGAAATGGATTGTGGAAGGTTTTGCAGTTGTACGGGCTGGGGGGGAAATTATTGAGAGGGGTGAAAAGTTTCTATATGAAGAGTAGAGCGTGTGTTAGAGTGGGGAGTAACGTGAGTGAATGGTTCCCA
Source organism: Petrolisthes cinctipes (assembly GCA_033782935.1). Taxonomy (NCBI): domain Eukaryota; kingdom Metazoa; phylum Arthropoda; class Malacostraca; order Decapoda; family Porcellanidae; genus Petrolisthes; species Petrolisthes cinctipes. The sequence goes on from JAWQEG010000028.1 coordinate 336,252, forward strand.
GTAAACGTGGGACTCTGTCAAGGCTGTGTGATGTCACCATGGTAGTTTAATATTTATATGGACGGTGTGGTAAGAGAGGTAAATGCTAGAGTGATGGAGAGAGGACTGAACGTGGTTGACAGCAGAAGTAGAGAGTTGGGCCTAAAGCAATTCAGAGTAGAGTCAGAAAAGGAACTGACTATGTTATTGCAGGAGTTTGGACGGGTGTGCAGAAGGAGGAAACTGAGAGTGAACGTGGCAAAGAGCAAAGTAATGAGATGTACGAGGAGAGCCGAGGGTAGAAGGATGAATATAATGCTAGATGGTGAAATATTGGAGGAGGTTGAGTGCGTTAAGTAATTGGGGTCAAAGGTGACGGTGGCTACAAGGGGATGCGGTTGTGCGGTGGAGGTTGCTCTCTCCTCCAACAGGAATTGAGGGGTTGAGATGTGGAATGTATGTGTGTGTCGGGGGGGTGGGGAAGTTCTACTTTTGGAAATTTTGTTTCGGAGGGTGTGCGATGTGACGGAGCTACCTCCAGCGTGGAGATAAAGGCCTGGTATATGTATGTATGTGTTTTTCTATTTCTACTATGCCATCCTGCTGAATAACACAATAATTCCTCCCAAGGGGTCATCCAACATTAATCCACCTTTCCTATTAGCTGGCTAACATTTATTATTTCATTTTTCATCTCTTGATTTATATCACACCCCCTTTCTGAATCCTGCTTTCTTTAGCAATACCCTCTCAATACACCTACAGTTTTCCTTTCCAATTCCTTGCTAATCGGTTTGGTGTCTGGGCCGGGAGATGTTGGGGAAGGCGGCCTCAGCACCGTCGTGGGCAAACTTTCGAGCCATTGGGGCTGCTTTTTAAAACGAGTGGCCCCGTGGGGGAAGAGGTACCCCGACCACGGCGACCAGCGCTCGGTCCCCACATCTGCCCGGTAGGTAGTAGCTCTTGGCTCCTGTGGCCAACAACATTAATCAATGATATATGGATAATGAAAAGCCTCAATCTCTTCCTCGAGTGGTGGTCGACCAAGCCCTTGAGACGTCACTGTTAGCGTTTTTGACACATTAATGTTAACGAATGTCCTTGCATCCCTTTCCTATGGCGCTATCCACTCCATTTTTAAGTGTTTTAGAGTAGTTCTTTGTAACCTAATCACATATGACAGTGATTGTAGGTCTAATCGCTGCTATATTACTTTCAATACAAATGCTGCTGCCAAAGCAGCATTTGAGGCAAAAGATTCTCGGACTGTGGGGGATACTCATTGTAAAGTTCAGATGATGCGGTCCACCAATGTAGTTGACAGTGAAAATGACTACTGCTCTAACATCTTTGATGACTCTGTAGAGCATGTCCCAAAGGAACGTCGGGTTCCTACACCCTTTTGGTTTGTGGCTTACTACAGGGAGGGACGTGGTAACCTTATCTATGCTTCCCAGCATCTGGAGAAAGAAATTGGATTATTAGCAATGGGCCAGATAAAGAAATATAGTAAAGGCGTTTTAATCAGAGCCAAAGACTGTACACAGGACATGATGCTCCTCAATCTCCCCTGTCCTTCTAAAAGCATGTTTGAATCTATTAAACCACATCGAACATTTAATTATAGCAAGGGGCGTGTATATAATGAGGACCTTTATGAATTCTCAGAAGAGGACATTCTCGCTATGTGCCCAGACAGTGTCCAACGAGTAACAAAGATGAAAGGCAGTAAAAATATGATCATCCTCACTTTCTATGGCTGGCATATCCCAGATCGCATTAATATTAACCCCACCTCTTTTGAGGTGAAGCCTTTTGTTGAGTGTCCCCTACAGTGTCTCTGTTGTTATGAGTTTGGTCATGGGAGGAGGAATTGCAACAACCGTTCCCTGTGTGGTTTTTGTTCTGCTCTAAACTCACATCTTACTTCTGAGTGTCGGTCAGAGAGTTACTGATTTTACTGCAGAGATGCTCACCCCTTGTATTCTCGCCAATGTAAGATGTACCTCCTTGAGCAGGATATCCTCCACTTGGCTAATACCCAATTCATTAGCATAGGTAGTCCCAGACAGCAACTCAACTTCAGGCGACAGAAGGATGGTGGTGTGAAGACATACGCCTCCTCCCTTGCCCTAAATCGGTTGCAGCACCCTCTCAACCCTCTCAACATATCAGATGCTTCAGGGACTCGTCTACGGGTCCCAATTACTGCCCCAAGTACTATTCCTCGGGGTCGCTCTTCTTCTAGTGGCAAAGGATTAGACAAATCTTATCGTTTGAGTAAACCCTCAGGTCGAGGTGGTAGTGGGAAGTACCTCCATGAGGCTTCCCCAAAATCAGTACTAAAGTAACACTGTTCAAGGTCCTTCTGTGGAACTGCCGTGGCTTGCGTGCTTCTCTCTAGCTTCTCTCCTGCATGTATTTCTCTCCAAGATACAATGCTTGGGGACTACATTACTGCCAGTCCTCCAGCATACTCTGCATTTTATTCCAATTCATTTGAAGGGCAGGGTCACCATGGTGGCTCTGCCATCCTAGTTCGCCTGATATTCCATGCACGAGCATGGAGCTTGACACTCCGCTCCAGGCTGTTGCAGTTAAGGTTTTTATGGACCGCCAGTACACTGTGTGCAGTCTATACCTTCCTCCCAGTGTTACAGTTGAGAGGGGTGAACTCGACCATCTTGTACGGGACCATCCCTCTCCCTTTATTTTATTGAGTGATTTTAATGGTCGTCATCCTCTTTGGGGTGACTGTTCGGTCAACCCCAGGAATGTTTTATTGGCTTCTTTTATTGAGGATGAGGGATTAGGGTTTTAAATACAGGAGATGTGACACATTTTAATAGTCCTACTGGGACTTTTACTGCCATTGACATTTCCCTTTGCTCACACAGTGCTATACTGGATTTTACTTGGAGAGTGTTGCCTGATTTATATGGCAGTGACCATTTCCCTATACTTTTCGAAGGTAGCAGGTACGAACCACAGTCTCGTCTTCCTAGGTGGAAATTAGAGAAGGCTGACTGGCAGTTTTTAGAGCGCTAATTTCTTCGGTCTTTTCTGTAGCTGATTTTGTTAGCTCTGACAAGGCTGTATCATATTTTACTGATATGCTCTACTCTGCTGCTCTCAACTCTATCCCTAAAACTTTTGGCTACTTTCCCAAACGTCCTGTCCCTTGGTGGTCACCAGTCTGCACCACTGATGTGCAGGAGAAGCGCGCTGCTTTCTCTCGCCTTTGTCGCAATTGTGGGGACCCAACTCTTTTAGAGGACTTCCGACGGGCAAGGGCACGGGCTAGACGAGTCTTAAAAGAGGCACGACGTGCATCTTGGAAGGTCTATGTGTCTTCAATTAATACTAAAACTCCACCCACCCAAGTGTTCAGGAGAGTCCGTAAGATGGCGGGGAAGTTTTCTCCTCGTTCTCCTCCTGTACTTAAGGTCAATAGAATTAAGATCATGGATGGTTTGACAGTGGCCAATACCATGGCGGAGGCTTTTGCAAGAGTCTCCAGCCGTGACTCTCGACTTCTGGCTGTCAGGCTTGAGTTAAGAACCAAGGAATGAACTGTCATGGATTTCTCAGGGAACGAGAATGAAAGTTATAACCATATATTCACCTTGAGAGACCTGCATTCTGCTCTCTCTCTCTGCAGCGATACTTCTCCTAGGCCAGACAATATCCCATATGCAATGTTACGACACTTGGGTGAGGAGGCGATCTCATTTATTTTAGCTTTATATAACAGAATCTGGCTGAAGGGTGTCTTCCCTTCTGGGTGGGGGGATGCTACCATCCTTCCTTTCCCCAAGCCGGGCAAGGACTCTGGCATTGCCCTCAATTACCGATCAATTGCCTTGACCTCCTGTCTCTGTAAACTATTTGAAAAGATGGTGAATGTCAGACTGGTATACTTCTCCGTCCCAGTCTGGCTTTCGTAAACACCGTTCCACTACAGATGCTCTGATCAGGTTGGAAGCTGCTGTATGTGAGGCCTTTGCACGACATCAACACCTTGTCTGTGTATTCTTTGATTTAGAGAAAGCGTATGACACAACATGGTAATATGGCATCCTGCAGCAACTCCATTTATATGGCCTGTGGGGTAGCCTTCCACGCTTTCTTAAGGAGTTTCTCAGTGGTCGCAGTTTTTCTGTAAGGGTTGGTACAACCCACTCAGCATCTGTTGCACAGGAGGAGGGCATCCCCCAGGGAAGCGTCTTCAGTGTCACATTGTTTGCAGTAGCAATTAATGCCATTGCCTCATCCCTTCCAGACGGTATAGCCAACTCGATGTACGTTGACGACCTAGCAGTCTGGTTTGCTGCTTCCCGTATGTCAGTGGCGGAGCGGCGCATGCAGCTTGCCCTTGACAGGGTTGTCCCCAATCCCCAGTCTCCTGGTTGACGCTAATGAGCCACCTCTTGATCTCCGTCGCCAGTCCTTGATGGTTCGTTGTTGGCATCGATTACATCGACTTCCTGACTCCCTTCCCTGCATGGCGGTGTCATCTGATATCATGTCTCAGAACAACCTTTCACATTCTCTTACACCATGGCCCTCTGGCTTCCGGGTCAGGAAGTCTATGGAGGAGATGGGCATTGATGACTTCCAGATTTGTCCTGTGAGGGTCCCCAAGGTTGCTCCATGGCTTTTCTAGAAGTTTTCCCCTGCACCTGCTTTACAGACAAGAAGGAATCTCTTCCTCCTCCAGTGGCTCATTCCCTCTTTTTAGAACATGCCTTCACTCACAGGGAGTCCCTCCCTGTGTACACTGATGCGTCAAAGTCTGATGCTGGAGTTGGCTTTGGAGTTGTCTTTCCTGACTTTTGCCATGGCGGCAGGCTCCCTTCTGTCATGTCAATTTTTACTGCTGAGCTCTCGGCCATTTTATATGCCCTCCAAGTGATTTTTACTCACTCTCAGCCTTCGTTTACTATTTTTAGCGATTCCTGTAGTGCCTTGCAGGCTTTGTGCAATTTGAACTCTTCCCATCCCCTGGAGTTGGCCATTCTTGAGTGGCTTGTCCTCCTGGGTCGTCGGGGCCGGAAAGTCACTTTTTGTTGAGTCCCGGCCCATGTGGGTGTCGATGGGAATGAGCGGGCTGACGCCCTGGCTAAGGCTGCTGTCTCCAATACTCGGCGTCCTGCCAGGCGTCATCCTGTTCCTGCAGTGGACCTTCGACCCTACATAGATGCTACCGTTCGTTCCTGCTGGCAAGACAGATGGGACGCCGTTAGGGCTAACAAGCTCCACAACATCCGCCAGCGCCTTGGTTTGTGGAGCTACAGTGGCCTGTCCCGCCCGTGGGAGATGGCTCTTGTCCGTCTCCGCATTGGCCACACATTATTGACTCATGGCTTTTTAATGGAGAGGGCTCACCCTCCCTACTGTGATGATTGTCTGGTCCCTCTGACAGTACGGCACCTTATTGTCGAGTGTCCCAGCCTTGGGGACCTTCGTCGTAGGCCCCTCTCCGAGTACCGGGTGGGTGACAGTTCTTACAATCTCTCCCAGGTGCTCAGGGAGGAGGCTTGCAGTGTGGGAGTGAACACCCTCTCCTATGAGTAGGAGGCTGGCCTTCTCCACAAAATATGATTTTATGATATATATGGTTTTTAGATGGTTTGATTTTTTTTTTTTATGTCGACGTTTTTTTTTATTAATAATGTGCTTTTTAGTTTGTGTGTCTTTTAATCATGGTGCCTATCCCTTTCGGGTATTCATGTTTTATTAATTATGTAGATGACAATTTTATGTTGGGCGGTATATGACCTTAGCTGTTGCGCCGCCAGATGCTTAGTTGCATCAAATATCAATCAATCAATCAATCTTGCTAATCGATTATTTATTAACCAGCCTTCCTCTCTCTTGAGAACCCTGCAGTTTTCCCATCTAAAAGGCTGCCTGTTTCCCTCCTTAATATTCTCTCTTTCAATTACCATGCATTTTTATCTCTCCAGAATCTCTTCATACTACCTTTCCAATACTTACCAATTCTCCCTATCAAAACTCTGCTTTTAATCCTCATCACTAACCTCTCATTCTTCTCAGCTATTCCGCACTACCCTGCACTCTTATCAGTTCAGCACCCTACCATCCTACATGTCCAGTACTCTACCATCCTACCTGTCCAGTACCCTACCATCCTATTTGTCCAGTACTTTCCTCCAGTGCTATGCCATCTTACCTGACCAATACCCTGCCATCCTTTGTTTCCCAATACCCAATCATACTTCTTCCTCTTCTCCTCTCCAATTCCCAATACCAAGGCATTGGCACTTTCCTTCTCCACTGCCCTGTCATTTTCACTCCCCTCCACAATTTCCAACCAAATCCCTTTTGCAACTCCGTGCCCATATCTGTTTCCATACCCATTCATTCTCCCTTTCGAATACCCATCTACACTTTACATTAGGCTACATCTCCAACATATTCCCCTTTTCCGTCCCTCTCTCCCTCCCCAGTACAATGACCTTAGAAATTATCACCCATTCATCCAAACTCTGTGATGAAAGCTTTCCAAAGTTATGATATACCTTCCCTCTACCGCTGCTGCCGCCTTTCCAACTTCATCAATTACGCTGGACAACAAAAGATCGCTTAGGAGAACACCTACACCATGTTTTACATAACCCTTTGACTGTCCTGTTTTTTTCACATATTACTAATATTGTCTGGAATTAACCATTATGGTGGAAGTTTAAGGAGGAGGCTGTATTAGGGCTTATTTGGCTTCTTGGAGGAGCACATTATATCTGTGGGCGATGTTGTTGGTATCTAAATAGAGGTCGTGACGTCGGCTATGCTCGTGTAGTTGATTGTAAGGATCTCATGCTCGCACAATCGTCCCAAGAAAGAATGACTTATTATAACTTTTGCTTCTGTCACTGAGCGCCGGCGTGAAGGAAGGGCAGGACTTTTATTAGTATATGCAACGGTGCACAGCATCTGTGTACTCTGTGTCAAGGTAAAAGAAAGGTAGCGGTAGAAAACATTTGGAAACCTTGCTATAACTTCTTATCGGCGACTGTACAGGAGAGCGAAACCCTACCGTTAAAAGAAAAGGTAAGATTATTACAGGTCTCATTGGAAAATATTTGGATACATTTTCATATCATCTAGGGGTCGACTGGACAGGAAGACGAGTCGCAAATGTCCGATGGCTGCAGGAAGACTGGTCCACGAGGGTGTATTGGCATGAACCTTCCCGAATGGATAGCAATCTCTCGGGTCAGCTTTTCCCTGCAGGGTGGTGTGAGTATAGTTGAGGGATGGTGGTAGTAGTATTGTATGTTGCGTTATTGTGGAGGGATATCTTTCTTGGATGTAGTAAAGGGTATTTATGCGTTACCGGTATACTTCATTATTTTCATAGATTGTATGGTGTTGACATTTGTCTTATCTCAAGTTGAGCTGAGATGCACCGTGTGGCCTCTGCTCTGTGTTCAGCTTTAGTGGGCTACATGTTAATTATTTCTTCTCCACTTTCATTTGCATTTTAGATCCAAATCAACATAACTTGTCATACAGTTACTGTGAAATTTTACGGTAATCTGTAAATGTGTTTCCATTTGTGGTGTCCTGTGATTTTGGAGCGTGTTCCTTATGTATGTGACAGGATGCGACAGGATAATATGGTCTAATGTGTAAAGGGTGGCGAGAGGTTCAGTGTATCGTGATGTAGGTGGGAGGTGTTTTTGGCTGGGTGAAGCCGGTGTAACTTTTTTTTTTTTTTTTTTATGAGGTGATATTCTACATTAGGTATGAATCCGGCACACTGAGTTTTGTTAGAAACTGTTGTGTTGAGTGCAATTTGTATCAAATGTGATTGAGTGTAATGAGTGTAATGCGTACTGGGAGTGATACGTGTTGATATGCTGTGTATAAAATTATTGAGCGGTACTCTGTGCTACACCTTGCAACTCTACTATTTCAATAGTACAGTTGTAGACATAATATTGATTTTTGTTCCATATAATTTAAATTTTTAAACCTCTACGCTTATTATTATTATTATTATTATTATTTTTTTTTTTTTTTTTTTTAGCATGAAATTTTTAATGGTAGAGGAGAGAAGTTGAATAAGTAAGACAAATTGATAAATCTACAGTGACGCCCGTTATGTAAGTCCTATCCAAACCACAAAAAAATCAAAATTTATTCTTTACTAATGAACATCCTCGTTAAAACATCATGGATCGTGTAAGGGAATAAAAAAAATAAAAAGCAAAGACCTAATACATATTATTATCAATTTCAGACACACTCTCTCTCTCTCTCTCTCTCTCTCTCTCTCTCTCTCTCTCTCTCAAGTTCAAGGAAAAAACGAACAACATCATACTTTCTGGAATCATCCACCGCAGACAAGCAGACACTCGTTTCTACAACACCACTACCAGTGTCAACCGACGACTTTCTAACATCTGCAACGAGGAGAACGTCGAGGTATTAAGCAATATCAGCATAACAGAAAGTTACGTAATAAAATGTATTGAAAAATTAAATGTAAATAAATCACCTGGGCCAGGCACGATCTCCCCTTGCGTTTTAAAGGAAGCAAAAAGCTAAATAGTAAAACCTCTGACTCTGCTCTTTAATTATTCTTTACACACTGTTACAATACCTGACGAATGGAAGCTCGCAAACGTAACACCAATTTTTAAAAAAGGCAGCAAATCTCTACCTAGCAACTATCGCCCTATCAGCCTAACCTCAGTCGTATGCAAAATGCTAGATACTTATACGAGATAAACTTACAAATCACTTAGAGGAAAACAACTTACTCAGAAACACTCAACATGGTTTTCGTAATAAACGCTCTTGCCTAACGAACCTATTAGACTTTTTAAATGACATTTTCAATTAATATGATGAGAGGAAACCAGTAGACATAATTTATCTAGATTTCCAATAGGCCTTTGACAAAAGTTCCCCATAAACGCTTAATAACTAAACTAAAAGTACACAGAATCCAAGGCGATACCGTAAGATGGATAGAGAACTGGCCAAGCAACAGAAAACAACGCGTGGTAATAAATGGAAAATTATCTAGTTGGACTGGCGTTACAAGCAGGGTGCCACAGGGGTCAGTTTTAGGGCCAATTCTATTCCTAGTTTACATAAACGACATAGACGAAGGGCTCTCATGCATAATATCGAAGTTTGCCGATGACACCAAAATTGCAAATACAGTACTCACCAACGCACAGACTAAAAGAAATGCAAGATAATCTCGATAAATTTTCAAATTGAGCGAAAACTTGGCAAATGTCCTTTAATGCAGATAAATGTAAAGTGCTCCACATCGGACATCGTAACATAGCAGCAAACTACTCGTTGAATGGTAATCAACTCAAAAGCATGGATCGAGAGACAGACTTAGGGGAAATATTATCAAGTAACCTAAAACCCAGTCAGCAGTGTACGGAAGTAATTAAGAAAGCGAATAAAACGATTGGCTTTATTGGCAAAACATTCGAGTATAAGTCTAAAGACACAATCCTAATTCTGTATAATTCTCTAGTCCGACCCCTTATGGAATACTGTGTTCAAGCCTGGTGCCCGTAGTACCAGAAAGATATACGGTAGTCAAATTGGAACGAGTCCAACGTAGGGTTACTAAAAAGATACCAAGTCTAAGAAACAAAACGTACGAGGAGCGGCTAAATGAACTAAATTTATTCCCATTAACACAACGTAGATTAAGAGGTGACTTAATCCTGGTATTTAAAATAATCAAAAAGGCATAGATAATATGGACTGCAGTAAATATTTCACTATCGACCAATTAAACTACACGAGAGGAAACGGTTGCAAAATCATATGTAAATCTTTTAACTCACACGAATCCAAGAATTTCTTTTTTAACCGAATCATCAACTTATGGAATGGGCTTCCCCGTAACGTAATACACTGTAACACCGTAGACAGCTTCAAACGTCGCTTAGATAAACACCTTGCGTCTAATCCCTAATTTACAATGTTTACTAATGAATAATTTTGCCCATTACAGGTGGCGAGTTAGCCAAATTTCACCTACTTTCTACCTTTCCTATAAAATTTCCTTGTGGAGTATTTCTGCCAACACCACAAGGTTCTGACTTCTGACATTATATCCTGTACTGTCCATGCCGGAGAGAGTGGAGGGCGGGGAGAGAGCCTTCTACTTTGCTATCCTTATCTACGACTATCACTGGGGAGTAATTCATTCTCTACCAGTAACCCTCAAATCAGGTCACCTCGTGTGGACCGCAAGGTCTGTTGTGATCTCTCTCTCTCTCTCTCTCTCTCTCTCTCTCTCTCTATCAGATACTTTGAAAACCGAGTCTACATGTCCAACCAACAGTAAAGAAATTTATGGCTGTGAGTTTATGGGCTACAGAGAGGTAGAGGAGGGTGATAATGTTAAGACAGGTGGTGAAGATTGGGGGAAGGTAATGGCGTTGGGAAGGGTGGGGGTGACTGGGAATGAGTGTGCATGATGACCAAGAAATGGTAAATATGATCGGGAAAGGTTAGGGAGATGGGATAAGGGTGGGAGGGATGAAGAGAGGTGATGGTGATGGAGGAAGGGTGAGGATAATATTGACATCGGGATGGAACAATGACTGGGGAAGAGTATTGATGGTCACTGTAGGGAAAATCTAACTTGAGATGGATGGAGATAAATGGGGAGGAATGAAACATGACTGCTGAGCGTAAGGTGGGGAACAGTAGGTGACATAATTATGATATGTGGTGGAGTAATATGATTGGGGAAGAGTAGAAGATATAATTGATGAAATGTGAAGGAGATAATTGGTGGAAGGAATATGGTGGAGGAAGGAGATAATTTGGAGAGGTTTAAACCAGTTTGGGTCAATAATAATTATATGTGAGAAAATTAGGAGTGTTGATTCCGCCAAACACCTTCAGAATAAAATACAGATAACCTCAGGATACAATCAAGGTATTTACTTCGTACCATAGTTTGGGGAATCAAAATCCAGATATTTTCCAACTACTTAGGTAATAGCCCACTGTAACGGAGATCTGAAGCAAAACATTTATCAAAGTGATACAATTACTCAACGACGGGTTTATTTAATTGCTAGCCTCTGGCTAGCACAGTGGAGTGCGCGGCGGCAGTTTCTGTGGTCCAGAGTTCGATCCTTGCTCGGGACACGGTAAAAATTAATCTTTCACTGATGTAAGGCATTATTAGGCTATGAGGCTACCCAAAATATATTATACTGGACAAATAAATGTAATTATTTTTTTTTATACAGTAATGCATATACTGTACCTACCGTGCTGATTTAGAATGTTTAATAATTCATAGAAAATATCATTTTGTACTTTCAACCCTTATGTACTGCAGGCAGGGATCATGATGGAAAATGTGAAGGGCCAGGACTTCTTCATCCTCAGGATTCTGCTCATCTACTCCAATATGCCTTTGGAGTTTAAGAGGCTACAGTTTCTGGTGAAACTGAGCTATGCGATGTCCATATACAAAAGTCAAGAGATGGTCGCTGAAAGTTGTAGGATTCAACCTCTTGACTCAGGGGACCCTCCTAGGCTCCCGCTCCAGCCGAGACAAGCATGTTATGGAGTTCGCAAATTTAAAAACTGCGTTGTCGAAATATTTCGTTACCCGCGGTCTTGTCCTCCACAATAGTTGATGGTGTAGAATTATCTCGTCACTGCTGTTAAAGGGTTAATTAAGGCTCCGTTCCGGTCTACATGGATGGATAAAAAAGTGAAGCTGGGTGGGCTTAAGCATTGTCTTTCCCTTGTTCTGCATTTCCTCAGTTTTTACAGCAGAACTGATAGCAATTTTACAAGCCTTACAAATAATTTTTACTTTTCCTTAACCTGAGTTTGTTATTTTTCAGGACTCTTATAGTGCACTTTCTGTACTAGAGATTTTCAGTTCTCCTCATTCTTTTGATTTATCCATTTGAGAGTGGTTTTTAATCAAGTGCCGTGGGTGTCGGGTGGACTTTTATTGGGTCCCTAATCATGTGGAGGCGTCGGGGAATGAGTGAGCGGATAGACTGGCCAAGGCAGCGGCATCTAACTATGCCTTTCTGGGCAAGGTCTCCCTGTTTCTGACTTGCTCCCCTTTATCAATCTTTGTGCCCAACAGTATTGGCAAGAACAATGGAATGCAGTGTCTATCAAATAAAATGCGCACCATAAGTCCGAATTTGAGCCCGTTTTCCTAGTCCGGGCTGAGTCATAGGTGTGAGACAGCTTTATGATGTCTTCGTATTGGCCATACCAAGTTCTCCCATGGTTTTTTGATGGACGGATCTAACCCCCCCTTTGTGTGATGATTGTTTGGTCGCACTAACTGTCCAGCATGTGCAGGGTGAATGTCCCTGTTTCAGGGACCTTCTACGGTGGTTTCTCTCTGAGTGCCGGAAGGTTGATGGTTCAATCAGATTGCAGTGGTACTCGGGGAAGAGCAATGTTCAGGGATTGAGGGAACTCTGGCATATTTAATCCTTAAACCGTGGGTGATGACATAAGTCGACAGCACCACCAAGTGTGGGTTACTGCGGGTGATGACATAAGTTGATCGCACAGTTTTTAAATTTGTGCGCCCCCTAACATGCTTGAATAGGCTCATAACAGTGGATGTTTGCACCTAGGAACTCCCCTGAGTCACCCTAGCAACTAACAGTTTCTGTAGGAAGAGCAATGATCGTGTGAGGATGTATTTTCAGCACTCCGCTTTTTCGTTAATTACCATATATGTACGTAAAATTGACAGTAACATTATATTTCATATTGCTTTGTTGAAAAATTTAATTCTGACATGGTTTATGACGAAATCAGAGCATACAAAGATACTTTGATGTGTAAGAAGTTAAGTTGTGGTCATTCTTGCTGGCTACCCATCCTACAGGTGTCTATTTAGTCTTCACAAATACATCAGGAGACATCTAAAGGTTTGTACTTCAATATAAAGTATAATTATTCATGTAGCAGAAGTGGGTTACACGCTATTAGCCATGAAGTGTGTTGTTTCCATTATGAGCGCGAAGCGGGAAAAAGGCCCGGGTGAGAGAGTGGCCACGCTTAAATTGGGCATCATCATTGTAACTCTGTGTTGACATTTTTTCACTTCATCGATATATTTTTGGTAATAAGGGCACAAGGAATGTAAGCAATATTCTAGAATCAGATGGACTAATGAGTTAAAAAGGGTGAGAATAATGCCTCTGGATATATTTTTATGTTTGAATGACCAACGAATGAAACTATTTATATTCTTTGCCTTTATGACTACTGTTGTATATTGCTTATTAGGTTTACTTGATATCTTCACCCCCAAATCGGTTTCTGTGACTACATTCTTTTTCTGGATGCCATTCATCAACTAGTTTGCTCTTCTAAATTGATTCCTGATATGAAGCACTGTACATTATTAGCATTGACACTCATTTGCATCGTATTAGCCAACCAAGGCAGCTTATTCACTTTATTTGGCAATATTTTCATCTGAAATGACAGTATTTGCTATTTATGTACCATTTGCAAAAAATGAAAGAGTACCAGTCCTAGTACAGATCATTGTGGAACACCAATAGTTATATTGGAACTGTCGGATTCTTTGCCATTAGCCCTTAAACAGAGGGTGATGAAAATTCTTGTCAAAACAATTTTTAAAATTGTGCGCCCAATAACATGGTTGTCTTGGGTGGTAACACTGATTGTGGGGTTGTAGGGAATCCCCCCTAGCCCACCCAGCTAACACCAGTCGGTCTATCTCGAACAGTGAGGGTGGAAGGACATATTTTCATCAATCCTCTTTTAGTGTAATTATCATATATGTTCGTAAAAACGACATTGACATTATATTTCACATTGTTGTGTTTAAAAATGAGATTCTCACATGTATAATAATGAAATTCGAGTGTGAAAACTTACTTAGATATGTAAATAGAGTGTGAAAGTGAATATTCAGTTGATGTCAGTCTGAGCTGGCTAAAGATGGGTATTTCAATATCCTGCACCATGTTTTTATGTTGCATGAGTAGTTTACAAGCTATTACTGTCAAATGTGTTGTTTACATAGTGACTGTGAAAACAAAGAAAGGCACGGGAGAGAGAGATGCTGCCGTAGATAATGCCTGCGGTCTAGTGGTTAATAACCCCTTATTTTTCTCTAGTTGAGATTGATTGATTGATTGATTTTTTATGCAACTAAGCATCTGGCGGCGCAACACCTAAGGTCATATACTGCCCAACATAAAATTGTCTTCTACATAATTAATAAAACATCAACACCCGAAAGGGATAGGCACCATGATTAAAAGACACACAAACTAAAAAGCACATTATTACTAAAAGAACCCGTCGAGATAAAATAATCTAAAAACCATAAATATCATATAATCATATTTTGTGGAGAAGGCCAGCCTCCTCCACATAGGAGAGAGTGTTTCCTCCCACACTACAAACCTCCTCCCTTAGCACCTGGGAGAGACTGTAAGAATCGTCACCCTCCCAGTACTTGGAGAGGTGCATACGACGAAGGTCCCCAAGGCTGGGACACTCGACAATAAGATGCCGTACTATCAAAGGGACCAGACAATCATCACAGTAGGGAGAGTGAGCCCTCTCCATTAAAAAGCCATGAGTCAATAATGTGTGGCTAATGTGGAGACGGACATGAGCCGTCTCCTACGGGCGGGACAGACCACTGTAGCTCCACAACCCAAGGCGCTGGCGGATGTCGCAGAGCTTGTTAGCCCCGACGGCGTCCCATCTGTCCTGCCAGCAGGAACGAACGGTAGCATCCATGTAGGGTCGAAGTTCCACTGCAGGAACAGGATGATGCCTGGCAGGAGGCCGAGTATTGGAGACCGCAGCCTTAGCCAACCCAACAAAAAGTGACTTTGCGGCCACGACAACCCAGGAGGACAAGCCACTCAAGAATGGCCAACACCAGGGGATAGAAAGAGTTAAAATTGCAAAAGGCCTGCAAGGCACTACAGGAATCTCTAAAAAATAGTAAACGAAGGCTGAGGGAGAGTAAAAATCACTTGGAGGGTATATAAAATGGCCGAGAGCTCAGCAGTAAAAATTTACATGACAGACTGGAGCCTGCCTCCACGGCAAAAGTCAGGAAAGACAACTCCAAAGCCAACTCCAGCATCAGACTTTAACCCATCAATGTACACAGGGAGGGACTCCCTGTGAGTGAAGGCATGTTCTAAAAAGAGGGAACGAGCCACTGGAGGAGGAAGAGATTCCTTCTTGTCTGTAAAGCAGGTGTAGGGGAAAACTTCTGGAAGAAGCCATGGAGCCCACCTTGGGGACCCTCACAGGACAAATCTGGAAGTCATCAATGCCCATCTCCTCCATAGCCTTCCTGACCCGGAAGCCAAAGGGCCATGGTGTACGAGAATGTAAAAGGTAGTACTGAGACATGATATCAGATGACTCTGCCAAGCAGGGAAGGGAGTCAGGAAGTAGATGTAATCGATGCCAACAACGAACCATCAAGGACTGGCGATGGAGATCAAGAGGTGGCTCATTAGCGTCCACCAGGAGAATGGGGATTGGGGAAGACCTAAAGGCTCCGGTCGCCAGACATACTCCAGCATGATGAACAGGGTCTAAACCTCCGAGACGGGCATCAGTGGCAGAAGAGTACACCTCACACCCATAGTCGAGTTTTGACCTAATAAAAATATGGTATAGGCGGAGAAGGGTGGCCCGATCAGCACCCCAGGACGTATGGCCCAGGACCCTTAACAGGTTAAGAGCTTTGAGGCAAGAGACCTTAAGTGTACGTAAGTGGGGAACCCAAGTCAAACGTTTGTCAAAAAGGAGACCTAAGAAAGCGAGTCTCCTCGACACAACGTATCCGAAGACCATACATGAATAAGTCTGGATTGGGGTGGATGCCTCGGATGCGGCAGGAGTGCATAGTAACTGTCTTGGAAGGAGAAAATCGAAACCCATGAGAACCAGTCCAAAGTGACAACCTGTCAAGGGCAAGCTGCATGCGCCGCTCCACCACTGACATACGGAAAACAGCAAACTAGACTGCTAGGTCGTCAACATACATCGAGTTGGCTATACCATCTGGAATGGATGAGGCAATGGCATTAATTGCTACTGCAAACAATATGACACTGAGGACGCTTCCCTGGGGGATGCCCTCCTCCTGTGCAACAGATGCTGAGTGGGTTGTACCAACCCTCAAAGAAAAACTGCGACCACTGAGAAACTCCTTAAGAAAGCGTGGAAGGCGACCCCGCAGGCCATATACATGGAGTTGCTGCAGGATGCCATATTGTCATGTAGTCTCATACACTTTCTCTAAATCAAAGAATACACAGACAAGGTGTTGATGTCGTGCAAAGGCCTCACATGCAGCAGCTTCCAAACTGACTAGAGTATTTGTAGTGGAACGGTGTTTACGAAAACCAGACTGGGACGGATACAGAAAATCACCCCGTTCCAAGAAGAATACCAGTCTGACATTCACCATCTTTTCAAATAGTTTACAGAGACAGGAGGTTAAGGCAATCGGGTGATAATTGAGGGCAATACCAGAGTCCTTGCCCAGCTTGAGGAAAGGAAGGATGGTAGCAACCCTCCACCCAGAAGGGAAGACACCCTCCAGCCAGATTCTGTTATATAAAGCTAAAAAAAATGAGATCGCCTCCTCACACAAGTGTCGCAACATTGCATATGGGATGTTGTCTGGCCTAGGAGAAGTGTCGCTGCAGAGAAAGAGAGCAGAATGCAGGTCCCTCAGGGTGAATATATGGTTATAACTTTCATTCTCGTTCTCTGAGAAACCAGGACAGTGCGCTCCTTGGCTCTAAACTCATGCCTGACAGCCAGAGGTCGAGAGTCACGGCTGGAGACTTTTGCAAAAGCCTCCGCCATGGTATTGGCCACTGTCAAACCATTCATGATCTTAATTCCATTGACCTTAAGTGCAGGTTGAGAACTAGGAGAAAACTTCCCCTCCATCTTACAGACTCTCCTGAACACTTGGGTGAGTGGAGTTTTAGTATTAATTGAAGACACATAGACCTCCCAAGATGCACGTCGTGCCTCTTTTAAGACTCGTCTAGCCCGAGCCCTTGCCCATCGGAAGTCCTCTAAAATAGTTGGGTCCCCACAATTGCGACAAAGGTGAGAGAAAGCAGAGCGCTTCTCCTGCAGAGCAGTGGTGCAGACTGGTGACCACCAAGGGACAGGACGTTTGGGAAAGTAGCCAGAAGTTTTTGGGATAGAGTTGAGAGCAGCAGAGTGGAGCATAACAGTAAAATATGATACAGCCTCGTCAGAGCAAACAAAATCAGCTACAGAAGAGACCGAAGAAGTTAGCTCTCTAAAAACCTGCCAGTCAGCCTTCTTTAATTTCCACCTAGGAAGACAAGACTGTGGTTCGTACCTGTTACCTTCTAAAAGTATAGGGAAATTGGTACTGCCATATAAATCAGGCAACACTCTCCAAGTAAAATTCAACATAGCACTGGTTGAGCAAAGGGAAATGTCAATGGCGGTAAAAGTCCCAGTAGGGCTTTTAAAATGTGACACATCTCCCTTATTTAAAACCCCTAATCCCTCATCCTCAAAAAAAGAAGCCAATAAAATACCCCTGGGGTTGACTGAACTGTCACCCCACAGAGGATGACGCCCATTAAAATCACCCAATAAAATAAAGGGAGAGGGAAGGTCCCGTACAAGACGGTTGAGATCACCCCTCTCAACTGTAACACTGGGAGAAAGGTATAGACTACACATAGTGTACTGGCGGTCCATAAAAACCTTTACTGCAACAGCCTGGAGTGGAGTGTCAAGCTCCAGACTCGTGCATAGAATATCTCGGCGAACTAGGATGGCAGAGCCACCATGGTGACCCTGCCCTTCAAATGAATTGGAAAAAAATGCAGAGTATGCAGGAGGACTGGCAGTAATGTAGTCCCCAAGCATTGTCTCTTGGAGAGAAACACATGCAGGAGAGAAGCTAGAGAGAAAAAGCACGCAAACCACGGCAATTCCACTGAAGGACCTTGAAGAGTGTTACTTTATAAGTACTGATTTTTGGGAAGCCTCTCGGAGGTACTTCCCACTACCACCTCGACCTGAGGGTTTACTCAAACGATAAGATTTGTCTAATCCTGCGCCACTAGAAGAAGAGCAAACCCGAGGAGTAGTACTTAGGGCAGTTACTTGGACCCGTAGACGAGTCCCTGAAGCATCTAATATGTTAGAAGAAGATGAAGGTATATGAGCTGGGATATTCTTTGAAACAATTACATTGGTATTGTCCTGTACAGCAGTGGTATCACTGACAGATACATCAACATCCGTAATACAGGTGGTAGAATCACTCCGCTGCTCAGGCGGAAGAGAAAGTGAATCTTTTGAAGTCACAACATCCGTGGCATCCACATTAACTTCACGCCCCTCTGATGATCCCGAAGGAAGCTTGCGAGGAGGAACATCTATTGAATCAAGAGATTTATTAGAGCTACGAGAACGCTTCTGGTGAAATTGAGAGTTGCCTTAAAAGGAGGAACATCTATGGAGTCAAGTGCCTCAGAAGAACCACGAAGGCGTCTCTGTGGCAGTTTAGGTGACTTGAGTTTCCTTTTGGGATAGCGTGTGGCAGCGTTAACCTCTACCACATGGACACTTTTAGCTAAAGTTTGAGAATTGTCATCAGTTAAAGGGTCACCAGAATGAGTGTCTGATAAAGTTTCCAAGACCGAAAAGCTATTATGTAGAGTAACCTTAGAAACTCTCTCACTAGAGCAAAGAGCAGCTGCATCTTGAGAGGGTGCTGCAACCGATTTAGGGCGAAGGGAGGAGGCGTATGTCTTCACACCACCTTTCTTCTGTTGCCTGAAGTTGAGTTGCTGTCTGGCACTACCATTGCTAATGAATTGGGTATTAGCCAAGTGGAGGATATCCTGCTCAAGGAGGTACATATTACATTGGCGAGAACGCAAGGGGTGAGCATCTCTGCAGTAAAAGC
The DNA here is from genome assembly GCA_033782935.1 of Petrolisthes cinctipes. Taxonomy (NCBI): domain Eukaryota; kingdom Metazoa; phylum Arthropoda; class Malacostraca; order Decapoda; family Porcellanidae; genus Petrolisthes; species Petrolisthes cinctipes. Next base: position 355,243 of record JAWQEG010000028.1, read on the forward strand.
AGTAATTCTCTGACTGATACCCAGAAGTAAGATGTGAGTCAAGAGCAGAACAATTACCACACCGGGAACGGTTGTTGCAGTTCCTCCTCCCATGACCAAACTCATAACAACAGAAACACTAAAGGGGACGCTCAACAAAAGTCTTCACCTCAAAAGAAGTGGGGTTAATGTTAATGCGATCTGGGATATGCGAGCCATAGAAAGTGAGGATGATCATATGTTTACTGCCTTTCATCTTTGTTACTTGTTGGACACTGTCTGGGCACATAGCGAGAATGTCCTCTTCTGAGAATTCATAAAGGTCCTCATTATATACACGCCCCTTGCTATAATTAAATGTTCGATGTGGTTTAATAGATTCAAACATGCTATCAGAAGGACAGGGGAGATTGAGGAGCATCATGGCCTGTGTAAGATCTTTGGCTCTGGTTAAAATGCCCTTACCATATATCTATATGTGGCCCATTGGTAATAATCCAATTTCTTTCTCCAGATACCGGGAAGCATGGATAAGGTTACCACGTCCCTCCCTGTAGTAAACCACAAATTAAAAAGGTGTAGGAACCCGATGTTCCTTTGGGACATGCTCTACAGAGTCATCAAAGATGTTAGAGCAGTAGTCATTGTCACTGTCAACTACAATTGTGGACCGCATCATCTGAACTTTACAGTGAGTATCCCTCACAGTCAGAGAATCTTTTGTCTGAAATGCTGCTTTGGCAGCAGCATTTGTATTGAAAGTAATATAGCAGCGATTAGACCTACAATCACTGTCATATGTGATTCGGATACGAAGAACTACTCTAAAACACTTAAAAATAGAGTGGATATCGCCATAGGAAAGGGATGCAAGGACATTTGTTAACATTAACGTGTCAAAATCGCTAACAGGGTTCTTCGACACAACACCCGACCTGCTAGGTCTACTCTTATTTGCAGCTTTCTGCATACTACCACGACCAGAGAGTGACGTCTCAAGGGCCTGGTCGACCACCGCTCGAGGAAGAGATTGGGGCTTTTCTTTATCCATATATCATTGATTTAATGTTGTTGGCCCCAGGAGCCAAGAGCTACTACCTACCGGTCAGATGAGGGGACCGAGCGCTGGTCGCCGTGGGCGGGGTACCTCTTCCTCCACGGGGCCACTCGTTTTAAAAAGCAGCACCAATGGCTCGAAAGTTTGCCCACGATGGTGCCGAGACCCCCTTCCCTAACATCTCCCGGCCCAGACACCCAACCATCCAACATAGGATGGCTCCTGGATCGCAGCACTGTTGGCCCGTACTGGCAGCCTAATGCATGGGAACCATTTAGTTTGGTCTCTCACTGGCGACCTTACTAGCATGGGAAGCCCTCTCTCCCCGAAATCGGGGCAGAGCAGGGGCCGGAGCCCCCTCTAGTCTAGCTCGCCAGGTCTCAGAGATACGCAAGCCACCCCCCCCCCCCCACGTCAAGGCGGTTCCCGTTGGGGGGATCTCTGGTTGAGAAAATTTTCTCTATGCCAGTACATTCCCATTTATTCCATGAAATTTTGATTTAATTCATAAACGTTGATGGAAAACTTTGTCGAAGAGACCACTCTGGATGAGGCCAACGTATATCACCCATCTTGAACTCCTCAATGTTGAAAATTGGAGTGAGGATACTGTACCTAGGAGAGAAAAAATAACTTAATCATCTATGGTGACATTGTGCCTATCTAGCCGAACTGGATACGCTGCTATACTTAGACTCTTGAATGCATTTTATAGGTAGATTGCCGAGTAGATTAAAGCAAGCAATAACATCACCCATTCCTATATCAAAAGATCCAGGCAGATTTAGAGCCTTCTCCCTCTTGAGCTGTGTTGGCATGATAGCTGAGCGGATGGTGCTAAACAGACTTGCTTTGAAAATTGGCCTTCTGTATTTTGCTTTGTATGCCCACACAAAAAACATATATAATCAGGATATATTTTCAAGAGGACTAGCACTGCTATAGTTTGTTGTTTGTGTCCAGTTGTCATATGAAATTTAAATGTATGTGATTACTGGACGCCATTTGACCTCTGTCTGCCTATTGCAGCCTCTTTCTCTTCCAAGTGCAGCCCCTCGCTCTCTGTCTTCTTATCATACTGTTGTTTTTCTGCCCGTCTGCAATTACCCTTCAGTGATTATTAGCCATTATACCCCAATTATGGTAGATGCAATCACAGCAGCCGGTCCACCAAGGTCTCATTAGCAAGTCGGGATAATTTCACACTATACTGGTGCGGTGTGGTCTGTGATCTCCAGAGATGGCATCTATCATTACTCTCAGAGTTGACCCTAAGCCAGCTTTACAATGCAAATAATACAACGCATCAGATGTATGCATTTATGGGTTCCTATCTGATAAATGATGCAAGGAATCTGTTTAATGGTTATTCACAACAGTGTGATACAAAAGGGTCTGGTGTTTGTATTTTCTGTATTTGTAAGTTACAGTTAGACGTGGTCAAGAAGTGTGATAGAAGAGTTCTGCTAGTTGTATTTATTGATTACTCTCTAATAAATGATACAACAGTTTGTTGTCTGTACTTATTCTGTTGGTTACGATAGCTATCAGATAAATGGTACAATGGGCATATTGTTTGCATTTGTAAGCTGCTCTTGGATGTGACCCCAGGAAATGATTAGGGATCTGTTTTCTGTATTTCTATTTAATCTGAATATGAGCTATAGAGTATATTTAATTATTTATTTGGCTCATGCAACCTGCAATTCCATTAATGCATTTTGCTCAAAGGATGCACTAGTTCCCCACAAAAAAAAAAAAAAAAAAAAAAAATAGTTCGCTCATCTTATTGAAGCAGAGGTCAGTTTTATTTCACTTCTTTAAAAATTTGAGAATAATGATTAACTTTAAATTTCTTTATATAATTGCAGTTTCAAACTGCATGTGTGTGTGTGTGTGTGTGTGTGTGTGTGTGTGTGTGTGCAAAACATTGATATGCACATTATTTGCCAGTGTGTATTTATCTATATGTAAAAATAGGGGTATATGAGTGTCTTTAAGACGTTAGCCCTTTCTTTTTTATACTATGTTTGTGCGACGTTGCCTAGAGAAAGACCTCATTGACTGAAACACATATATAGATAATTCATAATAGGGATGATAAAGTACCTATCTAAAGGAAGGCTCCTCCGGAAGGATTCAAGGACATTTTGACAACGACGTGGCGTATCATACTACTAACACTTTCAAGGCCCGTGTCGCACTGTTTTTCGGGAATAACTCTGTAACTAAAGGTTGGATCAGTATGATGTTTTGCCACGGGTTATTTCACACTTTCCGCTAATTTTTGGCACTATAATGGATTACCAAAAGTGAATAGTTAAGGCACTTGTCCCCGAGAAATGCGCCATTATTATGAAATTTAACACTGGGATACGAACGATCATAGTGTGACGTATATACCACGTCAGTCCACAGGCTCCACCCATTCCCTTCTTTCTCTCCCCCACCCTACTCTCTCTCTCTCTCTCTCTGTCTCTGTCTCTCTCTCTGGTCTCGAAACTTTGTTCCATTCATAGAGCATTACCTGGCATGACACTGGAAAGATAACCCGGAAATTTCTGCACCCTGTATAATAATTTTCTTTTTCTCCAGCAAGCAGAAGGATAGGAAGTACAGTCGGCGGCAGAAGTCGTGTCGCCTTACCTGCATCACAGAGACATGCAGTGTTCATGGACTCGAGAAGTAAACACGTTTTCTACACCTAATAATCTCGAGTCTATGAACATCGCGTGCCTCGGTGAAGCAAGTGAGGAGAAAGGACTTTTGCCGCCGCTGTATATAGTTAATTAATATTTCTAATTAGGCTGACAATATCAGACTTGGTTATGTATTGGGGTTGAGATTTGAAAAAGGTCATCCAAGATGTTAGACTATCTTTACTGGATGAGAGAGAGAGAGAGAGAGAGAGAGAGAGAGAGAGAGAGAGAGGACGGCAACTGATTAATGATGTTGTTTTGTGTGTGTGTGTGTGTGTAAAGGTTTCATTATCTCTTTTCAGTCCAGTATACCTGCTTTTCTCGTAGCACAAACCTCGTCTCCTATGAATGGATTAAATCTGTTATTGGCTAAATTGGAAGTAATATAGGACTAATGGATCTGCTTTATTGAAATATTTTTGTGGTATCAGTAACCTCCAAAACATCACACAAAGGATTATCTTCTATATCTGGGATAATATTGATAAAGTCGTTATCCACAATATTATATAAAACAAATAACAAAAACACCACAACACCTTAAGTAGCAAAAATATTAAACATGAAATGTCGCTCGAATATGTTAATCATACCATTACCCAGGACCAAAAAATACTAGTATATTATTTGTCTAGTATTCTATTGTTCTTATATCATACCCGAGAAGGTTGAGGTGCGTAAGGGCCGCATTCCTAGTGAAGCCTTTTTATAGCCGCTAATGAGAGGCAGTCAATGGGACAGAGTGAAGCATACACAACACGGTATGAAACACAACTATAGCACACACCACAGATGATGAGTGGCCCAGGGACCTCACCACCCACGAGAGACCCAAGTCAGCTTCGGCTATGGTTGCGTAAGCAGGAAGACCTCAGGCAGCCGACTCGAACTCCCCTCCCCCTGCTCACTGGGGTAATACCCTCTGGCATCAATGAGATATTTTTACAGTGTGTCACGAGCAAGGACCGAACGCTGGACCACATAAACTGTGCTAGACAGAGGCTCCTCCATTCCTCTTCTCCTTTCTCCCCCACCACCTCCATATCTTCCCTTCTCCATCCTCTCTATTCCTCCATTACCACACGCACAGTCAAATTTTACTGTTCCAACAGATAATAGTATATTGAGGGACCTTAAAAATTCCTGTTTGAACGACTACAACTACCTCCTTCACACTGGGTCACAGCATACCGCAAGGAACAATGAGTGCAAGGGAAGAATATGAATGAAGGATCACACCTTAAAACTTACTAGATACGCCTTGAGTGAATAATTTACTGTGAGAGAATTGGAGTGCTACTGATTACTCCATACTATGGTAGACAATAGATTAGTGCCCTGGTGTTAGTGTAGAAATCTGCTTTGTATTCTAAGTAGGTAATCTAAGATGATTTGAGGAATACTTATTACTCCATACTATGCCAAAACACAGATTAGTCCGTTGGTATATGTTTAAACTGATTTTGTATTGTAGCATAAGTTGGAGGAATCAGTTGCAATCAAAATCGCCAGCAGCATAATATCATTTTCAGTTTTGCCGGTTAAGTTGCTTGAAACCGATAGCCTGCAAGTACTGAACATACGAAGGCAGTCGGGGATAATACGCCTACAGTAGTTTCCAAATGTTCACCTCTTTTGTCTGAGCGTGAACTCGGAAACATTCGTGTAATATTGTCAATAAAAGATATCGTCCCTTGCTCTTCTACTTGATCCCTTTCTAATCAAACTCTATGTAGTTCAACAAAAGTACCGTACCACAAACAAACGTCTTACCAACATAACAAAATAGCCTGTTTCTGCAGAGTATTATAATTTACATTATTGGACTGGTGATAAAAAGTATCGAAAAGTTGATCAACAGACAAAAATCAAGAGGCAGAATATATAATTGTGAGTATACAAGTGTAAGCAAGATTCCATGTCACTTTTCCTTCTACATATTATCACTTCCAACCCTGGTTAGCCCTTGCCCTGAGCTAAATACCCTCTGTAACCCAGAGAAGGAATGATGAAGTCTAATATTAATTACTTAAAAGCCCAGTGAGCAGCCATTAAAATGAGGGAAGAAGTGGGCATGAAGTTAAAATGTTATGGTTAGAGTCAGGAGAGGAATAACAAAACACTATTACACCCAAACTTACATTATTTACATATTTAATGTACAGATAACAAGGAGACACAACACAGTATAAATATTCCTAATAGGCCCATAGTCCTGCTGGACTATGGCCTCCTAGCAAAGGACACACAAACCTTGATACACCAAGAGGTGCATTTCAAAGGGATACACAACATGAGAGCTGGGGGAGAGGTGTTGTCTTACGGCTGCTTGAACAGAGTGAGAGAGAGCGTAGGGAAGACAAGAGAGTGTGTGGCTCAACCGCCAACCACGTAGGGGAAAACTCTCGGTCTAACATTATAACCATTTCATGCTCATATAGCTTAGTACAGGATATACCATGCTTGAATAGAATTAAACAACATAAATTAATCATAGCCTGACAATACTATCTGTCTACAAAGGAATTTACAGTTAACATAAGCAAATATCGTGCGCCAGCCAGGGAAGTTATGAAAGTGTAGCCAAACACAACTACAGGGTTCCCAATGTACATGGTACATTGGGCTGGATCCATGACACCTCCTCCCCCAAGAAAACTGTTTTGCCTTATGGGGAAAAAAAGCTTATGACTCCTAACAAACATGAAGTAACATATAACATACATAGACATATATATAAAGACATAAATAATACACTGGAAATATATACATAAAAAAAAAATCTTAATACTAAATACAAAGAACCTGAAAAAGACAAGAAATTAAGGGTATTTTCCTTTCCTCGTATATGTTGCACAGATATATTGTAAGGTTGAAATGCGAGAGCCCACCTCAACACACGAGCATTTTTTAATTTAACTTTTTCCAAGAATACTAGGGGGTTATGATCTGTGTAAACAGTAATTACATGAGGGCTGCCCGATAAGAAGACTCCAAACTTTTCTGTAGCCAAGACAATACCTAATGCTTCCTTTTCTATGGTTGCATAGGATTTTTGATTACTCTTAAATTTCTGGGAATAGTAACATAAGGGATGCAAGACCTCGTCATTCCTTTTCTGTTGTAGTACTGCTCCAACCCCAACATCGCTGGCGTCCACATGGATGTAGAACGGTTTGTTTTGATCGGGTGTACGTAGCACAGGAACACTGGAGAGTAGAACTTTAAGGGACTGGAAGGCTTTCTGGCAGTCATCCGTCCACTGGAAGGTTCTTTTGGTGCTTTTGGTGCTCTCTCTCTCTCTCTCTGTTTGTATGTTTCGTCCTCTTCCTCTCACTCTCCCCCTCCCCCACTTCCACTCTCTCTCTCTGAGAATGGAGACCTGCTTAATATGTAGGGCCATATGTGTAAAAATATTTATGTGAATGGGTTTATAGTTATATATTGCGGTTTATGTTTGAGGGTTTACCATGTGACCTGAATGAGAATTCTTAGGGATATTTGTATTATCTTCATTGTTGCCATGTTTCCAATGTAAACATTGCAATTGTCATTAGCTTCATTCTGTCATCATTTCTGTTATTATATATAGTTTGTCAGCCTTAACGGCAACCTGGCTATCTCCACCCCTTTTTGCTCTCGTTTCCTCCCTACCTCTCCTCAATAACCTCCAACTCACACCCAGTTCCCTCACTCACACCCGCCTGTATACTCCCCCGCAACCTCCACCCCCCCTACCACCTCCGCCTCTACCCTTCCCCATGGAGCGCGCATATTTAAGGTTCAGTACTGTATAATGAACAAGAAAAAATCACAATGCCGTGAATGCAGAAGTCTAGTGAAAAACCCACATTTATTTGTAATTTATTGAAAAAGATATACAACTTTTCGGTTACATCACGTAGCCCTCTTCAGGTATGAGTGAGGACAGGTAGAGTAAACGAATATATTTGTATACCGCTCATGGAGGGGGAGAGGCGGAAGGGTCACGTGATAGGAGGGAGGAGGAGGGAAAGAGAAGTTTGGAGGGGGAAAGAGAGTAGGGGTGGGTGAATTCACGCAGGAGGAAGGAAACGGAGGTAGAATGGGGGGGGGGGAGAGAGGCGGAGAGGACGAGCTGATAATGGGAAAGGAAAGAACATCGGGGCAAATAAAAAAAAAATACATGGAATGGTAACACAGGAAGTGGAACAAAACAGAATACAGTCACATACAAATAAAAATAGAACTATAAGTTACACAATACTGTATGTTATATGGATGTGCCTTTGACCTGAAGAAGCAATAGCGAAACGTCGTCAATAAAGGCTCCTCGTCATAGAGTGTTGTTCTTACCATTTTGTCAAGCAAATGCTTATTTTAACTAAACGCTCTTCATCTCACTAGGCTTTATCAAAATAAATTTTAACAGTTCGTACTGAAAATAAATAAGAAAACAGATGACAAAATTAACAACAAACGATAACACTACTTCACTATCTGTAAATGTAAATCGTTATAAATTTGTCAATAATTATATAAAAAGCATATAACCTATCCCTATTACTAAGGTAGAAATGAATATTTGAAGCCTTATAACGAATCACAGCACGAGCCGTGAGCCCGTGAAGCAATGCCAGGCAGATCCCCTCCCATCACCATCAGTTGGCTGATGTATGACAACCACAACTGAGAATAAAATACGAGTTATTCCAGTATGCTTTATAATTCAGTTCCTCATTAACAATGTATGCTACTGTTCTTCATATACTGTATATATGGCAAATAAACATAATATATTTAGTTCACCACAATGCTCTCTTGTTTAGATATAATAAGGTTATATTATCATTAAACTTTCCTAGCAACTTATCGACCAATCATCTCCGTCGTTATATGTTCAACTCTCTACACCTCCGTCACCTCCTTGTGAGGTAGGGTATAGAGGAGCCCAGGGTGATAAAGAAACTCCCTTCCGCAACTGTACCAGTACTTCAAGAGGGTCTGCTCAATGAAGGAAATGGTGAGATTTTTTGTTTTCTTCTTAAAAGTGACTGTGTATAGTACATAGGCTATACAGTATCAGATGGTATCAGACCTACCCTGTACTTCATAGTTTCACAATACAGTAATTATAGTATGTTAAGAGTAGGGCTGGATAATGCATATATGAAAATAATGGAAGGGCCAAACATTTATTTATTCTTTTCTTTTGTATATGCAAACAAGTGTCATGTGATTATGTGCCTCTAAAATCAATTCCTTCACAGATAATACACCAGAAGTGGTACAAGATGCTATTCCTCATGCACAAGATGATGCCAGAGGTGATGCACATGAAGCACAATAGGGTCTGCTCAACGAAAGAAATTGTGAGATTTTTTTTAATTTTTTTATAAAAATGAAAGTGAATAGTTTAACAGTATTAGATGGAAAGAGTGAAAAGAAAACACCTTGAGGTGGTTCGGCCATGTAGAGTGTATAGGAAGCGAGAGATTTGATTAAAAAGTGTATGAGAGTGAGGTGGAAGGACAGAGTAGAGCAGGTAAACCGAGAGTGAGGTGGAATGATGGAGAAGAGAAGTATATGAGTAAGAGTGGCGTTGGGTGGTACCGTAAGTGGGATGCCAGTTGAAGGGAGACAAAGATGCGTGGAGGCAATTCATTCACCCCTTTAGGGATTGAGGCATCTGGCAATAGATAGATAAATAGATAGACAATAATTACCTTAGTACGACCAGATAACAAATATTTTTGAAAATACCCGATACATAATCTTGAAAATAGTCTCATTGTCTTTCCCAGGTCTTTATACCTATATGAGGTAATTTTAACCCATTATGAAGATGATGGAAGAGTCATAGCCTACATCTATCTATATCTATCTAGCCTACATAATTTATTCTATTTTTGTGCACAGTATATACAAACAAGTGTCATCTGATTATATGCCTTTAACATCAATTCCTTCACAGATAATACACCAGAAGTGGTACTAGATGCGACAGTCCAGCCAGCACAAGAAGATACCAGAGATGAACATCATATTTTCTCAACTGCAGTATGCTGATCGTGCTGTGTTTGTATTCCCAGACATGATGAGTTGAAAAGTGTTAAGTTAGCCGTTAACTCTCAGAAAGTTGAGCTCGTTAATCTGAAAAGTGCTAACACAATACAGTACGATACTTTCTGAAAAAGCGAATGAACTGACAGAAATTACGTCTATTTACACAATTTCCAAACCTGTGCAAAATCCACAGTGATTATACTTATGGACTGACTGTAATAATACAGTATTATGTAAATTCTAATTGCATTAGTTTTGCTTTATACATACCATAATGATTAATATATTGTGATAAAATTAACGTTAGTTTCTAGTTTTTCTAGAAAATGTGCAATTCCACTGTGATTATACTCATAGATTGGTAGTGATAGTACTTCATAAGGATATTGTTACTCTTACTTCTATGGCAAGAAACATTTATTACTGTACTGTACTTTATTTTTGGTACACATTTCATTTCGCAAAGTATATGATAATAAATATATAATTACATTCAGCATACAGTATTTTGTATTCATATTCTGATTCATTATTTTTCTACTTTTTAAAATCATTGTAGGTGTAAGCAATATATAAGTGACCTTGAATGGGGCATTTGGTAAATATCAAATGGGGCATTTTGAAACTAGTCTGACCTTAGCTAACCTAACCTAGACCGCATCAAACTACCGGGACCTAACCTGGGCAGACTACTGGGAAACAACCGTGGTAAAGTACAGGAAATGACTGGGGCAAAATACTGGGACCTAGCCGGATCTAGCAACACTGCTACAAAGCGGTAATTCTTTCAATAAATACCAGGCATTTTTCTGACCTAACTGATGCATTTTTCTAACTTAATCAGGGTATTTTCGGACCTAATTGGGGCATTCTTCGGATCTATTCAGGGCATTTTTCAGATCTGTTGGAGGGGTTGAAAGTGACATATTTTAGAAATGGGGCAGTTGGAAATACTAAATAGGTATGGAAATCCTTTTTATAACATTAAAAAAATCCAGAATTATCAATATAAATTACCTTTACATCCAGGTAATAGGCTATTATGTAATCTTTCGAGTGATAGATATATGAATATAACCGAGCACTAGTCAATATAAATACTTCGTAACCAAGGTTAAAAAACTGTAGGCTACTACCAAGGATGATCGACTAATGATCTCATTAGGTCAGCTAGGTCATGATTTATAAAAATGCTGCTTTATATCCATATGATTAGTAGGCTAGTTAATCATCCATCAAGAATTAAACACGTAAAACCTATTATCAGTCTAAATCATGACCCTATTATCAATGCCAAGTATATGACGCACCAGTGGGCAGAGGTAGAAATCTTTCCTGGCTTCACTGGATATATATTGATGACAACACACTACAAACACATTTTCTTCAAATTATAATGATCAATTTAAACTGTGTGGAATATAAAGACACCAAAGATTAGTCATTATTGTACAAATATGGGCTTAGAGATGCGAACGCGACTCGATATCAATCTTGGTCGTGGAAGGCTTCCAGTTTTATAGTCCATTATTCTATTTCAACAACTGATGTCGAGTTGTACAATTGCCGTTATATCAGTATGCTTCTTATCTTTTTAACCTACCAAGGTGCAGCTACCGAGAAACTCATTATTTCGATTAATATAAGCTGATATAATCTTTATGCCTCATATTTTACCTAGTGAGCGGGCAAGGTTTGGGCACCAGCTAGCCACAGAGCCTCCCGTGACGTCACGGATATTTACGACGTCATCACTATGACGTTTCAGTGGACTATCCTTTATAGTCTATTATCCTTGGAGAGAGAGCGTCGGGAAGACAAGAGAGTGTGTGGCTCAACCGCCAACCACGTAGGGGAAAACTCTCGGTCTAACAATATAACCATTTCAGGCTAATATAGCTTAGTACAGGATATACCATGCTTGAATAGAATTAAACAACATAAATTAATCATAGCCTGACAATACTATCTGTCTACAAAGGAATTTACAGTTAACATAAGCAAATATCGTGCGCCAGCCAGGGAAGTTATGAAAGTGTAGCCAAACACAACTACAGGGTTCCCAATGTACATGGTACAGCATTACCAATTGGGCTGGATCCATGACAATATATTATTATACAGTAAGGTCATAGATGGATTTTGATCGTCAGTAATCACTAAGAAGTCAGCTATTAGTGTACAGTCGCAGTGAAAAGTTTTGTCGTATCTATCCATTAAGTAGGATATAATTATAATCTTATTATGCATGATGTGTTTTGATATGTTTGACCAAAAAATATTCATGCCTGCTACTCTTTCACACGCACAAGATACATGGGTATCATGAACTAAAGAGCAAGGCAAACTTAAGATCTTCAAAATTGTTGCAGCATTAAAATTGTAATGTGTTTTCTGCTCGTGTCCAGTTTACGCATTTTACTGAGGATAATGCTGCAAGTTTTCAATGTTCGTAAGTAATTGCTGATGCATTAGAATTAGTATTGGTGTGTATGTCTTGGCTAGACATTTTTACATAGACAAGAGCGAATGTGTGTTCACTATACAACTTGTAAAAGAGTCTTCACGGCAGTGAATATGACATTGGTTGGGAGTATGATTTCAAAACATCATTATAATAACAATAATAGTAAATAGTAGAGCGCTAGACCGAGCGCGTACTATCATAAAGACCAAATAAAGTCTGCTGACATTACCAACCTGTATTCCACCCTCATTCTCATCTATATCTATCTTCTACATAAATTAAAGCGAATGTGTGTTTGCCTGTGTGTTCGTAGAAAATTCTGGCAAAAACGTTTTAATTAAGTAGTGTTGAATGTGACTTTGTTTGGGATTATCACTGGGTTGGTGGTGTCGGCAATGACCACTATGTTGGCAACATCCATATCGGAGATGTCTATCACCTTGACCGCGGCCATCTAACGTAACGAAGGTGACATCCACGTTCATATCATAATTTTATATTGTATTTGGATGACAAGCAATAAATTTTCAATTTTATATGAGATATCATTTATCTTGGTGATTGCTTCTGAAGTTATGCTTAGATGATTGCGAGGAGCTTTTCCTTTAATCAAGCTTGTAATCTAATATAAACACTTACAAACTTTGGAAAGGCTTACTAGCGACTGGAGAACAATAATTGTTAAATAGTGGCATCAATAATTAATTCCTTGATACAATTTCAATTAAATTAAATTAAGAGAAAAAAGATATTATGAGAGGTAAGAATAATATTATGTACACATGTCCCTTCATTAGCTTGCACTGGGAGAGAAATGCGTTATATCTGCTAAGTGTACAAGGAAAATTAATGAAGTAGCGAAAAATAAATTGAAATAGTGAAAATGGTATTGACAATCACTTCAACAAACTTTAACACATTGTTTTTCCCAGAGTAATGCTATTCGTTCAGCCGAGATTCCTTTTCTTAATAGCAACGAGAGGAAGTACTGAGATTACCTTAATAGATTGAGGAAGGAGAAAGAAAGAGAAATGGAAGAAAATGTGAGAAAGAGAGAGGCAGGAATGTTAGTATATAGAGGAGGGAGGAAGAATGGCGGTAGTAGCAATAGCAGTAGTAGAGAGAGAGAGAGAGAGAGAGAGTGGAAGGGATAGTTGGAGAAAGTTTCTTTTTTATTATTATTACTTGGAGAAGAATGGTATGTAGTTCATTATCTCTCCCTCCCTCCCTTCCCCACCGCCATTCCCTCTCCCTCTCCCTCTCCTTCACATTTACCTCTCTCTCTCTCTCTCTCTCTCTCTCTCTTAGTGTTACTTTTGATTAATATTCTCCTTATTCCCCTACCTGTCTACATCATATTATCAGTTCGACTCTTCCACCTCGCACACTTTTTCCACACCTTCACATTATTGTCTCATTTACGCCATTCATGTATTCATGTACTCAATTCTTGTCTCGCCCCTGTACCCAAATTTATATTCTTGTTTTCACGTTACTTCATTACTATTATATGTACTACAACTTCACTGTCCTGCTCTTCCGAGTTGCTGTTAGGACACGATTTTAATCTTATTCGATACTTGCATTTTGCCATCCTCATTAATTCCTGGAAAAAGATAATAGAAAACGAGTTGAGCAGAAGAAATATATTGGAAATCCCTTACAACTTAATAAATGTTTTCATACCCAACCAGTTTGTAACTGTCTTAGTTCGGCAAAGAGGATGTTACCAGTTTCTCCAGACCGGTGCGAGAAAATAAGACATGACTACTTTTGCTAACGAATAGTGTTTGATGGTGCGGTTTAGAGGACTTATTAGGCATATAGTTGTCTACAAAGATTTACTATCTACTCTAATCAATTTCCCCGGATCAGGGACTTTTGACAAATTGATAAAAATCATATACTGAGGGTAGAAATAGAAGGCTACTGATTCCTTAAAACTATGTCAGGAAACAGACTAGTGCCTCAGTGAATAGATACAAGGATTTGTTTTATAGCATCGTTTGGAGGAAGCAGCGGCACCCCCAACGGATTACCCTTTAAACTCAGTGCCGGCTACTGAGTAACTGGGTTAGTGATGATATCCCATTATGGCAAAGATGAACAGAATCTGTAGTTCTCTCAACATTGATTGAACCTACATATTTTAAAAGAGATATCTCCAGCCCAGGTTCTTGTTCCTATATCACGAGGTTCGAATATTTTACAAGGTTCCTGTTTCTTATGTGCTGTTGACTTCAAGACTTAGTTCACACACATACACACACACTCCCAAAGAGGTACAAAGCCTATATTTTCGGAAGAAATGGAGTCTTAATGACGACGCTTCAACAGATGATGACGTGATTTCATAATAATTGATTTAGGTTTTTTTTTTAACTGGTCTATGAGTGTAAACATAGCCACCGAGCAACAACAACAACATGCAGACCGCATTCGCCGCCCATGAAATTTTCGTTCACGTTTGGATATTTTCAATGAATATAGTGACAGTGAACTGAACAAACGTACGGGCTAGATCACAATGGAATGCTATATGTTACCAAATTGGTAAGAGAAATAATTGGCTGCCGTGCTGCGAGGAGGAAGCTGTAACTGCTGAAATGAAAGAGCCACTGAAATGCAACTATATATAAATATATATATATATATATATGAATCCGTGATGATCTTGACCTCTCCCACTCCCAGCCAACAAGAAGCAGAGCAATCGCATAGATTTTAGATGCTCTAACTGCTCGGCATATACTTAAATTTATGGAGTTCGCTGTGAACCCAGAGGAAATCCAAGGAATGGAAGTTGAATTTTCAAGAATTGCTGGATTTCCTGGTGTTGTGGGACACACATTAAAATAGTAGCTCCAAAAGATTATGAAGAAACAGAAAGAACCTCCATAGCATCAATGTCCTAGTTGGGTTTGATATAAAATATCAACTCACAGACATAGTTGCAAAGTGGCCAGGATGCACTTTAATGCCAGAATTTTATGTCAAAGTGGACTTTGGTAAGCATTTGAAAGCAATCGATTGCCAATACCTAATGGAAGTTACTTGCTTGATGACAGCGGCTGCCCATGTAAATGCTAGTTGCTAACACCATACCTGAGGCCGCAAGGAGAATATCAAGAACCTTACAACAGGTAATGTAGCCTACAATAGGAAGATATTTATTGTCTGTCTGGAGGTGAACATATTACGTTAGAGGTGATTAGATTCGTCTTTTGTTATATACCGGTAACAATATTTATTGGTCTTGTTAGGTTAGGTGTGTGGGGATCCCTCCCCCCCCCAAAAAAAAAAAAAAAACGTTTGCACAATTTGCACAAAATATTACTGTCTCCTGAATTAAAATTCCTATAAGTCATTGAATTTCAGAAAACCGAAAGTGGAAAAAAAGTTAGATTAGGTTTGTATGTGGCCTTCCAAATAAAACAGGTTTTTGTCAATTTGCATAAAATAATACAGTCTCCTAAAATAATATATTATTGAGTTTCAAAACACCAAAAGTGAAAAACAAGTGCTGTATAATTTCCTGTTTGTCTTAAACATTGGTTCATATATTTCAGTCAGAACTCTCCCAGCTTCCAACCAGAAAGGTGTGCGTGTGTGTGACCGCCTATGACGCGTCACATATAAACCCCGCCTCTTGCTTCCCGAGCTGTATTCCTTTGCCCTTGACTTAATTACCTCACTGAGGGCTATTTTCATTGCTGTGCCAATTCAAAAATTGTAGTGATGACTTCACCTTTGATACCGTATTAATTTCTGTCAATGTTAGATGTCGAGAACATTGCCGTCCACATCTGATCGACAGCCAGGCACCATACCCAGTTTTAGCCAGCTTCGCACCCCAATCCCATCCTGTATCCCCTCTCTTGGACAGTGTTGTGACGGGAGCGTCCGCAATGGGTGCTTATAATGCCCGGTTCACATTAGCCCGTTTGTACGAATCCGACATCCGACAATGACGTCACGAACGGCTGTGTATGAGTATGAGTCCGTCCATTGTGAACCGGGGCTCGTCTACAATCCCGGGCAAGACATGAAACGGATCCAGCAGAGGTGAACTCAAGTCATCTTTTACAAAAGGACAGCGGCGGTGGTGTCCTTGTATAATGTTGTTGATTTTCATCATATCATGAAAATATGAAATTGAAGTATTTGTGCACAAATGGTACACATTGGTTATGAAAGCACGGCACCACCGCATAGCCTAGTTATAAACAAAACACACACGTGTGTACTTGGACCACACAAACCACAGTAGTTTTGGTTTAATTTCACTTTTTTCCTGTTCATGGACAACTCCTTTTACATTCATCTACATTTGACTTTGATACAAACATTGCTCTGTTTGTGTGGAGCCTTTTAGGGGTAAAACAACGTCAATATATACTGGCAGCCTTTAAAAATTAATTTCAACATATAAAAACAGAGAATAATAATGCCTTAACACTTAAAGTAATATTAGTACTTAAATACCCAGGTTAAGTTTGTTTGGTTATTTTTGGTTTATACGATTCACCAACCCACACTGGATTCTATGATTTTATGTTGTAAATTCTAATAGATAACAATGCAAAAGTCATCTAGGATATCATACCTTTCTAAGCCTACAGTATTTTGATTCATACCATAATTACAACTTCATGCTGGGCCTATACATGAATTTACAAGAAGCTTGAGGGGGGATAGCGGACATCTCTTCTATATTTACTGGGCGTCATTGAACATGTTTTAGTTTATGATACCTCTTATGATAGGTGAATTTAAGCCATATGCAACCTTGAAGCAAATGGCACTTTTATGGAGCAGTTTCGTATAAAACACAGAAGTCATGCTTGTTTTTTATTGTAAACAAACGACTCCGTGACGCAAATCAAAACAGACGGAGCTTATCTTCTCTGTAGCCCTACCACCGTACGGTTCGTGACGTCATTTACGGATGTCGGATCCGTACAAACGGGTTAAGGTGAACCGGGCATAAGTGCGAGAATTGACGCGTCTAATCAGACACTCGAGTAGGCCTAACTAGGAGCGAATGGTGGTGTGCGTGCTTGGTCTGCAGAGGCAAGGATTTGGTTACGTCCGTTGTACGTACATATTCTGTCTAGTTAAGTATTTTATTTTATGATCTCCTTGCATATGTTTCAGTGTTTAACTCATCCAAGTCAAAATAAGTTTATTTAAGTGTGCAAAGTAACTAAAGAATTGCTACCAGTATTTAAAGAAAGGTGTTCAACTCTATCATAACTCAGAACTTAGTTGTTGAGTAATTAAGTGAAATCTCATCATTATAATTATTGTTATTAAATGAATTATCATTATCAGTAGTGTATTTGATTATTAACATTGTGTGATTATTATTATTATTATTTTTGCTGTGTTATTTCTCATTGTGATTTACCAGTGCTATTATTATTGTGAATGTTCAGTGCATTTCCCTGTGAATTCACTTGCCACCTGAGCCCGCAGTTTACCTGGGTATTCTATTTTCAATGTGCATTTACCAAGTGTTGAGTGAGTAATTTGTTCTCTGAGGTATAGTACGAGAATACCTTATTTAATTTTCAATTTATTATATTGTATTTGTCCTACTACTTTGTTAATATTAATTGTCAATTGTTTTACTTCCTGTTTGGCTATACACCAAGTAATATAAAACCTGGATCGTTACAAGAGGGGATTAATAATATTTCTTACTTTAACTAAGTGTTCATTCTTGATAGTCAGATAGTCATTTTCATTCCCCAACTTCCCCTCTCGTAACAATATGAATGTATGTATATTCTCCAGCCTGTAATATTCCCCATACTGTATAATTTATATAATATATATTTTTATTTCTATATATTTCTTAATTCGTATTAGGTATCAGGAGCATGTAGTACTAATGTTATTATAATCGTTATTCAACAAGCTTTGTTTTACTTTAGCCAATTACTATTGTTGCGTTGCCATGATGCTTTACACAGGGTTATGCTAACTGTGTAATTTATTTATTACTCTTTAGGAGACAGATATTAACAAAATCGAAAAGGTTTCTACAATCAATGATGTAAGCAATCTCGTGATGCGAGTCATGTTGGTTTTACGCCTTTGAATGGAAGACCTAATATTTTTTAATATTTTTAATACTTTTTATGATTACCGATTACATAAATTTATCAGCCTACAAAGCTTTACTTTGAGTGGAATTATTCATGCACAGTAGCCCTGTTTTTATGGACAGGAAATCGTGAATTAGGGAGAGGAGTTTATTGCGTATTCAACCTAAACGTTCCTGTGTGTTTGTGCGTCTCTTTGATAATATCCATGAACGTCACTCTTTTATTTTTCTACGTTTCTATCATCTTAAACGTCCCATTATGTGATTAATGAGGTTAAATTATGTCAACAATCAAAGGAGAAAAAATGTACAATATGTTGATCATAGTTCAGTTACATACAAAAACAGTGGCTGTGTGTATTTGTGTGTGTACAGGAGTGGATAAGCATAAGGTGTTGCGAGTGCATGTGAATTTACGAGAAAAATAGATGGAGAGAGATGGAGAATAATGGATAGAGAATGAAAAAAGGGGGTTCGACAACTATATATAACACCACATAGCAGAGAGAGAGAGAGACATGGACGGAGAAGGAGGTAGAGAGAGGGAGCAGGGGTAAGGGTAACCCAAACAGATATATATGTCTTTTTCATTTATCTTATGACAGGTTGCAAGCCGTTAAAAACTACTATTAACCTAAATACATTCCAATCCCACTCACAACTGTTAGCTGTTAGCAAAAGACACCCTCATATTTGTGGATTTTCTTTCCCTCAATTGTACAAATATCCACAAAAACAACAATGCATCCATCTCCCGATTGATAATATAATATCTCGTCACTGTTTTACAGCTCACAAGATTTCCGCACACGTTTCCTACTATCATTCTCCATCCCCTCCATCATGGTCACTCTCTCTTTTTGCTGACATAAATCTTGACGCTAAGGACACCACTGTCAGGAGCCTGGTGTATATATGACCACTGTGTTTGTTGTCAGTATATGTGTGCTTGTGTGTGTGTGTGTGTGTTGCTCCGACAAGAGGATTTTTTTTTTTTTTTTTACATGTTTTAAACTCTCACTCGTACGTAACACTCACATCCACCAGTGCAAAGAACTTACTGTACATTCATTATGAGAGGCCTTTTTCCTCATACTCAAACAAACACTAAACATGTACCAAGTATCCACATGAGCGTCCACATATGTAGTGCAAGTAACATCCGCATCTGCTGTCTAGTAAATTTAACATCCGTATCCGTGTAGGCACTTTAAGAATGTGAATATTACAAAATAATGTATCAAAGCATCAAGTTATTTTTTAAACATTATTCTGTATATATATTATTAGTATTCTAATTACTTACAAGAATCACATTTATCTCTTTTCTGTCTCAAATCATTGAAAATTTAATTTTGATAAACTACATCATACAATAGTTCCTTCAATTAAAGCTGGCATTTATCTAAATTCAATTTAACTTCGTCATTTTTCAAAGGCTGGGGGTTGATGGGAAGATTTCAGTCCAAGTTCTGGCAACACATAAATTTTCTTATGTGGCTGAAAGTCTTAATTGTCAAATTAAAATGATTATCTTACAATATTTTTAATAGTAATCCGCATCTCCATCTTCTCATCATACATCCGCATCCCCACATCAGCATTTTTAGATATGTGATATATCTCTAACACACACACACAGACACACACACACACACACACACACACACACAGACCAGGGCAAGCACAGAGGAAAAGGTACTTAAACCAGAACGACAGAGGAAGTATAGACCGTCAGCACTATTTTTGCAACGCTTGCATGTCTGACTGCCTCTGTTGGAAATTAAGATGTCGAGTGAGGCAGGAGACGCCCATTGTTTATCTCTACAATTCCCCCACCTATCCTCTTCTTCCCACCCACCCCTCTCACTCTCTTTGCAATCTTTATCGTCGTCGTGCCTTGCCCCCCGTTCCGTCTAAGGGAAATTTATGATGACTGTGATCGCATCGCCTTCACCTTAGGGAGATAATTCATGCATAGGCTGACTATAATTTATTTTAGTATTCTGTTACACGAATGCACTTGGAATTTTTTTTTTTTTTTTTTATTATTGATTATTACTGCCTTGTATGAGAACTTACATGAACCACAACGTATCCAAACTGACTCACATCATATGATCTAATCGTCGACAGGTTCGTTCCTTGAGAAAACACAAACAGAATCAATCATCTACCCTCTTTCTTCTCGTAAACATTTTCGTGACATTTTTGACGAGGACCGCAAGATGTTGAAAAGTTTGTACCTGTGTGTACTATAGCATAATTTTAACATGACTGTTGTTTATAAAAGTTGTTTTTTGTATATTTAATTTGTCCATATGTAGTTACTCGATTGGAAATATGTGTGCTATCAAAATAATAGTTTTGCAGTTTTGCATTGTGAGGTGGTTTTGGCAAATGATAAGAATGGAGACTGTTGGAGTAAAAGACCAAACGTAAACCTTTAATCTAGTGTAACCTACAATTTAAAATTCCACATTTTACCTGCAAATCTATAGTAATACTGGGTCTTCGTGTTTGTCTGGCCGTATGTCCGGCTATGCAAAGCTAATCTGTAGATTCCAGAGGCCCACATGGGTCACCCGGCACGAGAAAGAGCAAAAGATGGTTACGCCGGTCGGGAATGAGTAATACTAAAATTTTTATAGAGGTTTAACAGACGAGCTATAAACTATACGGACGAATCAAGGTATATTACGAGGCATGGTTTCAAGTGCTCATGTTCATAGGCGGGATTACACATTAATATTTCTCAGAGGATCTAGCGGGTTATTGGCAGCTAGATTTGTACTAAGTGTGCATTGTGATGACCATGAATTGATAATTATTGATTTATACAAACTGCCTTACCAGACCATCTATACATCGGCTTGGCACATTTGGAATGAATCAAAGACAACAGATTTACCAGTATGATTTTATAACCTGGTTGTTAACGCTTTCTGTAGTCATGTCATTAATTAATTATCTATCCTTTGACGAAAATGTTTCAAATGTTGGAGATCATGCTGGGACAAACTTAATGTTCAATTATCTAATCTTTTTACATGGTCAGTTCTCAAGTTCATTTAATTCTACACTGATAATAAAAAAGAATCTTAGCCAAATAATAGAAAATTTATTACAAAAATTAATACAGAAGACGAACAGAATTTCACTGAAGTAGAGGGAATGGGAGAGAGTGAGTGACGGTAGCAGATAATTAATAAAGGTGTGTATTAATGATGTTCCTCTCCCTCACCCTACTCGCAGCAACACTACCACAGACCCGGGGAGCATTATTACCAACTGTATACTGGCTCGACCCCTTGGTCACAGGTGTGCACACCAAAAAAAGTGCATAATGAAGCTTGGGCTGTAACGATAAAGCTAAAACTAGGATATCCTTAAAAATAGTCTCATTGCCTTTCCCAGCCCATTTTACCCGTATCCCACTCTAATATAACCTAGCCTAACCTAACCTAACCAGGGGTAGAGCCAGTATATAGTTCGAATAATGCTTCTGGGGATTGATGACCAGTACTAACAGGGCCTCATGTGTTTACTCCCATCCACTGATTAAAAGTCCCGGGAGGTGATAGATGGTAGGAGGGAGGAGGTAAGGATGGGGTCAAAGGGGCAGTTCAGAGGGTCGAAAAGTGAATCATGTTGGTTGTAACAACAACAGCGATAATATCAACAAAAAGTACAATAACAATAATAAATACAATTGCAACACTAACAAAAGTAGCAATAATTGTAGACATTAAAGAGAAACAGCAAAAACAACACCAACAATTACAACAATAATATCAACGTGAACAGTTAAGTTAGGAGCAAGAAAATCTTATGATGGAACTGTAACCAAACCAACGACAAGGTAATAAAGTTACTCAGCTGTTCCAACTTATAGTCACGATCAGCTTCGTTTTTCAAACCTACACCAATATGTTTGATGTGTGGATATGTATTTGGGAATAATATGCGATAGATACGTTCCTTATACTTACAGTACTTTTTTTATCATAATTTGTTCATTTCCAGTGTTATTGTAGGGATTGGCAGTTTACGTTTCAGTATTCCTCCTTTAGAGTGAGCAAACATAATTTCTAATTACTGAAAGAAATGCTAAAACAAAAATGTACCTTAACGAGTGCTTCTTATCTCTCTTGAATTATATCTTTGTTGCACTTCTTGAGTCGTGTTTGTGACATATGATATTCACAATATTGGCAATATATAGTAACCTTAATAAAAGAATAGAGATTATAAATGTCATCTGAAAACGACTCTTACACCTTAACATCAATTGATACCTATAAAACATTTTACTTTGGTAGAAATACAAAAAGAAAACTAGAGCAATAGTATTATTAGCACAATGATGTGCCTTCCTGTGCCACACCTAAAAATTCCTGCCATACTTTGCAGAAAAATCTGAAGGCCTTAATAGGGTGATCTATTGTCGATGAAATGGAAGACTAACAGTTTCCTCAAATCATAAAACTAATTCCTAACTCGTATAGTAAGGTTTTATTCTATTCTCTGGCATAGTTTGAAGGAATCAGTACCTCTTCAGTCCCTCTCCCCACCCACCATTGTATCACAAATATAATCCTGTAATCGAATACGGAGGTACAATTCTGTTTCCTCTCATAGTTTAGACTTTAGAGGAATCATTAACCCTTCAGTTGACCCACCCCGCAGCACAGTAACCCACCTTAATGTCTTCCCAACTCGACAACAACACCTGTCCCTTTCACCTGCCCTGGAACCCTCTGACTCACCTAAACCAGAATATAAACACCTGCTTCATCCTAAAATACCTGTTAGCTTCATGGTGACATCTGCCACTGTGACATCTGTGGCCATATACATAGTTATTTGGAAACATATGGAGGATGTGGTTCTGTTGTTGCTTTTTGTTACTTTTTCTGTTGCCTCATCTCTAATCTCTCAACCTCTCGGCCGCTGCCCCCCTCTCTCCACCCCTGCCCTTCTCTCTCCACCCCTGCCCTTCTCACTCCACCCCTGCCCTCCTTTCCTTCCCCTCTCCTCTCCCTCCTCTTCTATCCCTCCCTCTCTTATCTTCCCACTACCCTTCCCCTCCTCCCCTAACCCTTTCTCTCTCCACCTTTGTCCCCATTTACTACCCTCCCCTCCACTCTCCTCTCCTTCACTCTCTAGACTCCTACTCCCCTACTCTTGGATTTGATTCATTGTCTCCCAGCCTATTATGTGATTGTCATAGAGAAGTTATGCTACCCATAAAAATTATGTTAAATATATATATAAGCGAAAGTAAAGTGCCAGATTTTTGGAAAATAATAACCATGCCGGAAATCATCCTCTGTTAAACTTAGCATTTGTCATAGAAAAATATTAAAAAAGATATTGCAAGGCGTAATTGTAACCTACTTGTATGATAACAAAAATATGGAATCTCTTCAAGGTTTCCAAAAAAGATCTTGTTTTTCAAATTTACTCGATTTATTTAATTACATATATTGTAATGAAGATACAAATGTACCATCATATATAATACTAGCGGAGGTACCCGGCGTTGCCCGGGAAAGATGCCTATATTGATAAGGACTAAGGAGACATTTTAATGTTTAGCGAGCAACTTTATTAAATTATTATCTTAGTTAGAGGTGTTTTCATTGATATACAGTCAGGACCATTATAACAGTTAGACGTTTGCTTTTATTAAAACTTTTTACTGAGACATGTCATGATCATGTCATGGTGTCATGCATATGGATGTCATGTCCAGGCTATTTAACCATGACATCAGTCATGGGCCTGGCCCAGGCATTGGGCTAGCGAATTTAGCAGCTCGAACGGAAAATTTCCGTTCGAGCTCTTCTTTATGGTTTTAACCGATAAATAGAGTATTTGACATTTTAACGTAATTTTTACGTCAAGTTACGTCATGTTACGTCATAAAAACCTTTGCCGGTGGTGCTGATTCAGAATATATAGTTTTGGTAATGCAACCGGTTTTTTTAGAGGAATTATAGTAGATGTAATTTTTACGTCAAGTTACGTCATGTTACGTCATACCAAAACCTTCGCCTGGTGATGGTGATTCAGAATATATATGGGTTTTGAGTTATAAGCGGACAAACAGAGGCGGTTTGCCATTTATAGTACAGATAACTATCTAGACTTCCAGAAGGGGTTCGATATAACACCAGCTGCACCACATAAGGTGCTCTTAATGTTTTAGACAACATTTGTGTGCATGGATTGGAGATTGGCTGTGAAACAGCTGACAGATATTAATGATAAATAAAGAGTCATCTGAATGGGTAGACGTATTAAATGGTTTACCACAGGAATCAGTGCTGGGGCCAACATTGTTTATGATAAATATGAATTATATTATAAAGAGTGCGGACCTATTTCGAAGCTATCCAAAAATATGATGACACAAAGAACGGCGGTAATGCAAAACGTAAAGAAGACTGTAAAACCATTAACAGAGACCGAGGTACCCTGTCAGACTGGAGTGATAATGTTAAAATTTAATGTTGAAAAGTGCAAGGTGGTGCGTATTTGGTATAACAATTTGATCCATATTTTTTTTATTACAAGGAAACACTTTGGCTGAATTAATAAGGAAAAAGGACTAACAGCAGGTACTATAATTTAGTTGTGACCTAATAATAGCCAGCAATATTTTACTGCACGTAAATTAATTCTAACACAAGAAGTTATAACATGAGTGTATACATCACTTTTTAGACTACATTTAGAATATCCTGTTCAATTATGGGCTCTCTTTTATGTCAAGGATATAAAACGTTTGGAAAGTGTACAAAAAAAAAAAAAAAGCTAATGTGATTTCTAGTATCCGCAACTTAACATACAAACGAAAATTAAAATAATACAAGTACCGTAACTAAATATATCTTCTCTCGGTAATCGTAGAACGCATGGCGACGTAAATGAGACTCGCAATCCTTATAAGTATTGACAAAATGAATCATGGTAACATTATTAGGGTTCATCCCTAGACAAGAACGAAAATAATGGCCTCAAATTTAGGAGACATCATTTTAACACATGAGTTAGGGAATAACCAAATTTAATATCAGATCCGCAAACCAATGGTATAAACTACCAACATCTCTGGTGGCAGCAAACATATGTGAATATTTAAAACTAAGACTCGATCAATATTTTAAGGAAAAACTATTCTGATTATCAATTATATCTTTTTATGATTAAAAGTTCCTCGTTTGCTCTTTAAAGCAAAAGATTTTATATTTTCAATATTTTTCAATCCTCTGCATCAGGCGTGAGAAATGGGTAGGGATGAGCCTTGCTGTTTATCAATCTTTTATTTTCACTACTAGTTTAGCTTAGTTGTAAGTAACTTTTTCTGTATTCCTTTATATTCACCCCTCCTATACTCCATTTTTCATTCTTTCCAATCCTATCCCATCCCCTCTCATCCCTTCCTCTTCACTCCTGACTTGGTTGCCTAATAAACGTCTGTGTGTGCGTGTGTGCTTTATAGTTAACCATATTCTTAAATCATCCTGAAGCCCTAGATATGTATCAGTTGGAAGTGTTACTGTAACAGGTGGTAACAGGTGAAGAAGTGAGAAGAGATTACTGAACCAAGTGTTTTCTCCATCCATTCCATATCCCACACCTTGTAAATGATTAATCTTTAGGACACACACACATACACTTATGTACGTATTCACAAGAACACTTGTTGTAGTATACACAGGCATACTGCATTCACACCCACGAATGATACTGACGCGTATATACCTGCACACACATTTAATTAAGTACACAAAGCATATACACGCAGGAAAGCACACATGTGCAAGCACACCTGTACTATAATGTACACATACTAACACACTCACATTTTATGCAGACACGCAAAATCACAAATACTTACGGAATATCTATATCGTATATGAAAGCGTGATTGTTGACCAATGCCTTATTTTCTTTCTGTTTTTCAAACAATCTTTTGCTGTACATTAAAGAATATATTGAGTAGGAGAGAACCAATAACAAGTATGAGAGTGACCATGAATTCGTTGTATTTATAAATAACATACATACAACAAAACATACATTTCTGCTACTCGCACATAGAAACACATAAGCAAAACGTACAAATGCAGACAAGTACCTAAACACACACACAAACAAGATATGTACACTTACAACCACATTAAGTAAACTTATGTTACACGAGATTCTATTGT
Source organism: Petrolisthes cinctipes (assembly GCA_033782935.1). Lineage (NCBI taxonomy): Eukaryota > Metazoa > Arthropoda > Malacostraca > Decapoda > Porcellanidae > Petrolisthes > Petrolisthes cinctipes. The sequence continues at coordinate 381,827 of JAWQEG010000028.1, forward strand.
CCAGTTAATATCACGTTTAGAAAGAATCAATTCGTTACAAGTTAAAAGGGTCCCATCAGTCACGGCACTTGTACACAACACACGCACATACACACACATACTATATGGTTCGCGATAATTTTGCCAGCAATGTATAGCTAGATTGCTAGATTTATGTTCTCACGTTTTTATATCCTCCGCTAATGACGTGGCGGGAGGGCAATTATTTTCCTCGCTGTGTTTGGGAAGAAGAAAGGATGCCCGTGTGTGTCTCCGGTCTTATCATTTGCATATCGTGGACGGGGTCAGGTTCGGTCAGGGATCGTCTTTAGGTGTGTGTGTGTGTGTGTGTGTGTGTGTGTAGAAGAGTTTAATTATTATTATTTTATTATTATTTTTATAGGCGAGGTATTGTACAGTACTTGTGTGTATCCAGGCACGGGAGGGGCTTTTTTCTGTCTATGTGTGCCAGTATATGTTTGCATTATTTATGCGTGTGCATGGAATATTTGTGTGAGTGTGTGTGTGTGTGTGTGTGGACACGTAGGCTACTTGTGAGAACCCAATGGTACGGTAGTTGTAGTGGTGCATCTCCATACACTGAACATATAAGAGAGCATGTATGCTTGTGAAGAGGTCATACAAATCGTAGGGGGTGGTGATGGTGTAATGGTTATCGTACTCGCCTAGCAAGCGTTAGATCTCGAGTTCGATTCCTTAGCAAGGATTGCAACCTTCTAGGCTGGGGGAAGATTTATTGATATAACAAGACTGACTGCCTTAATGACCAGCACCATGAGTCGATAGGCATTAAGCCCAAAATCTCCATCTTATATATATATAAATATAACGTACATCTTGAGTGGTTCCCATCAGGGGATGGAAAGAAGGATAGGCAATCGATTCATTATTCACTCATAACTTATCCCTGATACCATCTGGCCTATCATACAAATCAACCCCTTGTTCTATCTTCCATCCATTTATGTATACACAAACACACAAGTCATACACACACACACACACACACGGACATTTCCTTGTCCATACTTTCACCTGCACAAGCTTGCTATCATGGAGTATTATGTTCTGCGCGAATTGGAGGGCTACTGGTTACTTTAAACAATGGCAGGAAGCAAATTACCTGGGAATACAAGTATAGAATCGATATGTAGCATTGTTGATTGGCCTTCCAATTTGTCAACAATATAATATTCCCTTAATCACTACCATCACGCTTAGTGTAGAAACAAGATAAACTAGAAACAACTCAGTGTTGCCATTTGCACACTGACAAATGCTTATGCTTACCCATTATTCATATGCATCTTCAACAGGTGCATTACACATATGTATAAAAAAAAAAAAAATACGCACACACACAAGCTGCCCTGTTGTGTGGTCCTCCCACACATACTGTACCACCTTTCACCCTAAACTGTATCGGTTTATCTATCAATATTTTTCTGTACTCAATGTGAAGGGGGCGATCTGCTGTGGCGGAACTGGAGGGCAGTTGATGCCTGCAGACTATGCTAAGAAACAGATTGTCAAAGTATACGAGTAGAGGATTTGTATCCTAGCATAATATGGGGAATCACTAGCCTTAAAATTCACCAATAACGGATTTTTTTATATTTTAATAATTACAATAAGAAATTACGCTCGGTAAGTGTACACTATTTTATCCTTAATAATTAACTTTTTCCTCCAGTATTTCTTTCAGTCACGCTGACCATTTGTCAGTCTTTCTCATACTCATTTTTCTCAATCACACATTCTCTCAATCAATACTCCCTCAGTCACTTAATTTTCTATTTATTCAATTCCCCCAACGGGAACCGCCTTGACGTGGTGGGGGGGCTTGCGTATCTCTGAAACCTGTCGAGTTAGACTAGAGGGGGCTCCGGCCCCTGCTCTGCCCCGATTTCGGGGAGAGAGGGCTTCCCATGCTAGTAAGGTCGCCAGTGAGAGACCAGACTAAATGGTTCCCAAGCAATAGGCTGCCAGTACGAGCCAACAGTGCTGCCCTCCAGAGGGACCGTTCTCTAGGGGCCGTCCTGTGTTAGATGGTTGGGTGTCTGCTTGGGCCGGGAGATGTTGGGGAAGGGGGTCTCAGCACCGTCGTGGGCAAACTTTCGAGCCATTGGGGCTGCTTTTTAAAACGAGTGGCCAAGTGGGGGACGAGGTACCCAGCCCGTGGCAACCAGCACTCGGTCTCCTCATTTACCAGGTAGCTAGTATCTCTCTGCTCATGGGGCCATTTCAATAACAATAATCTTATATGGATAAAGAAAAGGCCCTTTCTCTTCCTCGAGCGGTGGTCGACCAGGCCCTTGAGACGTCACTCTCTGGTCGTGGTGCTAAACATAAGGCTGCAAATAAGAGAAGACCCAGCAGGTCGGGTGTTGTGTCGACGAACCCTGTTAGCAGTTTGGACACGTTAATGTTGACTAATGTGCTTGCATCTCTTTCCTATGGCGCCATCCACTCCATTATTAAGTATTTTGGAGTGGCTCTTCGTATCCGAATCACCTATGACAGTGACTGCAGATCAAATCGGTGCTATATTACTTTCAATATAAATGCTGCTGCCAAAGCAGCTTTTGATGCAAAAGATACTCTGTCTGTGGGGGATACTCACTGTAAGGTTCAGATGATGCGGTCCATAAATGTAATTGACAGTGACAATGATTACTTCCCTAACATCTTCGATGATTCTGTATAGCATGTCTCTAAGGAGCGCCGAGTTCCTACACCCTTTTGGATCAAATGAGTCTCTTGATTCAACAGATGTTCCCCCTCGCAAGCTTCCTTTAGGAACATCAAAAAGGCGTGAAGTGAATGTGGATACTTCGGTTGTTGTAACATCAAAAGATACGGTTTCTCTTCCGCTCGAGCAGCGGCGTGATTCTTCCACCTGCGTTATGGATGTAGATGCTTCTGCCTGTGTCAGTGATACCACTACTATACATGACAATACCAATGTGGCCGTTTCAAAGAATATCCTTGCTCATCTCCCTTCACATTCCTCAAACATATCAGGCACTTCAGGGACTCGTCTACGGGTCCCAATTACTGCCCCAAGTACTACTCCTCGGGTTCGCTCTTCTAGTCGCCCAGGATTAGAGAAAGCTTGTCGTTTGAGTAAAACCTCTGGTCAAGGTGGTAGTAGGAATTCTTTCCGTGAGGCTTCCCTAAACTCTGTGTTAAAGTAACACTGTTCAAGGTCCTTCAGTGAAATTGCCGTGGATTGTGTGCCTCTTGGGAGGAACTGCATGTTCTTCTCTTCCGCATGTGTTTCTCTCTAAGAGACAAATGCTTGGGGACTACATTCCTGCCAGTCCTCCTGTATACTCTGCATTATATTCCAATTAATTTGAAGGGCAGGGTCACAATGGTGGCTCTGCTGCCATCCTATAGTCTTTTCAAAATATACTGAGCGCTGAGGCGTTGGCTGTTGGGAGGTTTTTCCCTCCCGCAATGATGCCAAATCAGACCAATACACTTCACTCCCTCCCTCATATCAGCTATTTACTGATGCTAAATTAATCAAAATTAATACGTATAAATTTACTTCACTACTAAGGCCATGTAGGTATATGAAAGTATTATTTACTTCTCATATTAACAATGATAATCTATATATGTATCACAACACTGGACAGAATATTCTTCCAACGTTGCCAGTGCACCTAGAGGGTGAGTGTACTCAGGTATAAGTGTATAAGCTCCAACTGTCAACTCAGGTCACTACCGTCACTTTTAATCTGGCTACCAATCAAGATGGAGCACACATCTGCTACTCGCTATCATGTTTTACATAGTCGGGAAAGAGAGAACTTATTTGTAATGTAAATAAGTACTTTTTAGAAGAGAAAGCAAATAGAGGACCTATCACTGCACCATCACGAGCAGTGGTGGTGAGGAAAAAGAGTCGAAACAAACGAAAAGTTATGTTATATCCACAGAAAAGTGTCGCATTTATAATACAACATAATGTGTCAACAGAAAAGGAAACATTTACTTTTATGTTTTGTTGTTAACGGCAAGCGATATATAGGCAACAGATGAGAGAGAGAGAGAGAGAGAGAGAGAGAGAGAGAGAGAGAGAGAGAGAGAGAGAGAGAGAGAGAGAAAAAACAGGCGGTGGGTTATAGTGAGGGCTGGCTGTCATTTTTAATGAGGATCTAATCCCATAATTGTCCAGACGAGATCTGGCAACGTAGCAGTCAGGTAAATCTCGGAAGTGGCCAACGCCTCAGCGCTCAGTATATTTCAAAAAGACTATAGTTCGATGCGATGTTCCATGCACGAGCTTGGAGCTTGACACTCCGCTCCAGGCTGTTGCAGTTAAGGTTTCTATGGACCGCCCATACACTGTGTGTAGTCTATACCTTCCTCCCAGTGTTACAGTTGAGAGGGGTGATCTCAACCGTCTTGTATACGGGACCTTCCCTCTCCCTTTATTTTATTGGGTGATTATAATGGTCGTCATCTTTTGTGGGGTGACAATTTGGTCAATCCCAGGGGTGTTTTATTGGCTTCTTTTACTGAGGATGAGGGATTAGGGATTAGAATACGGGAGATGTGACACATTTTCAAAACCCTACAGGGAAATTCACTCTGCTCACCCAGTGCACTGTTGGATTTTACTTGGAGTGTGTTGCCCTATTTATATGGTAGTGACCACTTCCCTATTCTCTTGGAAAATAACAGGTATGAACCATAGTCTCGTCTTCCTCGGTGGAGATTAGAGAAGGATGACTGGCAGTATTTTAAAGAGCTTACTTCTCCAGTCTCTTCTGTTGCAGATTTTAGTAGCTCTGACCAGGCTGTAGCACATTTTACTGATATGCTTGAGCATATCAGTGAAATACGTTACAGCCTCATCTGCTGCACTCAACTCTATACCTAAAACTTCTGGCAACTTTCCCAAACGTCCTGTCCCTTAGTGGTCACCAGTCTGCACTACTGCTGTGCGGGAGAAGCTCGCTGCTTTCTCTCGCCTTCGTTGCAATCGTGGGGATCCTATTCTTTTAGAGGACTTCCGACGGGTAAGGACCCGGGCCAGACGAGTTTTAAAAGAGGCACAGCATGCATCTTGGAAGGCATAAACCCACTCACCCAAGTGTTCAGGAGAGTCCGTAAGATGGCGGAAAAGTTTTCTCCTAGTCCTCCACCTGTCCTTAAGGTCAATGGAATAATTATCATGGATGGTTTAACAGTGACCAACACTATGGCAGAGGCTTTTGCTGGAGTCTCCACCCGTGACTCTCGACCTTTGGCTGTCAGTCATGAGTTGGGAGCCCAGGAGCACACTGTCCTGGATTTCTCGGGGAACGAGATTGAAAGTTATAACCATATATTCATCCTGAGAGACCTGCACTCTGCTCTCTCTCTCTCTCTCTCTCTCTCTCTCTCTCTCTCTCTCTCTCTCTCTCTGCGGCGACACTTCTCCTGGGCCAGACAACATCCCGTATGCAATGTTGCGACACTTGGGTGAGGAGGCGATTTTATTTTTTCTTCTTGTGGAGTGTCCCAGCCTTGGGGAACTTCGTCGTAGGCACCTCTCCGAGTACCTGGTGGTGGACGGTTCTTACAGTCTCTCCCAGGTGCTCGGGGAGGAGGCGTGTAGTGTGGGAGGGAACACCCTCTCCTATGTGGTGGAGGCTGGCCTTCTCCACAAATTGTGAATTTTATTATATTTATGGCTTCTTCGATAGTTCAATGTTTTTAATTGTGATTCTTCTATATATTTTACTTAAGATAATCAGGTTACTTTAGTAATAATGTGCGTTTTAGTTGATATGTCCTTTTAATCATGCTGCTTATCCCTTTTGGGGTAATGAAGCCTACCAAATGTGTGTACATAATTTATTAATGATGTAGATGACCATATTTCAAAATCCTTAGAATTTCATGTTATGTTGAGCGGCATATGACCCTAAATGTTGTGCCACCAGATGCCTATTACAAAAAAAAAAAAAAAAATATTCGATCAACCACTCAACTTTGTTGCTTAATTCTCTCTGCCCTCCGCCTCTTCCTCCTCCTCTCACTTCTCTACATCATTTCGGTACCATATATGTGTCGAGTTTTTTCTCTACAGTAGGGAAAGTATAGATAGATAAAGAAGATGTTAGCGTTGAATTAGTTAAATGTTAGTTAAGACTGGTTGTTTTTTATTTCTTTTTAAGTCCCCTTCGACATTCTTTGTACTTGCTTCTGTCCGCCTACCCACCACCATCACCAATACCTACTCCTCGACCACAACTAACACCACCACTAACTCCTCTACCACGACCACCACCTCCCAACCGACGTCCCCCTCACAGCTTGCCCCAGAGCACCGCGTGCCCCTTGACCTTCAGGTATTCTCTCTCTCTGAGATATTCTCGTCTCTGTGCTAGATCACTCATATCCTATGAATCACCCACGTATCTGCTTTCATATACTACTCTACCCTACAGTTATCCACTTCGTTACTTTTATCCACTCTTACCATTTATGTCAACCACACTCTCTTACTACTGCAGTACGCACCTACGACTTCACCATCGGCTTCCCTCCAATTCATACAGTCTACTGCCCTCCAAACTTTATCCTTATCATTTTGGACTTTATATTTTAACTAAAACAAAGATTTAAATAGATATTCTGTTCCCAATGCCAATATCACCAGCACCACCAACACTACCACTAATTTCCACCATAACGATAGCATTAACACTACCAATTCTGCCACCACTACTACTGCCATCACCACTACAACTCCCTAACAACCACACCTACACTCTACTTTCACAAAGACCCACGCACTCCTCCCATCTAATCTCCTATACACACCTTTCTTGAACCACCCACAAAGGCATTCACCAACCTTCTCTCGTGCTCCTCCTCCCTCCCCACATGTTCCCCTCCACCCTCCCACAAGGCAAGGTCCGCCCTGCTCTTTGCTCCCCGCCTCCATCATGACCCCAGGATGAGAAAGAGGTGATGACCTCTTGTGGCCCAGGGTCAGGGAACTCACCAAGGCCTCGCCATCGCCACCTTCAACTCTCCCCCGCCGTAGCTCTGTTCAGGGTGTTCGTCTCAATCCATCCAGTTTTTTTTTTTTCTGAACATTTTCTTACCTCGGCTTGTATATCTCAGAATTCATATTTTTTATACATATTTTTTACTCTCTCAGACCAGTCGTTCATTATAGTTTTATGGTCTGACTGAGACAACCAAACATCATACATTTTTATCATAGTTTATGTATCCTGTTTATTATATTCTGTCAATTTTCACTGCACATAATCATCTCGGTTTTATCCTCAGTTCTCATTTTCCTTCTTTCATAAATTTTGGTGTGGATATCATATCTGATGGTAGCCAGGGACTGAAGATAGAACCCAGTGTATGAGATAGAGCTAAATTTGGGTGGCCTTAAAGTGTATTTGGAAAAAGTGATCAGTGTCAAGAGGATCAAATCTAGGAATATTTGAAGGAACGGTAGTACCAATGATGTTGTATAGAAATGAATATTTTTCTATATTGAGAAAGATGAAGACTATTAAGTAAGAGCTCGCTTATTTTCTCCATCTGTGAAACAAAATGAGTGAGAGGTCCAAAATCATATCCACAATCATATAATCATTCGATGTGTTCAAGAACTACAAAGATTTTACTTGTATTATTTACTCTTTTGTTTGCAGCGGCAGAATTGAAAATACCAATGGTGTATGTGCCCCAACGCCATCATCAAACACCTATCACAACCTTTCAAATCCTTTGTGGGGTCGACGTGACTCTTTGGCAGATGTGTTTTACGGTCTGATGCTCATCCTACTAATGCCAAAACTCCCTACTATAGTGAAGGATACCGCTGCAACCAGTAATCAACATCTTTACTACACTTTGGTGGGAGGGGCCGTCACTCCCCATACATAGTATTATCCACCGTCGCTTCACAACCCTCACATTACAACAACTGTTCACAATGTCAAGGGGTGCTGACCATCCATCCCCATCCTGCCTGGGAAACAAATTCCCGCCACTACTGGTTTAACACTTCCATTGAACACAGACATGGAATATCTACACCATGGGCCGTGGAAATAACGCACCCGACTCGAACTACACAGCAAGTGAGGGAAATGTATTTTAATTTTCTACAGGCAATTTGGTGGGTCGCGTGGTTGAGTGTTTGAAAAAAAATCAACGGTTGATGCGTAGGGAAATGACGTCACCATCGCCCACCATTCTTGTGATGGTGCAGTCAGCCTATGATACAGGGAGTGAGTGAGGTTTGGGGACCCCGCTCTTTAACAATGACCCCACCAGAGGCTCAAATAGCCTAGGAGCTGAAGCCCTTGCTTGTCGGGGGTTATGCACTTGTGCTAGAGCCTCTCCACCCCTTGAAAAAAAGGAATTGTGGTATTGATGATGATGATCCATGGTTGATACAAAAGCATCCCCTCTCTTCCTATTACTTGTGAAACAATATAATTTGTAGTGATAATTTGCAGACAGTAACAATATTTACTAAGTGCATTTGTATCCCTTCAACATTGCTTTGCTATATGGGTTGGAAAAGTTACTAAGTTGGCATCACCGGCACTGACTTAGTTGTACCTTGCTTCGTCTCTGGTTCCTTACTTGGTCACCCTCACTCCATCTCAGTGGCCTTTGACATTACTCTTTCCCCCTCTTTCGTTTCTTTTTTGTTTTTTACTCCTCCACTTCCCTCTGTCTCTCATCTCGCGTGTGTGTGTGTGTTTCTCTCTCTCTCTCTCTCTCTCTCTCTCTCTCTCTCTCTCTCTCTCTCTCTCTCTCTCTCTCATTTGCTAACTTTGTTACCATTTTTGTTTTTTATATTCAACATTTCAAAACGGCTGTGGTGAAAAGATTAGGATCACGTGCGCTCTCAATTCAGACACTTACTAGAGGAAATTCCTGCGAGTCACGTCTTATATCTCTGCCTACCTTGTTTGTTTATCCAGAGTTTTATTTCCCTCCACCATGGGGACCCCACAGTAGCAACTTGTGTCTACTCATGTTCCTTCCTTTTAGACCGGCAGCCCAGACCCCTGAGATACAACGAAACTGTAAAACATATTAAAGTTTAGTAGTAGTCTTGTAAACTTCGGGGGAGGCGGTGGCAGAGTGGATACGGTAATGGACTGCGAATGAAATGGGCCCTGGTTCGAGTCCACGAGAAAACGTCTGGGGTTTTTCAGAGGTGATCTGATTGGTCCAAGCTGTTCGTTGAGTATCCTGGCTACGCCGACACGTCAAGAAAATACCCCCTACATCGTCGTCAACTCACAACATAGAAGATGCCAGACCATATTCCAAAATGCTGTGAGTGACGGTGTAGCTGCCCTCTCCTGATAGTGACGTGTATAAATAAGGTGTCGTCATCTAGTGGGGCAGAAGAGAAGCAACCAACAACATGTCTCATCTAAATGCGACACCCAATAATCTCGGGGTATTAATCCGTTTGCCGGATTATAACTGGTGGCATACTTAACAAGCGACTGTAATTGGTTGTTACATTTTGGATCTAGATCCAACTAGTGAGATACCGAATGAAACCAATACAAAACTTAAGCTTGATATCTCCTGCTAATAGAATGAACTATACCAGACATTTTGGTAGGTGGAACCACCCTAACATAACATAACAATGGAGGTTCATTGGAGCTAGATCCAACATAGGAGATACCAAGTGATTTTTCATGCTATAGAATCAGTGTACAGTTGGACGCAGGTTTCCGTGGCACACCTCGCTATGAGCCACCGCACCCGGTCCCACTCTTACTGCGCGGCGAGTTCCTGTGTATAGCCCCGCCCATCACTTCTACCACTAAGATGCCAACCACCGCTGCCTGTCTGAATTCGAAGTCGGTTTTGTTAAGACATTCATTTTAACGTAATATTAACTTTGAGAAAAATTATAACGATAATATTGTTTTAACAATAGGCTCTGATGGACCTTAAATCACTTTAATATTTTATGATCATACTGAGAGGGAAATAAATTTGAGCCATGTATAGTAAAAATGCTGGATAAGAGACGAGTATGACAGAGAAAGCTCATAACTCGTGTGATTGAGAACGTGAATAAGAATTCTCGAGTTCCTTGAATCAGTGAGCGAGTCATTCAGTTCTCATTACAATGTTATTAATAACGGGAGCAATAACTGTGATACGGTATTTTCATATTTATTTCATTTGCATTTTATGATATAATCGTGTTTTGGAATGGGGTATCAATTGGCATTTTGTCTTTCATAATCCACACACAGACAACTCGATACATCCAAAACACCTTGGATGTGTGCCAGTACTAAAGCTTATGCTAATATGAATATTTTTGTATATAGACAACAGTTACAGAGCATTGTTAACACAACTAATCAGCTGTTATATAAAGAATGCCATGGATATAATACAACCTTTGGTATTGTAATAATTTATTTACATCAGTGAAAACATAAGCAATCACGAGATTGGAAAAAAGATTACGTAAATCCAGCTGGTTCAGTATCTTAGCACTCTGTGGCACTATGCTGATATGAGAAATCCCAGTGACGGAATAGATCCAACAAGGTTTGGATGGAAGAAAGAAGGTACTGAATTTACTCCAGAATGGTTTGATGGGAGCTCAGTGCCACTGGTCCTTATCCAAGACATTAAGCCTACTGATGAGACACAAGTGGACAAAATTATGAACAGTGATCATGATGACCTATATGAACAATGGACAGATAATGAGAGTGAAAATGAGACAGATACAGAATAAGTACAATTGTTTCTGTGATTATATTTGTTTTTGGAGACTTTTTCACAGTTGACAGGTGGCCAACAGTGCTTAAGTTTCTGCTTAATTATGTCAGGAGTAATTAAGATACAGTATTTTAGAAAGTCACAGGCTCTGCTTAATTACCAATTAATTATCAAGATATCATGATTAAATAGTATATATTTCATGACGTGACAGTCAGTGCTTAAGTATCCCATGACTGATATGCTTTCTTAGGATATGACAGTCAATACTTCAGTGTATGATGATTTTATATTATTTCTTAGTATATGACAGCCAATATTTTACTGTATGATGATTATATATTATTTCTTAGGATATGATAGTCAATACTTCAGTGTATTATGATTGTATATTATTTCTTAGGATATGACAGTCAGTGCTTCAGTGTATGATAATTGTAAAGTATTTCTATATATGTAACAGTCAATACTTCAGTGTATGATGATTGTAAAGTATTTGTTTATATGTAACGGTCAATATTTCAGTGTATGATGATTGTATACTATTTCTTTGGATGTAACAGTCAATACGTCAGTGTATGATGATTATATATATATTATTTCTTTATATGTAACAGTCAATGATTGCCTATATAATGTGATTACTTTATAATTATTTGCCTTATAACAGTGTTTCCCAAACTTTTTTTGTCGTGACCCTGAACACAAATTTATTTTGACCTGGCGACACTCAAGGATGAAATATTATTTTAGTATTATCTTAGTTTTATCTATTTGAAAAAAGGATAATAGATTTTACCATAAGTTACTAATTAATAAATACTCGTATATGTTTTGTTCTACCTTCATTTATCGTACTTTATTATTCACAACTATTTTCCTGTCTCAGTTTGAATGACGATTTATATTCCACAATTATGATGTTACTAATTATGTTTGAATTAGTTTTACTTCTAATCTCTATATCTCTCTCTATCTCTCTCTCTCTCTCTCTCTCTCTCTATATATATATATATATATATATATATATATATATATATATATATATATATATATATATATATATATATATATATATATATATATATATATATATATATATATATATATATATCTCTATATATATATATCTCTCTCTCTATCTCTCTCTCTCTCTCTATATCTCTCTCTATATATCTCTCTCTCTCTATATATATATATCTCTCTCTCTATATATATCTCTCTCTATATATATATCTCTCTATATCTCTCTCTCTCTCTATATATATCTCTCTCTCTCTCTCTCTCTCTCTCTCTCTCTCTCTCTCTCTCTCTCTCTCTCTCTCTCTCTCTCTCTCTCTCTTTATTTATTTGATTTTATGTTTTATTAATTTTGTAGCCATCCCGCGACCATCAGGAACACCCATGCGACCCTCATTTGGGTCGCGACCATGGGTTTGGGAACCACTGCCTTATAATGTGAGGGGTTTACATTCAATATATTATTTCCATGAGGGCATACTATTTTATTATCTAAATATTTACACCTGACAAAACCTCATTATTTAAATATATTTCACATTAAAATATTGCGCACGTATCTTAAAAAAAAAAAAAAAAAAATGGAGTTTTTACATTAACTGTCAACTAGACACAGGCGTTCCTGGCGAGTAGCCTACCGCGGTATCCAGCACATTTTGAGTGTGTCTGTCGGGGCTTTTCCACCCCTTAAAATGTCTGACATTACCAACACAGTGTTCTAAGATGTACACTGATTCTATAGCATGAAAAATCACATGGTATCTCCTATGTTGGATCTAGCTCCAATGAACCTCCATTGTTATGTATGTCTGTTAGGGTGGTACCACCTACCAAAATGTCTGGCATAGTTCATTCTATAAGCAGGAGATATCAAGTTTAAGTTTTGTATTGGTTTCATTCAGTATCTCATTAGTTATATATAAAAACAAATTACTGTCGCTTGTTAAGTAAGTCACCAGTTAAATTCCGGCAGACGGTCAATTTCACAGTTTACAAGACTACTGTAGCGGCCACATATGTGGCTACTCTATATACCACACATTTATGGCCACTCCTGTAGCGCTTGGTACACCACTCCTATATCCCTGGTCTATTCTTAGCCAGACAGGTACACTAATCACCCGACCCAGACAGACCTAAGCCGCCCTTGGGAGCACGCCTGCCTTCAGCAAAGCCGCCTCATGCCCCCTGGGGACACCAGCTGCTGCCTCCACTCCCTGGTTTGGACCATATATAAGGGCCCAGGCCTGCTAGGTCAACACTCACTCACCGTCGAGCACTGGAAAGAGAAGGTCTTGCCTACCGTCACCCTGTCTGCTGCACACCACCTAGCTGCCCCAAGTCTGTCTGTGTTCCCGGCTTGATCAAACGGCCATCCTCCTACCTCCAGCCAATTCTCCTGCAACAACTACGGCTCACTTCAGAATGGCACGGCACGCCAATATACTACCATATTCTGTGTGACCCTTATGTACCACCAATAAACTGTATTGTGTATCCTAGAGTCTGTTCACCTCGGGTAATGACGCAAGGTCCTCCCTGACGTTATACTACTACTAAACTTTAATATGTTTTACAGATGGTATCTCTTTCGTTGTATATCAGGGTCTGGGCTGCCGGGCTATTTTGAACCTATTAGCGAAAGCCATTGTCTGTATAGTTGCTCCACAAGAAGAAGTCAATGAAAGTTCTATCAGGAGACCAGGTCAGGCAAGGATTCCTAGCTGCAAATTAGGAAACGATTCATTTAGAAAGTCACGAACAGGCAGCCACCAGTGAGGTGGGGCACCATCCTGCTGAAAAACAATTGTTGGTGGCATGTTATCCAACCACATATTTTGCATATCGGATTTCATCTCAGTGAATCAAGGTACACACTGAGCTCTCTCCTGCAGTGTCGTCATTCTCACCATTTTCATTGTTTACGTAAATGCACATTTATTTAACCTACAACAAGCAAAACAAATTCGAATTACAACTTCTATAATCCATCTTTATCAGGAAATAGACCTCATACAACGCTCTTTTAAAATTTCACAATTAAAATATTGTTGAATCTGTACAAATAATAATTATATAGACACCCTACATAACTAACTACCTAACCGACGAATATATGAAGAAATTAACCCCACACGACACAAGGAGCCGCATGACACTATTGACATGTTGCACGGAGAAACTCAGGCGGCACAGGGGCCTGGATCACTGACCTCGCTCTCATCTCTTCTCTCTTACGACACAATGAGGATACTCTTACCTCTCCCGACACGTATACGTCACCATCTGATTAACTTCTTTGTGCTGCCATCACGACATTTAAGGTATCTGGGATGGTCATTTTCTTATATATTCTCCACTGACCTGATGTGCTTTGTCCAGTTCTACCTCACTCCTCAGACCCAGATCAGGGCAGGGTAGGGCAGTACGTTCTTAGTCTTGACACTAACACCGTACTACACATCATCCGTGAATTGTCTATTTGCCTGTATGTACAGCCACGAGCATAACTTTCTTTACCCCCATGGCTAGAATGAGGTCGAAGTCGTGGTTGCAGAAGGGCCTGGCAAACGAACACTGAGAGTCAGTATCTCATGACGCCGTAAAACTTCTTGTCTTCAAGTGAACACCTCTAGTGACATGAAGCATCATCCCAACATTATGAACGGGTCCATTTCTGTTCGTCTACCCCATATCCAACCACGACTTCCACCTCACTCTCGCCAGGGGGGTCAAGAAACTTATGCTCGTGACTGTACAGTATGTCTCGCTATATTTTTCTCTCTCTGTTTGATTGTATTATAATTGTCCTTTTGCTTCTTTTTTGTCAGTCTGATTATCAGTCTGGAATATATCTATTTACAATTTCGATGCAACTTCAAACTTTCCCTTCTACCACAGTTCTCCTCTGTCTCTTCTCAACACACCCCCCTCCTCCATTATCCTCTACCGCACTTCTGTCTCTCTCCAAATAGTCTCCTCCAATATTACTAACACGCTCACCATCTACAGCATACTAACCAAAACCACTACAATCACCCCCTCCACAATGTCATCAACCACCACCAACCTCCACCACAACCAACACCACTACTATTATCACCACACTTCCCTTGACCCTACTTGGTAAGGTCAGGGGAAGATTGGGGGCGAGTTGATGATCTCTATCCACTTACCCCGCCTGGGTACCAGTTTTTATACCTCCTCCCTCCCTCAGGTGAGATACTCCGGAGTCGAATCTGGCCTGATATTTTCTTAGGTACCCGACTTTTATGTAGTTTTCTCTCAGTTTGGAACTCTCGTTTCCCTCGTTTATTTGGTTCGAGGTAGAGTGTAAAACCTTTAGGCCTTTATTGTGTGTGTGTGGGTGTTGATCCTGGGTTGTGGTTTATCTTTTCGGTTTGTTTCATCTTTAGATTCTATGTTGCGTTTATATCTATATCAAGTGGGCATTAGGCAGCACTCATTTTTTTCCCCATTCCTTAAAATTTTATTTAATTAACACCCCACCACCACCACCACCATCCTCTCCAATTTTAACGACCACACAATCCATCTTCACTAGCACCATTCACCACACTGACTGTGATGTACCCCCTCCTTATCTACTATCACCTCACAATCAATCACCATTCTCATAATCCATCACCAGTTTACTACCCTTAACTCCCACTATTACCATCACTAACCACAAACAGCCTCAGGCCGCTGGCACTTTTCTTTCGCCATGACATTTTTTTATACTGATTACTTCATAACTGAAATAGAGGACCGACCAGCAATTTGAGACGCAGGAAATAGTGAGAACAACTACAAGTTATCAAAAGGGAAAGCATGGAAGGAAATATGTGGCATTTTCGTGCCGGACTTCAAGAGGATGGACTCTGCAAGAAAAAAAAAAATCAAGGGATGTAATGGCATTTTCTCTGCCATAACAAGAATTACACATGGGCGACTTTACAGCGTCACTTAGTCGAACCACAATCCACTATTAACAGAGTCAAGAAAGCAACTCGTGTAATCACGGCATGGCGACCACAAATTGCTCGTGTTCCAGAGGCCTCAGCCTCCACCATAATAATTGCCATCCATCAACATATTCATTGTCTTAAATCACCCTTACTATCCATAACCACACTCACCATTCGAAACCACTACGCTCTCGCTGATTTACTGTACTTTGATTAGTTCTAATCACCTTGCCTAAAGTAGTCTAGAGCACTCTCCCTTTTCACCCCTCCATATCACACCTCTTTTTGCCACACCCTGTCATTCTAACCCGTCTCTTACACCAAATGCTGTGACTCCTTCTTGTTGTAATTATTCATCCCTTCTTTGCAACACTTATTTCACCTCTCCCTATAACTCCTAACTATACCCTGCCATTCCGCTACCTTTTACTTTTCCATGACATGCCGCACTTCCCTGTCAAAAGCCATCATACCATGTCCTTTCCACTCTCTTATACAACACACTGCTACATACATCAATATTCAAGCCCCTCAATACTATCCCTTTTTATTACACCTTATCAAATCTTCACTTACCACACCTTTTACCATACACCTAACTTCAATAATCCCTTGGCCACAAAAGACATCTTTAAAGAGATTTTTTTTTTTTTTTTTTTTTAATACACGACCTGAAACAAAGAAAAGAAAGAAGTCTGTATAATACTCCCCGCCATTCTTACAAGATTCTTTCCTATTTCCCCACCTCCCTTTCCCAAAGAAAATGCCGGTCTCCAGCACCTCCGCTTGCATCTCGGCCGCAAGAAATGTATGATAAAGAACGAAAAGCAGTTTAGCAGCAGAATCCAGCATGGCCGCTTAGACAGCAGAGTAGACTTAACGGTACATTCAACCCATTTATCTCTATTCCCCATGCAGTGAGACGAATTTCCTTCCAAATGATTGATTGAATAATTCACTGGCCAAAAAAAATTTCTGGTTCATTAGGTGATACTGTTTCTAGGGTATTTTGGGGTTTCTGAATTCGAAAATGAGGTTAGATTTATACAATTGGCTCTAGTTTTTAAGATATTGCTGAAATACGTGTTTCGTATCTGCGAATCTGTACTCACTTCATATAGAGAGACACTAGGTCACCTGGCAGATCCTGACACACAAATCCTGTCTGCAGGACTGGTAGCAGCAGATTGGCTGGAGCTCGTTGACCTCTATACGGTCACTAGTATTTGCAACAAGAACAATGGTATTAGCAGTTGCTCCTTAATATGTAAGGAATTATACGATTTTAAGGAATGGAAACACAGCAAGTGGTAGCGAGAGCAAATGTAGCATGTTCAGAAAAATTAAACCCTTGAAATTCATTGATGTTCAATATCTTGAAAAGTAGAGCCAATTCAACAAAATTAGATGCATTTTCAGATTCAGCGACCCTGATTTACCATAAAAAAGTTCTAACATCCAGTGCCTTTAAAAAATATTTTTTTTGTTGGCCATTGTACTGATTGATTGACTGCTATTTCATGGCGGCGCTACATCTTGGTTATATGCCGCCTAATAAATATATATGTGTAATACCTTTAAAATCATAAATATAATAATAAAATCATTATTAAAATAGTAAAAATCATTATAAAAATGTAAAAAACTTAACAGTATGAAATAGATAAAATAATTAAAACCTTAACTTCATCATTAAAAACACAAAAACTGTAAAATTCCTGCCTCCTCAACAAAGGAGAGGGTACCCCCTCCAAATCTACAGGCATCCTCTCCGAGCACAGAAGGCAGACAGTAAGTCCAATCATCCCTCTAATCCCCAGAGAGGTGTTTGCGTCATAAGTCCCCAAGTAATGGGCACTTCACAAGGAGGTCCCTTTCAGACAGGAGTCCGGCCACGGTTCCACACACGCGAGAGAGGAATGCGTGTCGTAATGGAGGTGAAGTATTGTGACCATGATGAGCTACATGCTTGCTTTAAAACACGACGAGCTTGCGCTCTAGAACACCTACAATCTACTCTGTAAAATTCTGATTTATAAGCGCATCTACGAGCAGTAACAGCCTGCTGGCACTCCATTGACCACTATGGAATTGGTTGTATTGAATAATTTCTTTGGGATCTGTTTATGGACTGGAGCCCAGCTGAGTGAAGTGTAGTTGTAATATGCTCTACTGAATCATCAAGTGTTGGAAAGGTAGAAACTGGAATAGGAATAGAATAAATAGGGTTCAATCAGCCTTACCAAGACACCAGTATTGGAGGCAAGTGGTCGGCAAAGACTTTACGAAGGACAAGGAAATTGGGTAGTGTTCACTACTATGAAGATGAGGGGATACCCTCAATTTGAAATCTAGAAGAATGTTTGATGAGCACAGGGATAGATTAATGACAGTGGTGGTTCATGTCTGGATATGGAAGTAAGTATGTTCTCCAGTGTTGAGAGGAATCAGATCATTAGCTTCAACGAATGAGGCTAACATCTCTCCACGGGAACTAATACCCGAGCCACTCCACAGGGGGTGATTGCCATTAAAATTTCCCAGTAGCAGTACTGGTTCAGGGAGTTGATGAAGGAGACTCTGAAGACCTCTAAGGAAAACCAAAGATGACGTTTGTACAAAGAACAGACAGTATACCACTTACTAAAGTAATACTAATGACCAAGGTTTGAACAGAGATGTTATATTCAGCACCTGGAAAGGAATATCACCTTGTACCATGATAGCACAACTCCTGCTAGGTCCCTAATCTTGTGCAGGGTTTGAATAAAATGCCTGATATCCAGTGGTGGCAGTGGGAGACCCTAAAAAATCTAGTCTCCTGGAGGCATAGGCATAATGGTTGAGTCTCTGATGACAAATCGTAATCCTTCCCCGCTTCTACATATTCTTCGACAGTTCCACGGTATAATGACATTTGAGTTCATTGTGGGGTATAGAAGGGGCACAACGTTTAAGCCCAGTTTACACATGCACGAATAAGCTCCCGATGCCATCCGATTAACGGTAATTTTGGAAAAAAAGCTTATTCAGGTCCCTATTCGGGTAGTTTGGTGGCGATTCGGGGGGTTCGCCGGCAGTTCGGGTAGTGCCACAAAAAGTTGGCGCCTCTCCCAACTTTTCGTGGTGCAACCCGATTGAAAATAAGTCGCAGGTGAACCATAAGTACATCTGCATCTTGCCCCGGACCTGCCCCCGACATTCTTGTTCACCGCCGGCAAGACAACCGTTGTGAAACTCCCCCCACCTTTCCGCGACCTTTGGAAACAGTGTCTGATAAAGTTTCCAAGACAGAGAAACTATTATGTAGAGTAACCTTAGAAACGTTCTCACTATAGCAAAAAGCAGCTGCCTCTTGAGAGGGTTGAGAGGGTACTGCAACCAATTTAGGGCGAAGGGAGGGGGCGTATCTCTTCACACCACCATCCTTCTGTCGCCTGAAGTTGAGTTGCCGTCTGGCACTACCTATGCTAATGAATTGAGTATTAGCCAAGTGGAGGATATCCTGCTCAAGTAGGTACAGCTCCGGACGGATCAAGGGTCCACACCCCATCCACCAGCGATTTGGTTTGGCCCTCGTCTGATCTGGCAACAGTTGCAGGTGGAGGGAGGGGGGATGTTAGTGGGAGAGGAGGAGAGAAATGTGGGCGGAGCTATATAAGAGGGTAACGAATGATCAGGTAGATAAGACATGTGTCAGGAGGAATGAATGAAGCATACACTGTGAACGGTATCGAATCACCAATAGTATAAAGCAGGGTTCTTCAAACTTTTTCAGTCGTGACCCAGTTTTTACTATGACATCATTCTCGCGACCCATACAGAAAGATCTTTTACAAATGATCAGAATTATCAACCTAAGAAAATACAAGACCAGAAACTGAAACGCGATAATTATGATTAAAAGGCATTCTAACCAGAATTATAAACACTGCCTCACCTACCCCTCTCTCTCTCTCTCTCTCTCTCTCTCTCTCTCTCTCTCTCTCTCTCTCTCTCAAGAAGGCTAATATTTGTGCAATGATTTTGTTTTATTGATAATTAAATATATGAATATTCGATTATAAAAATATGTTAGGTGGATTCATGTATGAACTTCATATTAATTTTATTGTCACGAACATTATTATTCTATTTTATTCATGTATTTATTTTTGTGAGCCTGCGACTCAGTTTGGATTAATTCGGGACCCGTAAATTGAAGAACTCTGGTTTAAAGAAGTGCATACTGCATTAACGTAGGTGGATATAGGAGAGAAGAAATGTGATGATTTGAGCCTAGGGTGAGGGGGAAGAGGGTAAGAAAAATGAAGGTGATTAGTTGAAAAGTAATAACAAAACAAATATAATCAGAATATCTGTTACATTATGTCCTTTAAAAAAAGGCACTGTCTTTTGTTCACCATCGTAGTGGGATAGACTACTGAATATATATTATCCTTTGGATATTAGACAGCTATCCCTGTATTCGTTTTATCCCTCGTGCTTGCCCCGTAGGGGGGTATTGCCTGTAATGATGTGGGCAATACTTTAAGGGTTTTGGCGCCCCTTCGGCCCCCGCCACTAGCTTACATTTCTTCAACTGTCCCTCCTTTCTTAATTCCTAGTTCATTCTTGATTGCTGTCACACCTCTATATCACCTTTTCCTGGTGCTATTTGACCTCGCTGTTGCGCCACCTAATATCAATCAAATCCCTCGTGCTTGTAGTCCACCCTATTTATCACCTTCTCCCAAGCCCAGCTGCTTTTTTGTTTGTTGTTTTCGGCAGAAGACGTTTAATTTTCTAACTTCTTAAATAATCATATTTGTCAACAAATTCATTAAGCTATTTACCAGGATTTTTTCTTCTAAATATGCATTTCCTTAAAAATAATCGATGTTAAACTTGAATAGGCGCCGCTATATGGCGTTTTCAATAATCTTGGTCTAATTTTATGCATAGGCTATATATATTACAGTATCTCTCAAGTAACTGGCAACCTTACACATCCTCCCTACTGTCTTATCCCTCTCTCGCTTGCCCTTCCCTCCTTTCTTACCGTTTATCTTTTCTTTCTCATATTTTTAGCCTTCTCATTCGTTCTCAAAAAGTTTTAATGACATAGGCCTTTCTCCCTTATCACTTATAGTCCAATTATATGATTCGAAATACTACGGCTGAGATTATGTTGTTGATACCATTTTGGTTTTCAATATGTAGAGGTTGATTGATATTAGGTGGCGCAACTGCGAGGTCATATAGCACCAGGAAAAGGTGATAGAGAGGTGTGACAGCAATCAAGAAGGAACTAGGAATTAAGAAAGTAGGGACAGTTGAAGAAATATAAGCTAGTGGCTGGGGCCGAAGGGGCGCCAAAACCCTTAAAGTATTGCCCACATCATTACAGGCAATACCCCCCTACGGGGCAAGCACGAGGGATAAAAGGAATACAGGGATAGCTGTCTAATATCCAAAGGATAATATATATTCAGTAGTCTATCCCACTATGATGGTGAACAAAAGACAGTGCCTTAAATTAAAGGACATAATGTAACAAATATTTTAATTATATTTGTTTGTTATTACTTTTCATCTAATCACCTTCATTTTTCTTACCCTCTTCCTCCTCACCCTAGGCTCAAATCATCACATTTCTTCTCTCCTATATCCACCTACGTAAATGCAGTATGCACTTCTTTAAACCCGGGTTCTTCAAATTACGGGTCCCGAATTCCTCCAAACTGGGTCGCAGGCTCACAAAAATAAATACATGAATAAAATAGAACAATAATGTTCGTGACAATAAAATAAATATGAAGTTCATACATTAATCCACCTAACATATTTTTATAATCGAATATTCATATATTTAATTATCAATAAAACTAAATCATTACACAAATATTAGCCTTCTTGAGAGAGAATGAGAGAGAGAGAGGGAGGGGTAGGTGAGGCAGTGTTTATAATTCTGGTTAGAATTCCTTTTAATCATAAATATTACCTTTCAGTTTCTGGCCTTGTATTTTCTTTGGTTGATAATTCTGATCATTTGTAAAAGATCTTTCTGTATGGGTACCGAGAATGATGTCATAGTAAAAACTGGGTCACGACTGAAAAAGTTTAAAGAACCCTGCTTTATACTATTGGTGATTCGATACCGTTCACAGTGTATGCTTCATTCATTCCTCCTGACACACGTCTCTCTACCTGATCATTCGTTACCCTCCTATATAGCTCCGCCCACATTTCTCTCCTCCACTCCCACTAACATCGCCCCTCCCTTCACCTGCAACTGTTACCAGATCCGACGAGGCCCAAACCAAGTCGCTGATGGATGGAGTGTGGACCATTGATCTGTCCGGAGCTGTACATCTTACATGGCGAGAACGCAAGGGGTGAGCATCTCTGCAGTAAAAGCAGTAACTCTCTGACCGACACTCAGAAGTAAGATGTGAGTCAAGAGCAGAACAATTACCACACCGGGAACGGTTGTTGCAGTTCCTCTACCCATGACCAAACTCATAACAACAGAAACACTGTAGGGGACGCTCAACAAAAGGCTTCACCTCAAATGAGGTGGGGTTAATGTTAATGCGATCTGGGATATGCGAGCCATAGAAAGTGAGGATGATCATATTTTTACTGCCTTTCATCTTCATTACTCGTTGGACACTGTCTGGGCACATAGCGAGAATGTCCTCTTCTGAGAATTCAGGTATATATAGAATAGAGGTATATATAAAAAAAAAGTAAAATTAAAATAAAATAAATGAAGAGAAAGATAACGTTATATACCATTCGGCAACTACGGTGTAAATTAGCTGAGTTTTCAGCATTAGAAAGGAGCAAATCTTACGATAATATTGGAAATTTCTCTAATAGGTGAAGGAATGTGAATATGTTTCGATTTGCCTCTACTATACGAATATGCATAATTGGCAACTGATCGGCAGGAATACCACTATCTATAAGGTTTCAAAGCAATGTACCATAATGATACGTTTATTGTCGTTTTCGTTCATTCGTTTTAATGCCGATACTTTTTTGGGAGAGAGTACTTCGGTAGCCCAGGCATATAGGGCCATGCAGCTCCTCCTTTACTTTAAATTGTGTGTGTTTTTTTTTTTTTTTTTTTTCACTGCGACCAGAGCGTACCGAGGGTCTGAGAGTCAGGAGGCCATTTTGCCCTGGGAGAACATCAACAACAACACCTGTATACTTACATATCTACTTTCATATCTGTTTACATACTCCCATATACTCGTACATCTACCAATTTATGTATACTTGTACACCTACTTACATAATTATACTTGCATGGCTTTTTACTTACTTAAATACCTACTTACATGCCTACTCACATATCTACTTCATTACCTACTTACGTACACTTGCATGCCTACTTACATAATTATTTGCATGCTTTACATACCTACATACATATACTAGCAACCAGACTTACACATTTAACGAGATTTTACACATTTACAACAAACGCCTTGACAAATTTTACCGCAAAAATCGGCTTCAGTTGTGCTCAAAATGCCACGACCAACAAGGCATAACGATGGCAACACATCATTCGACAGTGGAATTAGGACTGACCCCAGACGACGCTACACCATATGGCGACTGGGCACGCCAGATTCAACTTTATGAACACAACTTGCAAAGATGCACCCACGTCAACAGACGACTGCGGTGCGACGGTTCCACGAAGTCATGATAGTGGGTACAACAGTCTTCTCGAAATGTCTCACTGTCCCTGTGCAGCAAAAATTACAATAACAGAAATGGAAAAAAGAGATAGATAGGAGCTAGTACAACGTGGTTGTACTATCAACACTCTGTCTCGTCCCAACCTCGTAGGTGTGAAGACGTTCTCCTGGCGCTCTGCCTACATTGTTGTTTGTGTTGCTGTTTGTTTTCTCGTATTTGTGTTGTTGTTTGTGCGTTCTTGTTTGTGTGTTGTTGTTTCTGTGGTGTTGCTGATGTTGTTTGTTTGTTGTGGTTGTGTGTATTGTTCTGTTGTGATTGTTTGTGTGTGTGTGTGTCCCTGGCTGATTGAGTGTTTAGTTGTTCGTGTTGTTGTTTGCTTGCCAACTACTAAGGATTTCAGAGACATTGCAAGCTCGTTTTTTTTTTTCTTCAGAATAACTCTGTAACGAACACTCGTATCAGTACGAGCGTTTGCTAGAGTGTAGTACACACAGTGTCCTAATTTATAAGAGTATCATGAATCACTTATTGTAAATTATAAGACACTTGCGCCTATACCAAGAAGCATAAACTGGATTTGCCAGACATGGAAACGAACACAAATAGTGACGTGTTGTCTGTGACGTATGAAAAGCTCCACCTACACTCTCCCTCCTCCTCCACTTGACCTTTCAGCTATTTGAGGTTCTACCTGGGAATGGAGTACTCCAATTATGCAATGTCTATTCTGCCCCAGCTAGACTCACTCTTGAGGTTCTTCCTTCTCCAACAGTGCGTGGTATGGTGTATATGGGAGATTTTAATGCTCGGCATTCTGATTTGGGTGATGGTTCTGGCTCTATTAATCGTAATGGTGTTCGTCTCCTTTCATACATCCACAAGCATCATCTGACACGCTGGGACACTGGCGGTGCCACTCATTGCCAGGGAGGTACTAAGGATTACATCCTCTCGCCTGGCCTGATAGCATATCAGGTCCAGTGCTCCTCCGTGCCAGACTTATTCTCTGATCACATCGCTCTTCGGTTTCATTATTCTCTACCTGCTGGGTCAAGTGCTTCAGCCACTTGTTTGCGTATTGCTGTGCCCCTAAATATTGCCCGACTTACATCTTATTTATGGCCCATGTATTCCCTACATTTGACATATCATCAGCTGAACAGTTGTACTCTGATCTTGTATCTGCTACTCATGACTTTTATAGGCTATACGTCTCCCGGCCACACCTCCAGCATCGCCATACTGCCCACTCCTGGACACTGGATGCACGTATACAGGAGGCAAAGGAGGAGGCTGAACGTGATGGCCTGTACGGTACGCACACCATAAAACCATTAAGAGGGTCAAATGGACAAGGGTCTCTCTAAAAATACTTCTAATCTGTTTACAATCAGAAACAGGCCACCTGGTCAGGTTGGACACACAAACACACTCCCATACACACAGGTGCATTCAGGTCATACAAAAGACATTAACCTTTCCTACCTCCCCTTCATAGGAGAGTAGGAAAGAGAGTAAATGAGAGTAAGAGAGAGAGAGAGATAGGAAAGGGTTGGCCCACTTTCCCTTTCACACGAGAAGAGAGAAGTAGGTACAGAATCAAACTGACCATTCACAGGCAACACAGTCACACTCTAGCCATTCTGTAAACTATTGAGTTTGAAATGTAAATAAGCAGTGAAGTTTAACTAATAGGTAGGATACCTACACTGACTTCCAAAGGGCTATACACTTGTATCCACAAAGAGAGACCATACAAATAAGACAAGGCACATCAATATAATTCCCTGTATAGATATAAGTATATATTAATAAATTAAGCCTTAAGAAACTTGTGAAGTCAATTACCTAAGAAAGCACCCCGTCTTCCACGTTACCTAATATATCAACTCCACATCAACTACAACGGAAACTCCAAGAAATTTCACACAAGTAAGTTACCAGTTTCTGCCCAGAGTTCAAGCCTTCAGAACTGGTACATTTGATGGCAGTGGTGTTTTTGCAATAAGGTAAATTGCAAGGTAAAGACTTCACGGGAGTACAGAGACTAACATAGTTCAAGGACAAGTTGAAGGAATCTACTTGTAAATTCTCTCAAGTAATTTCTTCTGTGGGTATAATCTTACGACCTCTAATGAGGGAGATAAACCACAAATTCTTCACCTACAAGAGGCACCTGCTTCAACATAACTGCAACTCGACCTACAAGGGGACCTCATCTACTTCACAACAAACAATCATCACTCCATCACGACCATATCGGCGTCCCTGTTACATAAATGCTCTTGTAAGGACGCCATCACTCCATCACCACCACATTGACGCCTCGTTACGTAAATTCTCTCGTAAAGGCAAGTCAACGTTCATTATCTTCACTCCAATAACGACTGTTAGTGTGTTAGTGTGTGAGCTAACTAAGTCATCGTTTCGTCACTTCACCGTCGTAACCTCTTCACCACATCGTCGCCTCGTCAGACAACACCCCAACAAGACTTCATCTCGTCGTCATCGTCGTTGCAACTAGAGTCAACTAAAAGTAGGTACACATTACATGTTACATTACATTATTTTTCACTTGTCCACGAACATGTTAGAAAAGAATTAGGTTCCTCATTAACATCCCAGAAAGAAAGAAAAGAAGTGCCAAATTAAAACAAAAATAGAGATATTCTCCCCCATTAATCCAAAGGAATCACAACTAACTTCGAATATCCCTGGTAATGATTCATTAGCCTCCAAGCTAGATTCACCTGCCTCCATAAGTCTCGTTTGTGGTGCCCACACATTCGAGTACATTCTGCTGCTTCTCCAACCTTACCCCTATTAAAGACTCGATCTGGTATATTATATTAACCTGTATTTTCTCCAACAATGGCTACTCCTCCACAATCTCCTATTGTGTCTGCTCTTCATACAACTTCTTCTGGCCCCACTACCTCTATTATGCAAACAATGAGAATTTTACCCACCCACAATTATTTAAAGTATTATACAGGAGATAATCCAAGATATGGGATTCATCTCTTCTTGCGTCATTAGGAGGATGCGTTTTACCAAGCTAATATAGAGCAGGACGCACATAAGATAGGATTCGTGAGAGAGCATATTGCACCAGATAGTCCAGCCAGTTATATGTTAACTACAAGTGCTTTTTCTGATCCAAAGAATTTAACGTCATATGCTACATTCAGACAGTCACTTATTGATGTTTTTGGGGATAGTAAAATACATAATTCATTATCATGGGTTCAGAGAATAATTAAAACAAAAGCAGACAACATAAATGCAAGTGAACCAGCAAAAGCACTTGCATTATCAGGGTCTCTAGCTTTAAATTCGAAGGAATCTCGTATCATACATCGTGAATTACAGATTACTCAATCCATGGGGATGAAGAATTTTAGTTTTGATGCCACACCTACTCAAGGGGAATCACAGGGAAAACGGTGCAAACACTGTAACGGAAATAATCATATTACCAGTGAATGTTATAACTTACATAATACTAAAGGAAATTATCAAGGGAAAAGTAATCATAAATACAGTCATTTACATGAATCAAAGTCGCATTCCTAAGATGAATGCATGATCCTTAACAGAATGAAACAGGACTTGCACAATCGAAATATGATGTATGAAACGAGACCGCCACAATATTAATATAGCATCAAACGTCCCGAAAATAAAACTGTAGGCCCTGTCGTCGCATTTACCGATAATGTACTATAATTCCCTGACCTAGTATCACAGTGTAACACTCCATTAATAATTAGTTCCGAGGACACCCATGGACTTTGACGTTAATGCGGTTCGTAAACATTAACAAATGGATTCAATGATAAATGTAATAGATCTACTTTCCTTACCAATTTCGAACCAGGGCGCAAATAAGTTATTACCAATGGTTAACCATTTTCTAGATATCTAGTGGCGGCACCACTACGATAAAAACCGCAAAAGTAAGTGCTCATATATTTAAAACCATATTCATATGCCCATATACATGTCCCGATATTATAAAAGGTATCTGATTTCTACGACATTAAGCAAACGTTTGTATTAACATATCTCCCAGTAGCTCATGGGTTAACATAACGGCAAAACCGTAAAATACTAGAAGTACTTCGTGGCACGGAAACAATGAAAATCGCTCTAAATGGGAAGACTGCATCGATATGACAGTCTATAAACATTACAAAACAGGGAAATAAAAGGGAAAACTCCACAGGAAATACTATAGGGCGTACAGAAACGTCTTTCATGTATAAAATTGCCACACAGACGCCATGCTACAACGTGGACAACTACGCTGAACGACAGTTAGTTGAATTTCTACAATTTCATCATGATGTACGAAACAAATTATAGGCTTGCAGGGAAATAATGCGTGATCGTCGACATAATAAAGTAAATAACTCACACAGTGATGTCTTTAGTAGGCATAACCTTATAATAAAGAATAATTTTACCAGGCGGATGATATTGTTTATGTAAACAGAATAAAGAAATTGGTAAAAAGCACGCAAAAACCCAACATCCAAAATAAAACCAATCAATATCTCTGGAACATCAACAATTTCCTCTTCCTAGTAATATTATCCCTACTACTGATGGTAATAAAATTAACAATTACAAACAAAAACTCCGATCGGTTTCCAATGAAAAATAATAATTCTTTTTACAGATGTGGCCCAAATCAACCTATATAACGGTTTTCATATCTATACTCGCCGCGGCTACAAGCTCCGACGGAGTACACAACGCAGATAAAGATGATGTCTTAAATCCGAGAGCTCTCGTTTACAATTTTATCAAACAGTTGGAAAGAAAAAGAAAATAAATAAAATATTGGTGACAAACGATATGATCACTATTTCTTTACAGGATATATATGAATTATTACATAAATTTTCTGCCATTGAGCAGTCGTTACAGATAAGGTATTTATTGATACACTAGTTTTGTTTGACAGGTATCACACGAATGAATTTACCTATTTAAATGCATTATATTCTATAGTGTCCTTTCACTATTGAGCGCCCTAGGAATGAATTCAGCGACTCAGGTAATATTGCTCGCTTATTATACAACACTATAATGGCTTACAGCCATCATCACAGCCCAGAGCGTGATTTAGATAATTTTTAAGTGAAATTTCATGAGCACTATTTGGTACTGATTAGATAGTGGTATACAAGCATTATCCCATACATAAAAGGTTGCGGGACAAGCCTTTGCAAATCAAGGTAAGATGGAGTAACAGGTATATACTGTATTAGAGTACAAATCATTGCACATAAATTAAATACGATTTATATAGTTTTACATGCTCAACGAATGAAAAAAACTACATATATGGAATAATCGCATCATATTTTTAGGCTTCTATTTATTTCTGTGAGTTAGCAGGAAAATTATAGCAGGTAAAGAACTTAGAGAGGAATGACAACCATTTATTAAGAGAGTATTTACTGCGGGTAAGATAAGATCAACTCACAATTTTTACCACTCCAACAGCTACGAAATGTAATGGCACAATCAATGATGAAATCCCATCTTACTTATTATCTTTCATGAAATATTATTATACAGTCTTGTGTAGTATATTAATACAAGATCATATCCTCATTATTATTCCCATAAAAGGTAAAATGTTATTCACAAGCTACTCACTTCAACAATTCCCTATGAAAATGGAAGTAATCCTTTAATATTCGATTTTCATCCAATAAGTATTATACTTAGTGATGATGTCATCAGTGACACACAACACTTCAAGTGCCATGTTGCATATCTTCATATATGTTTGTCTTGCATATTTCTTTGCATTTAAGTTGCATTTAAGTCTCCAAATGCTCTAAATTCTCCACTTGCTTGGAATCAAAGTAATACTAATCAAGCACTATATGCATGTACATTCATATCTATTACTAATCAAACTCTCTTTCATCAATTTTAATATCCATTATCTATACTTACCTGCTGATACACAATTAACAATAAATTACCCTAATCACCCTACACATGGTATGGTTCAGGACTACTATAAAGAAGCAGGCTCATAGGAAATACGATCCAAGGGAATCGTTACCTTGCCTAGTAAACATAATTTGCTTGAAAACATGGCACAATCTCTTCTACCTTTCAACATATTTCATTTAAAGTCGACTTGTTTAACATCTCCTAATTATCAGTTGTTTCAGAAAAAAATGAAACTATTATGTTACTCAATGAGAATAGGATTCAAACCTCCTTATTATATCATTTGATTCCTCCATATATTGATCAAAATAAAACTTGGTACCAATGTTTATTATCCCATGTCTTATCTTTCTGGCATGTACTATAATATTTATGTATTGTATAAGACAGTCTAAAATACTATTTTTGTATTGTATAAGAAAGAACTATCGAGGTATACTGAATTATCATGTATTGAAAAGAATAAGACTGTTATTTCACAGCCACAACATAGCAACACGGCTCCCCCCTCATGAATGTGTGAATCTTTAGCATAGGTTAGCTTATATACACACAATAACATGCACCTAGCTAAACACATTAATATTAAGATGAAATTTTATGTAACAATGTATTCATGTTCATGTATTTATATTCATGTATTACCGGTAATGTTAATTTTAAGCATATGGTGTGCCAATGTCTTAATGTCTATTTTTATGTTACTATACATGTATTCATTGTTAATATCTTAGTTATCATGTACCCTACCAACATTGTGAACTGGCCTTCTATTAAATAAAGCATAAAGCATTAAAGCCTGGAGGCCAGGCTGGTAGCAGACGGAGCGATGTATGGTACACACACCATAAAACCATTAAGAGGGTCAAATGGACAAGGGTCTCTCTAAAAATACTTCTAATCTGTTTACAATCAGAAACAGGCCACCTGGTCAGGTTGGACACACACACACACTCCCATACACACAGGTGCATTCAGGTCATACAAAAGACATTAACCTTTCCTACCTCCCCTTCATAGGAGAGTAGGAAAGAGAGTAAATGAGAGTAAGAGAGAGAGAGAGATAGGAAAGGGTTGGCCCACTTTCCCTTTCACACGAGAAGAGAGAAGTAGGTACAGAATCAAACTGACCATTCACAGGCAACACAGTCACACTCTAGCCATTCTGTAAACTATTGAGTTTGAAATGTATATAAGCAGTGAAGTTTAACTAATAGGTAGGATACCTACACTGACTTCCAAAGGGCTATACACTTGTCTCCACAAAGAGAGACCATACAAATAAGGCAAGGCACATCAATATAATTCCCTGTATAGATATAAGTATATATTAATAAATTAAGCCTTAAGAAACTTGTGAAGTCAATGTTATCTAATATATCAACTCCACATCAACTACAACGGAAACTCCAAGAAATTACACACAAGTAAGTTACCAGTTTCTGCCCAGAGTTCAAGCCTTCAGAACTGGTACAGGCCTATTGTTTCAAGCCAACCCAACCCCTGACCTCCTCCATCGTTACCAGATGTCTAGAGACGCTTTAGTCGCCCTGCAGGAGTGTGCTCACACTGAGTATTGGCAGCGATTCACGGACAGCATCAACCAGCAACCAAGTGTGGCTTCTATGTGGCACCTCATCCGTCAGGTTGTTAAAAAGACACGGGCCACTGCTCGTCATCACACTCCTGCCGACTATGCCAAACAACTTGTCGATGCCTGGTCAGAACAATCTACCCTAGCCAGTCTACCCATCCACATACAAGATGCATTCGCTTCCCGTGCTGCTGTCCATCGGCTTCGTCTAATGTCTGCTATGTTGCAAGATGATGACGATGATGCAGAGGAGATAATTGAGGAGGAGTTGCGCCTTGCTCTCTCTCGGGGTAGAGTTTCTTCCCCTGGTGATGATGGTGTTACTTATGCTGTGCTGCGCCTACTTCAACAAGTTCCTGGGAACCCTCTACTTCGACTGTACAATCTTTGTCTTCGTGACGGTTGTGTACCACGAGCCTGGACCAGCAGCACAATAATACCCATCCCTAAACCCGGCACTGCGAAGTTCAGGCCTATTTCCCTGACTTCCTGTTTTTGTAAGGTTATGGAGAGAATCTTACTCAATCGTCTCATGTACAGACTGCAGGATCGCCTTTCTCCATGGCTGTTTGGTTTCCTTCCCCAGCGGAGCACACACCACTGCCTAGTCGACTTGTACTCTCGCCTTTCCAGGGGCAGTGTGGTGGCCTTCATTGACCTTCGAAGTGCCTTCGATGTTGCTAATAGAGATGTCATTTTGGATCAACTGGTTGACTTTGGGATAAAGGGTAATCTACTACGGTGGATTTGGAGCTACCTGAGTAACAGGACCTCCCGTGTGTTTTTCAGTGGTGCGCTCAGTCCTTTGCGCAGTTTTCATCTTGGTACGCCTCAATGGGGTGTTCTCAGCCCATTGTTATTTAATATTCTGATATATCGGCTGCTCACTTCTCTCCCTGATATTCCTGGAACTACAATTACGTGCTATGCTGATGATATCTGTGTTCATTCTACCTCACCAAGGGATCTCCAGCGGTTTCTTGACTCCTTCTCTGTGGCCTCCTCTCACTGTGGCATTATTGTCTCCCCAGATAAGAGCAGAATATTCACCTGCCACCTTCCTCAAGCTCGGCCAGTGTTCACCATTGGAGGGACTGTCATTCCCATGTGTTCTCAGTACCGCTACCTGGGTGCGCCAGTCAATATTTGGCTGATTGTCCATGCCCGACCTCAAGACCATCCCATTGTTCAGGATTTATTGGGTCGTCTCCAGCGCCGACTTACGCCACTTCAATGGATCTCTAACAACTCCTCGGGCAGCTCCATCCCAGTAGCCAGTGTAACACAGGGTTTCGGGTTTTTAGGGTGCACCAGGATATTCCCGGTGCTACCAACCAAAAACCCTGCGCTATCACAAAAAAAAATATTTGGATTCGTGTTCACTGTCTTCGACCTTCCTCAGGTGGCAGGGTATAGTGTAGAAAAACTACTGTCCAAAGATAAAAGACCCAGTGATTTATTATTATGAGACCAATCAATTTTCATATATAATAAATGAAAAAAATATATATATATAATTATTACAATGACAAAGCTTTCACAAGAAAAAAAAATAAAGATTTGATTAATACTGTACTTACGCCCCCCTTATTAACTAAAATTTACCCAATAGATTTAATACAATGTTTTCAAATACTACCTTCCCCCTTACTCTACTCGAAACTTCAATATTACAAAAACTAGACCAGAACACAGCCTTACACCTTGACACTATACAAAAATAAAATAAAATGATTTAGGCCAGAGACTAGAAATTTTCTTAGTTAACCCAAAATTAAGTACAAGGAAAAACAAAAATACATATACCACCTGTAGTACACCACTGGAGACTGGACTCCCACTTACTATACCACAACCCTCCCAATTGTGAATGGACCTAGACCTCGCAATCACAATCACTTACTCGATAAGGAGTCAGTTTCCAGCAGAATTGCTCACAGGATTAGACACCTGCCATACACGTGGCATTTACAAAAAAAAAACAACTAGAGCTTTACCAAAACACCACACTAGTGGCTTACCAAAAAAATATTGGCCAACTAGTGGCGTTACCAACAATAATACTGGCCAACTAGTGGCTTTTACCAGAAATAATAATAATAACCAACTAGTGGCTTTACCAAAAATAATAATGATATCCAACTAGTGGCTTTACCAAAAATAATAATACTGCACTAGTGACTTTTACCAAAAATAATACTGCACTAGTGACTTTTACCAAAAATAATAATAATAACCTAATGCCTGACACCCTAATTCCTAAGCCAGTTTACCAACAGATGAGGCAAGTTCCCGTGTGGACAATATGGCGTCACGAGCTGCTCGAGCCTGCACGGGTCGAGAAAGAAGAGTCAGACCATTAATTTAAAATAAATAATTACACTCCCTGAGTGAACCCATAAGATTTCAAAAATAATTATTCACCAAGATATCCTCTACCAAACCTCAACATAGAGGCAGGAATGTATTACTGTACTCTTTACAGTCTCAATTTGGAACAAATATTCGTAATCTCGATATCACAAGTTACCTGGTCGGGTCGAAAGAGAAGAGTGAGACAAAGTTGGCTACCCTCTTCCTTCTTCCTCGCTCAGCAGAGGCGGGAAAGATGCCACGCACTTCCACATAAATAAATCTTTATGACAACTTTAAATTAACACTCAACAGATTATTCAATGAAACCTGGTTATCATAAGCCTTTCACATAAAATAAGATTCAGTCTTAATTATACCCTCATCATTATATCACAATATTACAACCTCTGTCGTCACTTCCGGTTCCAATGTTTAGGCATATTTTGGGAACGAGATTATCACAATTGCCACATCAACAATGTTACCAACTCCCAAAGTAAGTTTCAGTTTGCTGGACAAAAATAAGGCCAGAAAAGCAAGATTATTCCTATTTACAATATTTACACCCATATTCATTCCGCTTCCGTCGCAAGCTTCATCTCCTAAAGTGAAACAACTTAAGAATTAATTATTAGGAAATAATAGGAGCGTTACACCAGAACCATCTATATTGCTTTTATCCGTTCAGTTGTTGATTACATCTCCACTGCTTTGATTCAACTTCCTAGGGCTACTCTGGAAACTTTAGAAAAATTTCAGAATAGAGCAATGAGAATAATTCTCGGCTGTCTAATGTCGACAAAGATAGTGAACATGCAGCGTGAGTTGCGTCTTCCCCCATTAATCGAGAGAATTTATTGTAATGTTACTGGTCTTCACTGTCAAGTGCCTCCATTTCCCACATCTTTCACCCCATTACTCTCAGTTAGTCAGGACTTTTCTTAGACCAAACTCCCCTGTCCCTCCCATACTGTCTGCTGGACGTACTCTTATAAGGTCTGTTTCCTCTATGCTCCGTAGTCTTAATATAGATATAATGGTTGCAGACGTCCCCCCAGGGCCCCCTCCATGGATGCTACCAACACCTGATGTGAGCTTCACACGTACTTCCGAGTCTGCCTTCTCTATAGCGGCAGTTGGCTCTGGAACA
Source organism: Petrolisthes cinctipes (assembly GCA_033782935.1). Classification (NCBI taxonomy): domain Eukaryota; kingdom Metazoa; phylum Arthropoda; class Malacostraca; order Decapoda; family Porcellanidae; genus Petrolisthes; species Petrolisthes cinctipes. The sequence goes on from JAWQEG010000028.1 coordinate 416,358, forward strand.
CATAGAAACAGTGACGTCCTCCATCACAGATCCATACTGCCTCTACACTGATGGCTCATTGCAAGCGGATGGTACAGCAGGTTGTACCGTTTTCTCGCCTGATCTGGAGTCACCTCCAGGGGGCTGGGTTGGCCGTCGTCTCTGTAACCACTCTAGCTCAACATTGTGTGAACTGTATGCCATTCTGGATGCTGTTAGTCTTGTTTGTCAACGTGGAGTGAATGCTGCCATTTTTTGTGACTCCAAACCTGCCCTTCATTCCCTCTCTAGTGTTAAGCCCACACACTCTACTGTTATTCAGCAGATTTTATCGTTTTCGGCCTTATTGCGTCATCGTAACTTGACAGTCAAATTTTTAAGGGTGCCATCCCATGTAGGTTTACGTCACAATGGTACAGTTGACAGACTCGCAAAGGAAGCCTGCCATCTGCCTACTCGTGGTGTTGGACGTCCTCTCTCCCTGACATGTTACCTTTCTAGAGTTCGCTCCGCCGCTCTCCTCCCTGTACGGCGATGCAGGGATGCAGAGAGGCCCTTCAGCATCTCCATCACCCATTACGAGACTGTCTGCTATCACAAATATTCCTACCGTCGTCGAGGCCTCATGGTTCGGAGGCACAATGTAGTCTCTGCTCGTTTGAGGCTTGGCTACCGGCCACCGTGGCAGGTTGCTGGGATGCAGGGTGAGCCTCCTTTCACTGAGTGTCACTTGTGTCGAGCCCTTCGTGCTAACACTATAGACCACTATTGCCTGGCCTGCCCCACTGTCCGACACTTGCTGCCCCAGGGCCTGCCACTTGATGTGGTTTGTCGACACCTGCTGAACCATCAGGTTCTGGAGGAACTTCTGGTATGCCACCCTCGTTTTGGTGGAGTTAAGTAGGTCATAATGTAAATATTTGTCTGTATGTTTGTGCTTCATTCTGTTATGTTTTCGTGATATGTGTGTGTGTGTGTGTGTAGTAATTGAATTATCATAAGTCCCGCATAACCTTGTGTATTGTCGTCTGCCTGTTGACTGACGCTACGGCACAATGAATTTAAAAAAAAAAAAACTATCAACACTGTTATATTAAATCGTATCTCCCGCTACAGATCGAGGCCAATTCAGTCTGTGACATACACACACTTGTACACAGTGTTACGCATGCCTGAATAATTACTCTTGTGTTAGTATTGTTATTCATTTTTGACAGGGACTGTGAGAGTAGGAGCGAGAGGGTAGTAGCTCGCGCCAGGGTTGTTGTTGTGTCCTATCTTATCCAGAGTGTGTGCGAAGCTAGATTATATTCCATTTTCTTTAAGTATTCTTGTTATAATGTTGAGCGTCCCTTGACCAGCAAGATTCGCTGGATACACAGCTGTATCCTGTGATAAACCCTTCGATTCAAATCCTATCGACTTCCAATAGTTCTTGGGAAGGAAAGTAGGAGACTTGGGTGCGTTTAAGTCGAAGTTAAAGGAACAGTTAGGAGACGTGCTTATTTGTCTTTGTGAAAACCACCTTGTACCCTTTGTTTTGCCAATGGAATATAAGGAGAGGAGAGACCCAGTGAAGATCAGTTTACCAGTGGGACGTGGGTAACTCAGTTGGGTTTTGTAAGTGTTTGAGTGTATTGAGATTCGAAGGAGACTCGCAACGTTTGATAAGTATAATCTTGTATTTTCTTCTATATTCTTCTCACAGTAACATAGTGTCACTCTCATATTACTATTATTACTATTATTATATTATTACATGTGTGTTGTGATGCATTTGAAGTGTATTTATTATATGTGCCAGTGAAGTGTTAACTTACTATTATTATTGATAGATTGATTCAGTGTTAATGTGTGCCTAGACTTGTGTTATTGAAGTGATGGTACAGTGGTAGTGAGTTATTGAGTGGTTATTGCAAGTGCATTATATATTTTGGGAACTCTGTCTCACGTTCTGTCATAGTTGGAAATCCTTATTTTCATTTATTAATTCTTTTAGTGTTTATTGTTTGTCTTTGTGTTTGTTCTTATTTATTAATATATATTATAGAAAATCATCTTTTATTCATTGTATCCGAACTTGGTTATATGTATGGACGGTCTCTTTGGGTTGTGTTAGCATTCTTTCATATAGGCTGGGTTTGTACTTATAATTCATAACTTTAATAGTCAGATATTGCCACCCAGTGCTATTTTATTCTGTTGATAGCTAACTTTGGAGTAAGACTAGTCTAGTGACTATTACTGCACCATATCTCTACCCTCCGTCCGTAACATATAAATTGGCGACCTTGCCAGGATTTTCAATTTTTGCTGAACTGAGACTGTTGTATTTTTCTTGTATTGCAATTTTCCATTTTTGTGTACTTTGCTTAATAGTTAGTGAGCAATGGCGACTCAGGGTGTGGCTAGTGAAAAGTGTGCTCCACTTCATCTCACTTCTGAGCAGGATGCTGCAGATTTTATTAATTCAAATCCTAATCCCGAGAGAGTAAGAGCACTGAGGAAAGAGGAATTATTACTTGTTGCACAGAAGTTGGAACTTGTCTTTGAAAGTTCCAATGTATTTCACCTAGCTAACCTGATTTGCCACCATCTATGCGGCACTGATATGTATGATTTTGTTGAGAGGTAGGATACTGCTTCTGTCGTAAGTGACTGGTCTGTACGTTCTGAAGTGCTTGAATCCCCTGTGGTTCAGAATAACCAATTTGGGAATGACCAAGCTGCGCGTGACCATGAGTACCGAATGCTACAACTTAAGATGCAAATGGAGTCTGAGAGAGAGGAAAGGAGAGCTCAGTTGGAGTTGGAGAAAGAGCAAAGGAGATTAGAGTCTGAGAGAGAGCAAAGGAGGTTAGAGTTTGAGCAAAAGAAACTAGAATTGGAGTTGGAGAAATATAAAGTGGAACATGAGCCACGACGACCGGTTGTGTCGGGTGTGTCAGCAGAACAGCACAGGTTGGTTCCTAAGTTTGATGAGGACCATGTTGCTGAATTTTTCCAGAGGTTTGAGAAAGTAGCAGAGGGTAGTGGGTGGCCGAAGGAACGATGGTCAACGCTAGCACAGTCAGTATTTTGTGGTAAAGCTTTAAGAGCATTTGATGCTCTCAGTTTTCAGGAATCTTTGAATTATGATACCTTAAAGTTTGCTGTACTGAGGACGTTTGAATTAAGACCAGAAGCTTACAGACAGAAGTACCGTAATAGTAACAAACGTCCTAATGAGACGTGGATTGAATTTATGAAATATCAGAGTGACCTATTTCAAGCATGGATAAGAAGTGAGGAAGTAGAAGATGATTATTGTAGGTTGGAGGCGGTGGTTAAGTTGGAGCAATTTCTGAGCCAGATGGAGCCAGATTTGCCGATGTTTATAAGTGATAAGAGAGTAAAGACAGCTGAGGAAGCTGCAGTTTATGCTGATGATTACGTTTTAGTCAGGAAGCAATTTAAAGCCAAAGACAAAGGGCAAAATAGACCCCCTCCAACCACCAATAATAAAAAATTATGCTAGCGATGTCTCCCCGAATTCTAAAAACACCCATTTCACCAGCCCCAGTCCCCCAGGTATCTCACATGTACAAACACCTACACGCACTCCACACAAACCTTGGACACGAACTTTCACATGTACTTATTGCCACAAAACAGGGCATACTGTAGACAGATGTTGGAGAAAGGCAGGAGTTGTTAGGCCAACCAATTTTGTTTCTTGTGACAGGGCTATTGTCACAGTTTCTGAGCCCCGAAAGGATAGTAGGGATAACTCTGTTTTACCCACTTCTAAAGGTAGAGTACTTTCAGAAGGAGGGAAGGGTGCAGTGGATGCTGTTCCCATGTCTGACGTTACAGGAGCTGTTGTCCAGTCGGTAGCTACGGATACTACGGCTGGGGATTGTTATGCTCCATATCGGTCTGATGGGTTGGTCAAGCTGGGGGAATCCCAGCATCCTGTTAAGATACTCCGAGACACTGGATCTACAATCACTCTGTGGGTAAGACCGAAACATTTTGAGGTGAGGTCCCAGGATTTTGTTCTGCTCAGGGGAGTAGGAGGCTCTCTGATGGTTCCTTTGGTGGAGTGTAGGGTGAGTTGTAATTTATTTAAAGGGACGGCACAGGTTGGAGTGGTGGAGTCATTGCCCGAGCCTGATGTGGATTTAATTCTTGGGAATGATTTGGTTAGGGGTGAGGAAGTGTGTGCCCCAGTAATGACCAAGGATCCTGTACCTGCCGAAGTTGTGGAGGAAGAGGACCAGATGAACTTCCCCGTATGTGCCGTGACCCGATCGATGTCAAGGGTGGAGGAGAGCCGGCGTGTGGAAGCAGCCGAGGCAGTTGTAACTCCTTCCTACCCACCAGTGGAGGACGTCGACGGAGATGGAGAATCACCTGACGACCTTTCTTTAACTAATCTTTTTTCAGATACCTCTAGTAAGCAGTTGTCTTTAGAGTGTATTGATGTTGATAGATTTAAGAATTTGCAAGGTAGTGACCCAGGTATCCAAGGATTAAGGAGCCTGGCAGTTGAAAATGTGGAGGAAGAGAAGGGATCATGTTTATATGAGAAGGATGGAGCTTTGTACAGGAGGTGGAGACCTCCTCATACTAGTGTGGATGAGGGATTGAGGGATGTACACCAGCTAGTAGTGCCGAGTGTGTGCAGGCAGGAACTAATTAGGCTAGCTCATGATATTCCCTTTGCTGCCCACTTAGGAGTGAGGAAGACCCTTGAACGGCTTAGGGCAGAATTTTACTGGCCTGCCATGAGGGCTGATGTGTACCAGCATGTGAGAAGTTGTCATACATGTCAGGTTGTGGGACGGCCTAACCAGAAACCAACTAAGTCTCCCCTAATTCCCATCCCTGCTATTGGGGCACCTTTCTCAAAGTTAATCATAGACATAGTGGGTCCACTTCCTACCACTTCTACTGGATTTCAGTACCTTCTTACCATATTAGACCCTTGTACTAGGTACCCTGAAGCAATTCCCCTTAGAACTATGAATGCTAAGTCTGTTGTGAAAGCATTGTTGGGATTTTGTACGAAGTTTGGGTTACCTAATGAGATACAGTCTGATAGGGGTTCTAACTTTTTGTCTAACTTGTTCCAGCAGACCTTGGAAGAGTTAGGAGTTAAACATGTCAGAAGCAGTGCTTACCATCCAGAGTCCCAGGGTGCCTTGGAGAGATACCACCAGACTCTGAAGAATATGATGAGGAAATACTGCTTAGAACACACCAAGGATTGGGATAAGAGTGTTCCTTTCCTACTATTTGCCACGAGGGAAGTACCACAGGAGAGCCTGGGTTTCTCTCCGAATGAGCTTGTCTTCGCACACCATGTCAGAGGTCCTTTGAGCATCGTCAAGGAGGCATGGAGTAGTGACGTCGACACCAGCAAAAACCTTCTACAATACGTCATGGAGTTCAAGACCCGTCTGAGTAACACTAGGGAAGAGGCGAAGAAGAATCTTGAGGAAGCCCAAGGGAAGATGAAACAGTGGTATGATCGGAAGGCCCGATGGAGGGAGTTCCAAGTTGGTGATGAAGTGTTGGTGCTACTGCCACTTCAAGGTCAACCCCTGGCGCCCAAGTTTCAAGGTCCGTACGTAGTAGAGAAGAGGCTGGGTGGGACTGACTACCTTGTGAAGACGCCCGACCGGTGGAGGTCTCATCAGTTGTGCCATGTGAATATGTTGAAGCTGTACTACCGCCCCTTGAAGACTCCAGTGACGACACAACATGTTGTGGCTGTGGCTGTGGAAGAAGAAGATGATGATGTGGCAGAGGTCACCTGTGAATTTCAAGAATGTAATTGGGTGGACAATGAGGAAGCAGAGACGACTCTACAAGACAAGGTGTCACATTTACCTCCAGAGCAAGTGGAGCAGTTGTGGGAGTTGATGTCGACCTACAGCAAGGTGTTCGCCAGTGTTCCTGGTAGGACTGATTGGACTCAACACGACGTGGACGTAGGTGAGGCTACGCCAGTTAAGCTATTGCCCTACCGAGTCAGCCCACGCCATATTGAAGTGCTGCGGAAGGAGCTGAAGTACATGTTGGACCACAACTTGATAACACCGTGTGCAAGTGCATGGAGTTCCCCTGTGACACTGCAGCCTAAGCCTGATGGTTCTGCTAGGTTCTGCATCGACTACAGGAGAGTGAACGCCTTGACAAAGACCGACACATACCCGTTGCCACGCCGAGAGGACTGCATTGACCATGTGGGATCCTCCCGTTTTATTACCAAGATCGACCTGAAGCAGGGATTTTGGCAAGTACCTCTGACAGACCGAGCAAAGCAGATCTCGTGCTTTGTGGCTGACGGGCAAACATACCAGTGCAATGTGATGCCGTACGGTATGAAGAATGCACCAGCCACCTTCCAACGGCTCATGAATGCTGTGACTGGCGGTATCAAGAATTGCGTTGTGTACATTGACGACGTCGTGGTCTACACTGACACCTGGGACCACCACCTCCAAGTGCTGCAGAAGTTACTATCTCGCCTACAGGAGGCCAACTTAGTCGTCAACGTCAAGAAGTGCGACTTTGTGTGTGCCCGTGTGCAGTACCTAGGGTACGTAGTAGGACATGTTCTGGTCTGCCCGCCTAGCTCGAAGGTGGAGGCCATACAAGGTTTCAAGAGGCCTCAGAACAGATGGGAACTTAGACGCTTCTTGGGATGTATTGGGTACTACAGGCGATTTTTGAAGAATTTCGCGACTGTAGTGGCACCCTTAACTGAGCTGCTTAGAAAAGAGGTCAAATATGAATGGACAAACGAGTGTGAGGAAAGTTTTGAAAGTGCCAAGGACATACTCGTCCACTATCCCGTGATGACCTCACCCAAGTTTGACAAACCATTCATACTAGCAGTGGACGCTAGCAATGTAGGAGCAGGAGCTGTGTTGATGCAGGAGGACAAGCAGGGGGTGGAGCATCCTGTTTCGTATTTTAGTAAAAAGTTCTCTACCAGTCAGAAGAACTACTCAGTAATAGAAAAGGAACTCATAGCCCTGATCCTCGCCCTGCAACACTTTGCTGTGTATGTACCTGCATTTGGACCAATGCTTAGGGTGTACACTGACCACCACCCTTTGAAGTATTTGAACAGTTTGGGGGCCAAGAATCAAAGACTTACGCGATTGAGTTTGTTCCTCCAACAGTATCACCTAGACGTACGTCATATAAGAGGTGTTGATAATGTGATAGCCGATTGTCTTTCTAGGAGTTAAATGTTTTTATTTTGATTTTTGCATGTTGTAAAAACTTTTGTAAACCTAAGAACGAATTTTCCAGAGGAAAACTCTTTCTTTGGTGAGGGCGTGTTACGCATGCCTGAATAATTACTCTTGTGTTAGTATTGTTATTCATTTTTGACAGGGACTCTGAGAGTAGGAGCGAGAGGGTAGTAGCTCGCACCAGGGTTGTTGTTGTGTCCTATCTTATCCAGAGTGTGTGCGAAGCTAGATTATATTCCATTTTCTTTAAGTATTCTTGTTATAAGGTTGAGCGTCCCTTGACCAGCAAGATTCGCTGGATACACAGCTGTATCCTGTGATAAACCCTTCGATTCAAATCCTTTCGACTTCCAATAGTTCTTGGGAGGGAAAGTAGGAGACTTGGGTGCGTTTAAGTCGAAGTTAAAGGAACAGTTAGGAGACGTGCTTATTTGTCTTTGTGAAAACCACCTTGTACCCTTTGTTTTGCCAATGGAATATAAGGAGAGGAGAGATCCAGTGAAGATCAGTTTACCAGTGGGACGTGGGTAACTCAGTTGGGTTTTGTAAGTTTTTGAGTGTATTGAGATTCGAAGGAGACTCGCAACGTTTGATAAGTGTAATCTTGTATTTTCTTCTATATTCTTCTCACAGTAACATAGTGTCACTCTCATATTACTATTATTACTATTATTATATTATTACATGTGTGTTGTGATGCATTTGAAGTGTATTTATTATATGTGCCAGTGAAGTGTTAACTTACTATTATTATTGATAGATTGATTCAGTGTTAATGTGTGCCTAGACTTGTGTTATTGAAGTGATGGTACAGTGGTAGTGAGTTATTGAGTGGTTATTGCAAGTGCATTATATATTTTGGGAACTCTGTCTCACGTTCTGTCATAGTTGGAAATCCTTATTTTCATTTATTAATTCTTTTAGTGTTTATTGTTTGTCTTTGTGTTTGTTCTTATTTATTAATATATATTATAGAAAATCATCTTTTATTCATTGTATCCGAACTTGGTTATATGTATGGACGGTCTCTTTGGGTTGTGTTAGCATTCTTTCATATAGGCTGGGTTTGTACTTATAATTCATAATTTTAATAGTCAGATATTGCCACCCAGTGCTATTTTATTCTGTTGATAGCTAACTTTGGAGTAAGACTAGTCTAGTGACTATTACTGCACCATATCTCTACCCTCCGTCCGTAACAACAGACACACGTTTTGTCTGTTTCACTCACACATTCTCTCTTCCACAAACTCAAATGTGCGATCACGCACACTCACACGTTCTCTTTATTACTTATTCACCTTTTTTTTGTCATTTTCTTGCACACACACATGTTCTCTCTCTCTCTCTCTCTCTCTCTCTCTCTCTCTCTCTCTCTCTCTCTCTCTCTCTCTCTCTCGGAAACATGGCTTACTGCATGTTAGAAAGATTGCTATGGACCTCCTAACTTGTTCTCAGTCATGTTGATGGGCACTGCAAGTTGTGGGTCGGTGTGAACTGTCAAAATGTATTAGACTTAATCGAAGCTGTTTTGGGAACCTTTTGAAGAAAAATTGGACTTGGTTTAGGCCTCCTCGGATCTGGCAACAGTTGCAGAAGGGGGGAGGGGGGATGTTAGTGGGAGAGGAGGAGAGAAATGTGGGCGGGGCTATATAGGAGGTAATATGGGAGGGTTAACGAATGATCAGGTAGAGAAGACGTGTGTCCGGAGGAATGAATGAAGCCATTCACTGTGAACGGTATCGAATCACCAATAGTTTAAAGCAGGGTTCTTCAAACTTTTTCAGTCGTGACCCAGTTTTTACTATGACATCATTCTCGCGACCCATACAGAAAGATCTTTCACAAATTACCAGAATTATCAACCTAAGAAAATACAAGGCCAGAAACTGAAACGTAATATTTATGACTAAAAGGCATTCTAACCAGAATTATAAACACTGCCTCACCTACCTCTCTCTCTCTCTCTCTCTCTCTCTCTCTCTCTCTCTCAAGAAGGCTAATATTTGTGCAATGATTTTGTTTTATTGATAATTAAATATATGAATATTCGATTATAAAAATATGTTAGGTGGAATCATGTATGAACTTCATATTTATTTTATTGTCACGAAAATTATTATTCTATTTTATTCATGTATTTATTTTTGTGAGCCTGCGACCCGGTTTGGAGGAATTCGGGACCCGTAGTTTGAAGAACCCTAGTTTAAAGAAGTGCATACTGCATTAACGTAGGTGGATATGGGAGAGAAGAAATGTGATGATTTGAGGCGAGGGTGAGGTGGAAGAAGGTAAAATAAATGCAGGTGATTAGTTGAAAAGTAATAACAAACAAATATAATTAGAATATCTGTTACATTATATCCTTTAAATAAAGGCACTGTCTTTTGTTCACCATCGTAGTGGGATAGACTACTGAATATATATTATCCTTTGGATATTAGACAGCTATCCCTGTATTCCTTTTATCCCTCGTGCTTGCCCCGTAGGGGGGGTATTGCCTGTAATGATGTGGGCAATACTTTAAGGGTTTTGGTGCCCCTTCGGCCCAAGCCACTAGCTTACATTTCTTCAACTGTCCTTCCTTTCTTCCTATTTCCTTCTTACTTGCTGTCACACCTCTCTATCACCATTTTTCCTGGTGCTATTTGACCTCGCTGTTGCGCCACCTAATATCAACCAAATCCCTCGTGCTTGTAGTCCATCCTATTTATCACCTTCTCCCAAGCCCAGCTGTTTTTTTTTTTTTCCGGCAAAAGACGGTTTAATTTTCTAACTTTTTTAATAATCATATTTGTCAACAAATTCGTTAAGCAATTTACCAGGATTATTTCTTCTAAATATGCATTTCCTTAAAAATAATCGACGTTAAACTTGATTAGGAGCAGCTATATGGCGTTTTCAATAAACTTGGTCTAATTTTATGTATAGGCTATATATATTACAGTATCTCTCAAGTAACTAGCAACCTTACACATCCTACTGTTTTGTTTTATGCGATGAAATGTTTTATAACATCATTGATTTAATATTTCCTGTAGAAAAACGATGATAATAATAGTGGTATAAATATAATGGGGAACTTTGTTCACTTCTACTCGTCATAATTTCTTTGTTTAATGTTATATCGAGTTGTGACAAATATATCTGGACATTACAGTCATTGCTGAGACTAATGGTATAAAAAAAATTGTAAATCCTGAATAAAAGAATGATAAATAATATACAAACATATACCACCACGAGCAGCATGGTGTCAAGAGAGGATTCTCATCATATTAGTGGTGTAGAGGTGAAGGAGGAGTTAGGTGAGTATATGGACCAATCAGGAGACACCTCACCAATGACGTATACAACCCAGTCCAACACAGATTTTGAACCGAGTATGGTAGGTCTTTAGAAATTTGGAAGAAATGTCTCATTTATTTACTAAACTCTTTTTCCTTCGGTGATATAATACTGTTGCACCTCTTTCCAATATATTATGATGTTATAAAGAAAACATCAACAGTACATGATAAAATACAACAAAAGAATTATTGAAGGAATGGGGTAAATTCTTCCTTCATGTTCCAATAATATACTCGATTCAAGGGAAGGAATTTAAGGCCAGGAGAGGAAGGAAATCTTTAAGAATAGAAAATTAGTGATATATTTCTTTCCCATGCTTTTGAAGGGAAAGATTTTTTTAAGAATACCACAGACACTGTGAGTGACGGTATAGCTGCGGTTTCCAGAGGTTTCGCCACCTGCCAGTTTGCCACCTGTAGGTGTTCGCACCTCAACCAGTTCGCTACCTGATGGTTTCGCCCATGACAGGAGTGGTTTCGCTACTCATGATTTTATACAGACTAGTACATTTTGTAAAGCAAGTTATTATAGTCACATGCAGGTGTATGTTTTTATACTAAGTAGTATGTTTATTAAAAGTAAGTATTTATAGTCACAGCGTGGTATAAAAGTTAAATAATTCATAACACGGGAGTCATTTAATTATTGAAATATAATTTCACTGAAAATGAAAAATGTACAAATATTAGCATGAAAACAAAATTCTTTATTCATTTTAAAACAGGGTAATATCAATATTCGTGTAATGTTTTTAGTTATTTTGCATCGCCGATTTCGGTGTAGAGCTTAGCCAAGATATGGTGCTGCAGGACTTCAGGAAGGCTGCAGTAGTAATCTCTTCATCTTCATACAGTTCCCATAACCTAAACAGACGGCTGTTAATTGAAGTGTATATCGACCTCTGCTGTCTGTTTAATAGGTTTTCTGACACCAAAGTCATTTGTTGTTTGACGGTCGCTGCTGCTTCTAGCAGGAGTGGCACTAGCACGTAGAAAGCAAGGTCAGCCTTGCCTGCATTCAAGCGCCGATGCCAGCCTGTAAATAAAAAAAAAATAATAATAATTAGACAAGCAATATGCAAAATAGCATACAATAGGTAATATACTTACATAAACAATACATTTATTACCTTGACAATTACCCTCTACATGTTTTTTTTTTTTTTTTCTTACTTCAAAATTTAATTAATCTGGTTTGGGTTCTTTTGGTCGAAGGTTCTGCCGATGTAGGTTTGCTGCCCTCGCAATATTATCAGGGTTCGGCAGTGAGTGGGCACCTTATGGTATGACTTCTTTCATCACTTCGTCAACGATAACGGCAGACGATCTGAATAAATTCTGCTTTGCGAGCTCCTTACGCGAATATTGACATTACCCTGTTTTAAAATGAATACAGAATTTTGTTTTCATGCTAATATTTGTACATTCTTCATTTTCAGTGAAATTATATTTCCTCATAATAATAATTGAGGGGGTTAAGTTGACGTAAGGTGTTGTATGATTATATTTTGATATGATACTGATTTATTTGCACGATGGAAGGAAAGTGTCGGTGGTTATTTGATTGTGGCTGTACAGTACGTATGAGTTATGCACGACGATCTGTTGCTTGATATCCACCCTTTTTGCCGGTAGATATTTTCTTCCCTTTAAAAAGAAAATTTAATGTTTATACTTTTGTACAGATAATCTTTAACGTACTAAACTATCCTGAATTATTTCCCTGCATTCTGTGATGCCCTCAACTTTAGTTTTATGCTGCTACCAAGGTCATAAAAGAAAGTTGTGATTGACATTGTTATCAGTAGTGGAGATTTCGCATAAATATTCTCGCTGTATACTTGGATAGTTTATGATGAATATAAATATTTTGTATATTATATATTAAGAGAGAGAGAGAGAGAGAGAGAGAGAGAGAGAGAGAGAGAGAGAGAGAGAGAGAGAGAGAGAGAATTTAGTATACTTTCATAATTGTAACATAATTATAACATCACATTCTCACTCGTCCTACAGTACAAGGTTTACACGAGAAAAAACAAATTCTGAGATCTTCTGTTGTTTTTTGTGTGAATTATACCTTTGGGAATATTTTTGCCTGCATAGATATGGGTAAAACTTGAATGTTTGGACACTCCTTCGGACCTGATCCAATCCATTTCCTATCTTCATTTCCTTCTTTTCCAAGTGCTTGCTGTCCTCATCCCTCATTCTTTTTCCCTTGTTGTGCAAGGTTTTTCCTATTGTAATATTATAACCCTAGTGAATTATAGAGCACACACATGATTTTGAACCAGTGTCAAAAATCCCCCGGGGAAAATTTGGACTAGTATAATATTCCCCCGGGGGAATTCCTGTACTGGCCAATACTTCTCCCCTTCAATCTAACATTTCTCTTCTTCATATTTTAAAAATATATTAGGGCTGTAACTAAAATAATTTAATGAATTATTAACGAATATGTAAAGGTTGTAATAATGATGTATGACTGTACTCATACATAAATAATTAAATGAAAAGCAGAATCTGTCAATGTGGTAATTACAATGCTTGAAAATGAAGCAAGTAAATTAATCAATACTATCTTAATTAAGTCTTACTATTCCTTTTCATCATCTCTTACACATTTTACAGAAGTCTGCCAACCTCCATGCACATATCGCTTGTCATTGACTTGTCAAACTAATAGCTAGATGTTTCCTTGCTATTACAACATCACAAACTTTATATTCTCAAGTACCACTAGCTCTATCCATTTTCATTTTTTAAAATATTGAGAACAATAATCCATGCACCACCATCAAGGTAATATTTCAAGTCCTCTAGGTCAGTTTTCATTTTCAACATTTATCAAGGCACTTTTTCTGATCTGTATCGAATTACATTCTCTGATACATATCACTGTTGACTATATGGTATCTGGTGCTAGAAAACACTTTAAAGCAAAGTCTTGCACCACCGTCCTTGGATTATTGTCATCAGTAGGATTACATATTTTCAAATTAACATTATGTTAAGTTTTTGTAGTGCCTTTCCTGACTGAAGGTCTCATATTTTCTTTCTTGCACCGTCCGAGTATTTTCAATAATTCAATTAATTCCATATGCTATCGTATTTTATTTTTTCCATGATCCTTTGCTTTGGGTACTTGTATCATCAGTCTTGGCCTGTGCAGTTTGCAACATTTACCATTCGGGAAAGATAGATTGACCCCGCTATCATTCTACCATTTTTGACATACTATAACTACGATTTATTACATGACTGATACTGATGCGGTCCAACTTGCATACTTGGCCTAGTTATAAAATTTTATAAGACTTTTAGAGAAGGAGGATTTTAGCCTAGAGGGGAAAATATTATCCTGGGATACACATTACCCTCTGTGAATTGTAGCCGAGAGAGTAGCGTCATATTCTGGGTTACATATCCCCATCGGAAAAAAACTAGCCTCGACCACTTTTCCCCGGGGGAGGGGGAGGGGGGGGATTTTGAACGGGGTTGGTGGGTAAGAATTGTTCACCGAGCAAATCTGTTTTCTGTTATGAAGTATAACAGTTGTATACTGGATGTGCTCGTGTGACAAAACCCTACACAGATTCAATACAAGGCCTATTGTCGGGGTGTCTCGGGTGGGTGGCTGAATGTGTTGCATTCCGCACTATATAATTTACATAAGGTACACATGCATTCATTTGCTCATGAGTTCGTACAATACATGACCATTGATATCTCTGTAACCTTCTGTTCCTCTTTCATGAACTTGTGAGAATTTTGCCTAATGCGACGGGTACTACAGTCACCAGCATTATTAATTCATTCCAATTATGTTTAGGTACTAGATATAGTACACATACACAAAGCTTATTATCATGCATAGGACGCCATATAAAGGAAGACGAGAAAGAGAGAGGGGAGTGTGTTTGAGGGAATGTTAATTACTACATAGAAATATCATTTTATGGGTGATAGAAATACAGTGGTTTACATAACCGTTAGTAATTGGGTGATATTAACAGAGCTTTATTTTAAATTGGAGAAGATAGAGACTAAAGGCAAGAAGCCCGCTTTATATCCTAACCTATGAAACTAAAGTGAGTGCATGGGAGGTATTCTAAATCATGCACAATTTCGTTCAAGAGGCCAAGACACATTGTGATTGAATTAACGTAAGTTATACAAGTTGGAATGTAAGTAGGCATGAAGATAATTATGATACTAAATATAGAGAATATTAAGTAGGTAAAAAGTATATGTACAAAATGTGAGTGGAGGAAAGGAAAAAACAAATAAATAAATGGTTCCATTTGCCTATTGGCATCCTCCACTCATAAAATATTTAAAACAACTGGATTTAAATTGCTGGGGGTTATAACTTGCTGGAAAACATTCCCTTGGTAGAGAATTCCACAGGGAAGTAGTACGGGGAGTAAATGAATTTTTGTAAGCAGTTGTCCTGCAACGTGGAGGAGTCAGTGTGAACTCATGCGCATTCTCAGCTGCCCTAGTCCTCCGTGGGAAGACGCGAAGGGGTGGTATAATCAGGGCAAGTTCATCCGAACATTTCTTATAAAAGTATCTATAAAATAGTGCAAGGGAAGCAACATTTCTACGTACTGATAAGGGAGGGAATTCATTAGTGATCATAGGATTATTGATCAGTCTGATAGCTCTGTTTCGAATTTTATCTAATTGTCTTAACACCACCGATCCACAACCAGCCCACAGAGGTGAACAATATTCCATCTGGGAACGCACATGACTCTTATATATTACTGCTAACTGCTCGTCAGTCAAATAATTACAAGCTCTGTATAAAAGTCCCATCTTCCTAGATGCAGTTTTGGCAATGGATTTTACATAGGGAGTCCAACTGAGGTTTTCATTTAAAGTTACACCAAGGAGATCAATGCTGTGGGACTTGGGGATATTTGTATTATTGAAAATAATGTGAGAATCTTGATTATCTGATCTATTTGAGAACGGGATGTATTTAGTTTTATTTGCATTGAAAGAAACTAGGTTGTTTTGTCCCCATTCAAAGATCTTCGTTAAGTCTTCATTTAATGAAATTGAAGTGGCAAGTTTGTATTCTAAAATATTGTGTTGAGTAAAACTATCATTAAATGAGAAGGAACTGTGAATAGTTGAATCATCAGCATAGGAGTGAATTGAATTCTGAGTAACTGACAAAAGATCATTAATATAAATGAGGAACAAAGTTGGAGCCAAGACCGCTCCTTGAGGAACACCAGCATTAATGGGATGAAAGTCGGAATACAGACCATCTACCATCACACGTAATTTTCTGATGCTAAGATATGAATTAATTAGGGGAACAAAAGATTGAAGGCCATAATGTGGAAGCTTAGACAGTAATGATCTGTGCCATACTCTGTCAAAGGCTTTAGATATATCAAGGCAAATTGTGTGAGTCTCTCCATGTTTATCAGTTGATTGGAATATGTTATCTGTGAAATAACAGAGCAGGTCCACAGTAGATCGTCTCTGTCTAAAGCCATATTGCTTATCATTTAGCAGATGATTTTTCTCAAGGTGCTTTACAAAGTGATTGTTAAGAACTATTTCAAATATTTTACCGATAGTAGACGTGATGGCAATTGGTCTGTAATTTGATGGATTTGCGGTAGCTCCTTTTTTGGGAATTGGTTGTACATTGGCTTCTTTCCAGGCGGCTGGGAAGGACGAGGTATGGAGACATACACGAAATAATTTTGAGAGAATTGGAGCTAATTCTTTTGAGCAATTTTTTAATACAGTGGGAGGAATTTCATCTGGCCCTGAAGCTTTGTCGATAGATAGATTCTCCAAAATGGTCCTCACTTGTCTTGTATGAATTATGAAGGGTGGACTTTCTGGGGAGTTAAAATTCAAAATGGGAGTGTTTTGAGCAGTGTCATTGAGGTTTGAATTTGTGGCGAAGATATTGGCCAAAAGATTTGCTTTACCACGTGGATCACATATGAGATTTCCATTGCTATTCTTTAAAGGGGGAATAGATGAACCATGGTTGAAGTTAGATTTGAATGAGTTTACTGTTGACCAAAAGATCTTATTATCATTAGGATTATTCAGTAATTTATTGACTTGTTTATGTATGAAGTTAGATTTGGCTAAATTAGTTACAGCTTTAGCATGGCATCTGACAATTTTGAAATAATTGTATGACTGAAGAGTTTTCGACATTGTATAGGCATTATAGGCTATTGATTTTTGTTCTGTAGCTCTGGCACAGCTGTGATCAAACCATTTTGGAGAGTTAGATCTTTTTGAGTATTGATGGTGAGGGATATATGTTTCCATTCCTATTTTTATAAAGTCAGTAATATGGTTCAGGAAGCTATCTGAGTCAGTTGAGTAAAATGATGACCAAGGAATGTTAATTAAAAAGTCACGGAACCCCACCCAATCTGCAGCATCATAGTGCCATTTGGTCACTCGGATGGGTTCAGAGTGGATGGGTAGGGAGGAGTGGGAACAGGAGACTGCAATGAGGCAATGGTCTGAGGATCCAAGAGGGGACTTCACTTCAACACTATATGTTTCGGGATTGGTAGTAAGAAACAAATCAAGTAGGTGCGGTTTATGTTCTGGATTATCAGGTATGCGAGTGGGGTGCTTGATTAGTTGGGTGAGATTAAATGAGTCTGCGAATAACTCGCATTCAAGCCCAGGTTCGTCAGTTCTGGCCGAATGAGTGAGCCACTCAACATTGTGGACATTAAAATCACCCAGTAAGGATATATCAGATGCAGCATTAATGTTTGAATCAGAAAGAATGGAGGTCAGGGAATCAAAGAGGCAATTATCTGGGGAGGCATTTGGTGATCGGTAAATACAACAATAATATTTAACTGAGCCTGAAGAATTTAGCTTGTAAATTGAGTAATCAAAATATGGTGATGCGAGATTGCAAATGTTCTCCAAGGATATTGTTGATCTAGCAAAACAGCAAACGCCTCCCTTTGATCTAAAATTTGACATTAAAATATAGCCTGGAAAGTTGTAGTTAGTCAGGTCAGAAGAGGGAGTAACCTGGCATTCAGTGAGGAAAAGAATGTTAGGGGTTTCGGTTTGAAGAAGTAAGTGTACCGAGTTAATGTTGGAGTGAAGCCCCCGAATATTTGCAAACATAATTAATTCATTGTGCTGACGAGCAGTTGTTTTATGCATCATGGCAAGTGCTGACACAGTCGCGTGATGACGACCGGGAGGGCCCTGTGTCAAAGACCCCGCCCTGCCGGTGGTGGTCATCCGAGAAACCACCGCACTTGCTCTAAGAGTTGCATCAGCCATGGTATGAAGTTTTAAAATGTGTTTGCGCTTGTATTGTTTTTCATGTTGAGTTGTGAGAAGTTGGTATGTTAATGTCAAGGATAGGAGTGTAAGTGAATGTAGTTTGTATGGATGTGTGTGTAGTGTAAGGGATTACCTGGCTCCCCATAGATGTGTGAGGCAGAAGATGTGTAACCAGCAACTGAGGCCTGGGGGAAAAAATGGAATCAGGTACTTCCTTGAATCTCCCGTTGCCTCAGCGGTAGTACCTCCCTGGGTGGGGCTACCTAACCCCTACTACCTATCAATGCATACTAATATACATACTTACATACAAACTTGCATACCGGTACAACTTACATACCACCGTGCTCTCACAAGCAGTTACTCTTATATCTATTCATATACCTACTAACATGCCTACTTACATATACTATGTTACATTCATATTTACATACATACTTGCATATGAAGTTACTTAACTTCTTACCTCCATACCAACCAATCGCATAATGCCTGCTTATCATACTTATATATTTTTTAATATACATACTCAGGGATGAGGCTTCTCCATATATATATATATATATATATATATATATATATATATATATATATATATATATATATATATATATATATATATATATATATATATATATATCACTTGAGGCATGTAATCCAGGAATATGCGTAAGTCCACAAGAAAGAAGAAACACGGAGTCCCAAGCGCTTTCGTGTATTCACATCTTCAGGGGAAATACAGAGTGTTTCCCCTGCATTTCCCCTGAAGATGTGAATACACGAAAGCGCTTGGGACTCTGTGTTTCTTCTTCCCTTGTGGACTTATGCATATATATATATATATATATATATATATATATATATATATATATATATATATATATATATATACGTGTTTCTAGTCATTCTTTTTCTTGTTGTCCCTCTGTCTGTCTCTCTCTCTGTCGTCTGTCTTTCTGGATTTCCGTCTTATTGACTTTCGATCTGTCTAACCCTTTATGATTAGTTACTCCTCAGACACTTTCCTTTTCATTTTACCTTCTCCATTTATATTCTTTCTCCCTCCTTCATCCCTTTTGGATCATGGGGCGAAGACCAAGTCAGGGTAAATCAGAGAATTTTAGAGTACAAAGGAAGTATGATAAAGGGAGTCAAACAGCAGACCAATTGGTCTTTACAAGCCTGTTTGGGACTAGGTTACTAACTCTTAAGAAGGTAGAATAATGGAAAGTCGAAGGCTCCTATCAACCCACTATTCCCTCCATATTTCACTGGCAACGACTGATTGATTGATTGATTGATGGTGCCATGGCATCTGGCGGCCACCGGCAAGGAATCAGTTGGAAGGAAGATCTCGCAGTAGAGAAAAACAACAGTGGAGTTTAGAACAGGAAAGGACAAGGATAAATTGTTTTATTACGGGACATAGTTGATCACCACTATGTTCTGAAAGAGAATTTTTTTTTGTGCGGTTGATCATTTCATAAAAATAATGTGAGTTGGGGCTAGCTTTCAAGATATTTGGCTATATGTCTCTTCAAAGCTTCTATTGTTTTGCAGTTTACTACATCTGCAGATAGGAAATGCCAAATATTAAGAACGAGAATTATGAAGTGTTTTGTTTCAATCTTGCGGAAGTACTTGCCTATGATTGTATATTCATTGTTTTTTCTTATATTAAACTCATCAATAATTTTATATTCGTGTTTAATAACATTACTGAAACCTTTAATACATTTTCATTACCTTGATTATTTCATTTCCTCTCTTCAAACTGTTTATTTCTCAACCTGGGAATAATTTTATTAATTTCTATGTTGTATTTTTGCTATATTTTCTACGTCATATTTGTAGTAGGGTGACGAAAAGTGGACATTTATTTCCTGGTGTGGACGTACAATCAGTGTGTGAGAATGTAAAGTAACAATCAAGAGATTGTGAAAAATAGTACCGTGTTTTATTAACCTCGAGTATAATTGGTTTTATGTTCACATACTTTAAATTGCTGCATAGGATCAGCTGAAATACACATGTGGTCTATCATATCTTGTGCTTACTGGACTTGGTTGTACGGTTTTTGTGTTTCCTCAAGGAGTGGTCAAGATAGTGTCATTGAATGGGAGGTCACTCATTCTTCCAAGCCATGCCAAAAGACAAAGCAAAGCCAGAACATAAGGAGACCGAAACCTTCACAAATGCTGATCATTAAGAAAAAAAAAAAAAATCCTTTGAACCTGTTTCAGATCAGGATCTCTCCTTAAGTCAAATCACTTGTAGCCAGTAAAAATGTCCACCCTTGGTAAAATGTCGTAAAAATCAACACATATAATTTTGCACAATTCTACCAAAAAACAAACAATTCAACATGTCAAATAAAGAACATAGCCTCTTTGGCGAAGGAAATAAGTAATAATTACCTTCATTTTCGTTACCAGCTACTATTACTGCTACTACTACTACTACTACCACTACTACTACTACTGTTATTACAAATAAACACATAGCCTAATTCTGAAATATTCTAATATTTACCTACAACACGTCTTATAACCATTTCAAGATGATATGAAACAATGTGTAAGAGTAGCCATTGCTGCATCATGGGAGTCATATGAACGAAACAATCCTTCATCATAAAACATAATTATTTATTAACAAATTGATACACATAAACACAGAACCAGTAAACAGGAGTGACTTGCTGTCTTAGAAAGAAGTTATTTACCCCAAATGCCCCTGTACTGTTGTCAAAATATTAGAGGTTACCGAGTCTTCCAAGCACTACAATGAAACATCACTCATATCGATGGAATTGGTTCCTTGAAAGATTTAGAAGCCTCCAATTCTAGCCGATGATGACTGAGGCCAAGATTAACTAACAAACAGAAAACGTCTTATATGTAACATTCTTGTTAACAACAAACTATAATTATTGGAAAATGAAAAAATCAAACAGAAACTTAAAACGATGAACAGAAATATAAGTAGGTTCTTCTTGCCTCTATATAAATATAAAACAAATTCTCAACACATTTATAAAAAAAAAATTCAGAGGAAAAGTCGCTGATAATGAATTAAACAACCTATATGACATTAACATGTCCATAGTAATAAGCATCGGGTTTTCACAAATGAATGGATACCTGGATTATTATCTGTTGAGCGTCCAAATCTCTCGCTGAATTGCAGGTACTTCATGTGCATTGATATGACCTGAAGCTGAGAGAGAGAGAGAGAGAGAGAGAGAGAGAGAGAGAGAGAGAGAGAGAGAGAGAGAGAGAGAGATTTACTTAAAGATATCACAGAACTTAAAAGCAACCACATTTCCTCTCACACACGACAAATCTATGACACAGACCTATTGACTAGAAACACTACCACTCGGCATTATTACCCTCAAGGAAGAGCATGTGTACAGTCTCGCTTCAAGAATCACATCCAGAGAATATCATTCAAGTTATCAGTCTTTGCTAAGGGAACCGTGCTGTGGTCTGAAAATTGGTGAATACTGATTCCACCAAACTACACAAATAAACAAGCAAGTTGTCTCAGTATCTGCCAAGGCCGTTCGTTTCCTGCTATGGTTTGGAGTACTCCGTAGCTTCGAATTTGAAGACTATTTTTACATGAAACTAATAAAGAACAGGGGAATCCAATAATGGCTGTCGGAATAACTATTAGAAATAGAGATAATATTCCCTGTTTGAATTGGTGCTTCGAAACATTAGCAGGTTCCAGGTATATATTTTGCATTATGACTGAACACGACTGGTAAGTACAAGTACAGTCACTGATTAAATTTCTCTCCCTTCCGCCTCACACTGAGAATGAAGGAAGTCTGAGGGTTATGCACCTCCAGTATGAAAATATATCTACGGATACCCTTATCCGTCAAATTTATATTATTACAATGCAATATATTTGCGATACTATTAAAAATATAATATCAAAATGAATAAATAAATATGATTTATAATACAATAAATTACTAATATGAAATTGGAAGAGCATTTGTCGGCGACTGTACACTTCATGGCCACAGAACCCAAGAGGCAAACATGCACAAATATACGAGTAAAATAACAGAGCATAAACTCCGTATTTCTTATAAAACGCAAAGCACTTCGTGGAGATCAAACGTCAATAACTCCATTGACTTCTATTACTTTCAACTGAACTGGATACCAGGGCTTTAAAATAACTAAGAATGCCACAGGTCCTGCCACAGTTACTCCTCCCGACAGCAGTGAAGTGTGTGGCTAACAGGTCGGTCTAAATGGTTAGGAACAAGGGTTACAAGGCCCTCAATCAATCAGTGAAGATGGATCAATCACAAATATTTCAAGTTCCTTCCTAAAGACAAAAATATGTAATACGCTGTGTTTAATAAATCTGTGAACAGATGCTGGTTGTATGAAAGTTAGACTGAACAAACACATAACACAAGAGATACATTTTTATCATTCTAAATGTTTTATTTCAAAGGGCTTTGATCAAATACCTATTATCATTCAGATAATTCAAATAAAAATATATATACTTAAACAGATTAGTATAGAAGTTAATTCGTCGTCAGTGAATTAGAATGCTACTGATTCCTTCAAACATTACTATAAAATAAAAATTTAATCGGCTTCTGAGGTACGATAGTAGTTGGCTT
Organism: Petrolisthes cinctipes; assembly: GCA_033782935.1. Classification (NCBI taxonomy): domain Eukaryota; kingdom Metazoa; phylum Arthropoda; class Malacostraca; order Decapoda; family Porcellanidae; genus Petrolisthes; species Petrolisthes cinctipes. The sequence goes on from JAWQEG010000028.1 coordinate 438,917, forward strand.
CTGAGGTACTAGACCGATTCCCGGCAGAGCATGGAAGAACCAATAGCCTTTCATTATCAGACATCACATGATGCCCAGGATAAAACAATACAATATATGTGGTACAAATACTGCATAGTATGTTACGTGACATATTATTAAAGTATAGATTTTTTCTAATTGTTTACAGAAAGGACTTTATCACTTCAAGACGAAAATAAAATAGATAATTATATATACAGTTACGTTCGCACATAAATAAATCCCGGTGTAAGTACAATTGCCTGCACTTATAACTGGTACAGGACTAGAGAACTGACAACGCTGAATGTACCAGTTATAAGTGCTGGCAACTATACATAAAACCTCAGTCCCATACTCATTAGGATTTGTGTTGCGGGTAATGTTTTTAATTATGACGAACTTCAAAAGATTTACTCGCCACAAGACAAACTCTTAATAAAAGACGTTAAACTTTATCCAGGTGTGAATGCAGTGTAATTCATTTGGTGTTTGTCACACACACTGGAATATCACGAGGCCATCCTGCGTGTGGTGGTGGTTTTTTCAGGCGAGGGGGCTCAGATTCCAGCAACAGTGCCACTGCCTCCGTCTCCGGCAATGGTGCTAGGTAGGAGAACTCGAGGTTGTCCTGTAAGACGGTGGCGTCACTCGTGTTGCAGAAGAGAGTGATCAGGTCGGAGTCCTCAGGGGCCTGCCCAGGACACTGCCGCTGCTCCTGGAGGGGGCCCTCCTGGCCTAACATCTGAGTGGAAGGATCATCGGCTGCCTCGGCGTCGGCCAGGACGCTGGATAGGACCCATGAGTTGTTCTGCTCCTCGCCACCCTCTAGGATGTCCTGTAATGACCTGATGTAGGCTGAGGCCAGCCGCAGGGTCATTATTTTGGTCATGTCGGTTGCGGCACGTCGACTGGACACCCACGCCGGCAGCACATTTCGAAGACTGTCGAAGGCACGATTGATTTGCCGCATGCGGTACCTTTCTCGAGCGTTGGCGGTCTTCCTACGGTAACGGGAGAGAGGTAGCGATCGTGGTTTGTGTTTCAGAGAGTCCTGAAACTTCCACTCACTGTCAGAGCGACGGTGGGCCTGGAGTACCCTCGGTCGCAGTTGGTACTTCCCAGTACACCTAACTGCCACTTCCAAGTTAGTGACATACTGATACTTCACTTCGTCACCACTGACCCAGTTGATGTTGTTAGTGTGGATGTTTTTGTTGTTGTTGTTATCGTCCACTCGATCTTTAGCGATGTCCTCATCCACTTCAGAACGCAACTTGGCGTCTGTTTTCAATCGCTTTAATTTAGTAATCATGGCAAGAGTCAGATTGTCGGTAAACACGCATCTATCATTTACAGCGCCACTCCAAGTTAGGCAAGAATTTGATTAATTTTACAGTCTCGATCGAAATTATTTTTAAATAAATCACAAGAATCTCTTTTCCACTTATTTCATAATGCTAGCAAGAGTGGCCAAAGTGATGCACCATCATTTTGTTCTGATGAGGGACAGAAAGCGAGTGCGAGCGAGGAGGGGAGAGGAGAGCAATTCCAGCACGTCTACCCACTCTAACGTCTGGCCGCACACTGACTTAGCGACAAGTTAGCGTCTTAGCGTCGCGAAGTTACGAACGAACTGCTATTCCCGTTAACCTCTCACTGTGTGCTAGACTCAGACTGCCCGGACTCTCCATCCCTGCTATTTACATTTCTCTTCCTCTGAAACTGTCTATTACCAACATGTACCGTATTATAATAGTTCTTGAGTGTGCCACGACACATGTCACTTCCACTTCTGGCATAAATAGGCATTATATCATATCTATACTGACAGGTCTAACGCAATGTTTTGTTGCATGTCTCCCGTGCAGGCGAACAGCTGAAATGACACTAATAATCCTGTTATCAAGGTGGAAAGTTAGTAATGCGAGAAAGTCACAGCAGTTTTATTCAAGCATGTTAATCAAATTCATATTTTTATTCACTTTAAACTGAATCGCTGAAAAGAGTACATACATAAACTTTCGTTGGAATAGGGAGTGAGTTGAATCACATCCACTACGGACATCTCCTCCTAATCTTATACTGCGACTGGTGAATCATTCGGTCTGGAACAATTATTCTACCTGGATTACTTGACGTGAGTATTATTTGTGAAACTGGTACTATGATTGGATGGTTTGTAACAGCACAGGTCACGATACCTGTCGCTAGGGAACGGTAGGAGTATGAACACGAAAGCTAAGGAAAACGTTTTACCAGATGAACGTGTGCCGATCAAATTACAACGCTGAAGTGTTGGAATCTTTTGAGAAAAATTTGGAGGTTTTTGATTTATCTAAACTATGCCTGGAAACGGAAGAACTATGTGACTATTGGGATGTGATTTATGACTGAGTTTGGAGGGCTACGTATGCTCTAATTTGCCCACAACATGTTACCTCCCTCAACAGACAAAACTCCTTCCAAGCAGATTATATAAAAAATGGTACGGTATGTTTTATTTATAGAGGTAAAAACAGCAATAGCTGGATTCCAATTCCCTAACATTCTCCCCACTCTTTCCTTACCCTTTTCTCTTTTTTACTTTAGTCTATGGTACAAACAGCCCCTTTTACAAGCTGTTGTTGTTGTTGTGAATAATATTTCAGCTAATATTTCCTCCAGACAATGCTACAAAACGAACGCATTCCCTGCTCTCGTATCCTAAGATACTAGCAACTCTGTTCCTTGGAACCTTTTGGAAGAATCAGTAGTCCTCCAGAAACTAAGTCTGGCAAAGGAAAAGGAGTTGATGGAGACTGGAAATTCGTACAAGAATCAGTAGTTACACCTGTGAAAGTGATTATTCCAAAACAAGAGAGGAGAGCGAGGAATACGAAAAACTGGGATACAGATAAATACAAACAGCTGGATAGACAGATACGACTAATGTGCAAGGCAAAGACGGAGAAAATTTGTTAGTTAAATGATAGGTGTGAAGAGATAGAACACACTAGTGACTAGAGTCTAGAGCACGTGCACTAAAGACTCAGGTTCTGGAAATTTTAAGATAACTGATAAACGGTGAGTTGTGCATAATACGGTTGTAAAGGATAAAAACAGCACTATTTTCAACGAGCAAAAAGATATTATTCACAGATGGAAAATGTTGTTACGAGAATGATCGTATAGAGACAACAAGAGTGAAATACCGTGACTCGAAAAAGATCCTTCAATATTATATTTTAACTGGGGAAGCAGAACAAGCAGTGATAATAATGTTATAAAGAAAAGCTGAAGGAGAGGATGAAACTGATTGAAACTGGAGGGTAATTCGCTATAAAGAATATATAGGATTCAGCTAATAGGATATATAGCAATGAATTTATCTCAGAACGGATAAAAGAATCAATTAATTTTTATGAAGTTACCGATGAGGGACGGTACTATTGAATGTAAAAAACATGGAACGATTAGTACAACTAGCCAAATAGCTAAGCACAGTGATTAAAGAGAAAATACTAGTCAGTGATAAAGAGAAAATACTAGTCAGTGATAAAGAGAAAATACTAGTCAGTGATAAAGAGAAAATACTAGTCAGTGATAAAGAGAAAATACTAGTCAGTGATAAAGAGAAAATACTAGTCAGTGATAAAGAGAAAATACTAGTCAGTGATAAAGAGAAAATACTAGTCAGTGATAAAGAGAAAATACTAGTCAGTGATAAAGAGAAAATACTAGTCAGTGATAAAGAGAAAATACTAGTCAGTGATAAAGAGAAAATACTAGTCAGTGATAAAGAGAAAATACTAGTCAGTGATAAAGAGAAAATACTAGTCAGTGATAAAGAGAAAATACTAGTCAGTGATAAAGAGAAAATACTAGTCAGTGATAAAGAGAAAATACTAGTCAGTGATAAAGAGAAAATACTAGTCAGTGATAAAGAGAAAATACTAGTCAGTGATAAAGAGAAAATACTAGTCAGTGATAAAGAGAAAATACTAGTCAGTGATAAAGAGAAAATACTAGTCAGTGATAAAGAGAAAATACTAGTCAGTGATAAAGAGAAAATACTAGTCAGTGATAAAGAGAAAATACTAGTCAGTGATAAAGAGAAAATACTAGTCAGTGATAAAGAGAAAATACTAGTCAGTGATAAAGAGAAAATACTAGTCAGTGATAAAGAGAAAATACTAGTCAGTGATAAAGAGAAAATACTAGTCAGTGATAAAGAGAAAATACTAGTCAGTGATAAAGAGAAAATACTAGTCAGTGATAAAGAGAAAATACTAGTCAGTGATAAAGAGAAAATACTAGTCAGTGATAAAGAGAAAATACTAGTCAGTGATAAAGAGAACTGATGTAGTACAGATTGGTTTCAGAAAGTGGATAGCAATAACAAACTCTATATTTCTGCTTAGAACGCTTGTAAAAAGGGAACTAAAGAAACAAAGGATGTATAAATTATAGAGGGTATCCCCCCCCCTTACCTCCCCCCCCCTTACCTCCCCCCCCCTTACCTCCCCCCCCCTTACCTCCCCCCCCCCTTACCTCCCCCCCCCCTTTCTGTCCAGCCCAACGCAGAAGAGGTAGGAAGGAATAAACCACGAATAGAGAAAAAATCTTTATTATTCAACATCTCATGTGCATAGTTTCAGAGATTTGCTTAATTATTTTGTGTGCCCACCTCCCGCCGCCGAATTATCTCCATATGTGCTGGGCAGACTTCCAAAGGAAATACAATAATGTCATAATCGAACTCCATTTTTTTCGAGGACATTAGTCAAAGCAGTGAGAAGCTATTTCCGAACGTTCTGGAAACATTGCTCAACTCTGTCATTGAGTATCATCCACAAATTTTCACAGACATTGAGGCAGGGCGATGCTCCTGGCCACTCATCGTTTCCGAAAAAATCGACTTTGTTGTTCGCCTTCAGAAGATTATGGGAGAAATATTTTTACGCCAATGGACGGAAGGAACCTGTGGATCCTTTTGAAATCCTCGAATGCTTTTCTTCTCCTTTGCAACAGACTCAATGATGATGTCCCTGAGACAAACATTGTACTGTCTGTTTGGGCTGGTTGTCCATCTCACTGTCAAAGGGATCATGCTTCCAGTTGCGTTTGACAAAGTCCTCAGACATGTTCAAGTATTTGGCAACCCATGATCGGAATATGATTCCCGCAGGTTGATGCTTGGGGACTCGGAATGCAATAGCCATAATGCTGCATAGCCACCTTTTCTTCACAGAATCACTGGACCACGACATCACTTCACAAAATGTGCATCAAAGAGAGAAAGGAAAATCTGATGATCAAGATTTTTGGCTCTCATCTCCGTTCACTGATCCACCTGGTTAACAAGCCTTCATCTTTTCTATCTTCAACGACCTACCTGTATTCCATACCGCCTTGGAGATCAGCCCAATATCCTTGACTTATTCCTAACCTCTCATCCTTCTGCTTATGCCGTTGAACTTTTCTCTCCATTGGGCTCCTCCAATTACAATCTTATTTCAGTATCGTGTTCTGTCGCTCCAGTAAGACCTTTGGACCCTCATAGGAAGCGGCGGCTGTGGCACTACAGCGCTGCCAACTGGGATGATCTGAGGCAGTACTTTCAAGATTTCCCATGGAATGATTTTTGCTTTCGTGGCTGGGATCTCTCTGAGAGTGCTGCAGGCATCTAGGAGGTGATTCTCTAGGGCATGGAGGCATACATTCATTAGTCTTTCTTTATTACTAATTCAAGAAACTCTTGGTTTAATCACGCTTGTTTTACTGTTGTCCACAACAAGGAGAAAGCTTTCAGACGGTACCGACGCATTCAAACTGATAATTTCGTGCTCTGTATATTTCTGCCCAGAATTGTGCCAAATCTGTTTTCCGACTAGCCAAAAATTCCTTCATCTGTGCCAAGTGCAATGACCTGTCCAACTCTTCCACTTCTCGTTCTTTCTGGCATCTTGCCAAAAATCCGTCCAACAACTTTTCTTCTTCTTCTTTCCCTGCTCTCATCCTTCCTACTGGAAATGTTGCCATCTCTTCACCTGATTAAGCTAAATCTAGTTTTCCTGACTAAAACTTGGCTAAACCATTCACCTATAACTAAGTCACACAGAATCTTATTACCATTGAACACACAAAATAAACTTATGAAACGTGTCACACAGAAACTTATACAGATAGCTCAGACAAACAACACATTATACTCTTGAATTACACAGTTCTACTTACAATTAGAAGTCTGTCCATGCTATGGGGAGTTGAGGTACTAAGCAAAAATTAGTGACTATAGTCCTTGCGCAGGAAGGTGTCCGTTCTGGGTGGTGTAGACGAAGGATGAGAGACAATAAGGATAGTTCAGTGAAACGTCATCAACTCAGCCGTGACGTCACGTGCTGCGTGACGTCAAACTGATGACGCTCACTGGAGACCCTGCTAGAGACCCTAGCATGCAGGAATCTCGTTCAAACTTAAATAATCTCTCCTTATTCTCGGTTTTAATACATGATTTATACATCATACGTGTGTGGTGTTCTCTAAAAGAGTTAATTGATAGTTGTGGATATAGTTTTCATGAATAGTAGACTAGTGTATGCTATATTGAAGGCTATAGCACTGTATTTACAAGCTGATAGAGGCTCGCTCACGCCGATTCTAGCTAGCAAAACCCCGTGATATTAATTTATTACGATTAAATATAGATAAGTCACAAACATAGAAAATTGGGATTATTGACTGAATTTCCTAGAGATTCGTTAATATTTCTTTATGTTGTATTACATGCATATCATGTCTCTCACCCATCTTTCTCCCAACATTATCTCTAACTTCACCCACAATTTCGCTTCCTTTTGTACATGATTTACTTTCAAATGTGACCTTTCATTACTTGCATGAAAAAAAACGTTTCTTTACAGGCTGTTGCCCTTCTGTAGTTTTGTATATCCAGTAGTCTGTGCAGTCATTTTGCTATTCCGAGAAGTTTGTTAATTTTTTCTGTTTGCTCTTAATTACTATTTACTTTGCCAGTGTGCAATACATTTTTGTGTTTGAGTTATCTTGGCATAAGTAGAAAACACTAATGTACTTCCTAATGTAACCTCTCACCCATAGTGTAAAAAGTCAGCATGGAACAGTTCTTCCTACAAAAATACAGCTACAGTACTATAATAAACTGTACAATTTAAAGCTGTTGTACAAGCCAGGAACCATGATTATCAAGTATGACATTCAACCATGTACTGAGTGCTACAGAAATTATTTATATGCTGCATCTTACCCTCTCATGCTCATTTGCATCTAACTATTCTTCCCTTGCAATGATAACTCTGAAGTTTTTAAAAATTCATGCATATAAAGTGTTCACACAACTGGAATATGATTTAGTACCATAATCCAACAATACTTAAACTAGTACAGTACCAGGCCTCAGAAGACATTTACTACACAGATGGTATAAGGAAACAGACTAATAAAGGGGGAACTAGCACATAGAACAAAACAGAAGCATAACAAGGCCGTGAGGATACATATAGTCATAGATGCTGGTATAATAGTTTAATAATAAATAACCACAGGGCTGAAACAATGAAAAGTAAAATATATGGTGTCTTTGTGCGACCATACTTCATGAACATGTATCAGTATGTTTTGTGAAGAGCTTCACTCCATTAATCTTTGTTCTAAACTTCCTTCCTTTGCTCGTAATTCCTCTAAATTTAGTTCTAACTGTCTTAAATTTCTGTAACTTTCTCCAATTTTAGAGACACCTCAGACAGCTGCTGTTGTAGGGCATACACATTATTATTCCCAGAATTTAGGAAACCACAACAGGACCAACAAACTGCCAGATTATGTCCACCTGATGAAGCAGAGCTACCTTCTTTAGTTGTTTCTAACTCTCTTGGTGTTAATAGAGTCTCTCCAACAGCAGAGGTTTGGGTAGGAGCTTCATAAGGTTACTTAACACAAAGGTCTAGAGAAAAAGCATCCTGTAAAGCTATCCTTAGTGACTATTTCTTGGCAAATACAGTACAGTATACTGTATAATATACACTACTATAATGTTAACTTACCCTTCCCAATACCAGGTGGGATGGAGAAAGTAATGAGAGATGTGGCATGAGTAAGAAGGCAATTGGGATTGCGGCATGAGTAAGAAGGCAATTGGGATTGTGTGTGGGATGGTTGAGAAGGTGAAACGTAATACATTGAGGTGGGATGGGCATGTATGGCAACTACATACAGTACTACTCCAAGTCTTAAACTTATTTCTCAGTGACTAATCCTTATTCTATCACTACTGTCTACAGTACTGTACTGTACTTTAGAATTTCTAACAAGTTTGTAGGACAAGATCAACCTATTCTACACCCCAATGTACTTGTGTAAGTGCTCCCAAATACTGTACTACCCTTGATAATTTTCTCTAATGTTGTTGACTGATTTAAGTATCAACCAAATAACATTACTAGATAAGCTTGGTGTTAGGAAATTTACTACATTTTCTAGTTGTTACGAACCCTTGATGTCACAGTGGTGTATAAGAATTCATCAGGCCAACTGTACATGCTAGAGTTGTTATGCCATAAAACTAAAACCCCTGAGCCACCTATCCCAATATCTTAAGCAAAGGTTTCTAAGGTTTCAAAACATCTTGGCGAAGGTGGTGAGTTGGAAAAGAAGTCAGCATGAAGGCTTGCTCGGAGGAATCCGAAGTGTAGGTGCCGCAATCTGGGCAATGTAAAATACTCCATCAAGAAATATCATAGATAAATATATGTATATAAATAATTATACATATAATTTATGACAGATCAGTATAATTCATGATTCTAGAGTTAGATTAAATGCAATTCAAATCACTATTAAATTAAAAATATGACACAATTAGAGTAGAATTTATAAATGAAGAAAGATAATAATGAATCAGCATTTCTCTTACCGGAACAATAAAGTTCATGTTGTTGAGTTCCTCCAGCAACAGCAGTTTCAATAGGGGCTGAATCTTCTTATGATGTGTATGTTGAGAGAAAGAGAACTTGTCTTGAAGAGAATACAGAAAATATTCACTGTACTGTATATCCATTTTGGTAAATTTACTGTTTCGGACAGAATAGGATTCTTTGGACAATAATATATTTTACTAGTGTTTTTTTATGTGTTTTCAATGATTTTTATATTCATTTCCGTCGCAATTTTTTTTTTTTTTTTTTTAGACAAACCTAATTTGGACCGCGGCACACTACCAGGACCTAACTGGGGCAGACTACCGTCAATAGATTTCAAGTGTAAACTGTGCTCTACATCCATCCATGTCGGCTATTTCTATTTTCCCGGTAATCTGCCCTGGTTAGATCCCGGTAGTCTGCCCCGGTAAGGTCCCAGTAGTGTGCCGTGGTCCAGATTAGGTTAGGTCAGGTTAGGTTTGGTTAAAAAAAAAAAAAAAAAAAAAAAAAAAAAAAAAGTGACGGAAATGAATATCAAAATCGTTGGAAACACATAAAAAAACACTAGTAAAATATATCATTGTCCAAAGAATCCTATTCTGTCCGAACCAGTAAATTTACCTATATTTTCAACTAAAGGAATATATAATATACCCTATATACCATATGTAACTCACTGATTGAGATGTTATATTTCAGCAAGACAGTAAAATTTTTAATAAAAATCAATTTTACAAAGTCATAAAATTCTTCCTACCAGGAACACTGAGCAAATCTTGCAAAAGCTGGCGCCTCTGTTTTTCCTCAGCTCTGCGCCCACATTGTTTTGCACTTTCTGTAAAAAGGAAAATAATTAAATCAGACAATCTGGTGGTGCAATTTATTTGTATGATCAAGATGGAAAACATTTCTGCTCTTTTGGTATGGATATGTTTCCCACCTTCCTACCAAACTAGTCATTTATAAAAACTGAAAATATTAAGAAATAGTTCCAATCTACCTGCCATCTAGTATAAACCAACCCTACACAATGTACAATGAAACCAAATAACCTGTAAAACTTTCATAAAATTGGCCTATCTTACCTGGTTGGCTGTCTTGTCACATTTCAATAGTATGGCTCATATAAACCTTACTTTCAATAAAGATTAGGGGCTGCCCATATCTATGCACAATGGAATTGGCGAAGACTTATTTTAACCTGTTAACAAGCACCATCAAGAAATATTTGACAGCTCCTACTAATTGCAAATGACCCCCCCAACGGGAACCGCCTTGACGTGGTGGGGGGGCTTGCGTGTCTCTGAGACCTGGCGAGCTAGACTAGAGGGGGCTCCGGCCCATGCTCTGCCCCGATTTCGGGGAGAGAGGGCTTCCCATGCTAGTAAGGTCGCCAGTGAAAGACCAGACTAAATGGTTCCCATGCATTAGGCTGCCAGTACGGGCAAACAGCGCTGCCCTCCGGAGGGACTGCCCTCTAGGGGCCGTCCTATGTTGGATGGTTGGGTGTCTGGGCCGGGAGATGTTGGGGAAGGGGGTCTCAGCACCGTCGTGGGCAAACTTTCGAGCCATTGGGGCTGCTTTTTAAAACGAGTGGCCCCGTGAGGGAAGAGGTACCCCGCCCGCGGCGACCAGCGCTCGGTCCCCTCATCTGCCCGGTAGGTAGTAGCTCCTAGCTCCTGGGGCCAAAAACACCAAATCAATGATATATGGATACAGAAAAGCCCCAATCTCTTCCTCGAGCGGTGGTCGACCAGACCCTCGGGACGTCACTCTCTGGTCGTGGTAATATGCAGAAAGCTGCAAATAAGAGTAGACCTAGCAGGTCGGGTGTTGTGTCGAAGAACCCTGTTAGCGATCTGGACACGTTAATGTTAACGAATGTACTTGCATCCTTTTCCTATGGCGCTATCCACTCCATTTTTAAAGTGCTTTGGAGTAGTCCTTCGAATCCGAATCACATATACAGTGATTGTAGGTCTAATCGGTGCTATATTACTTTCAATACAAATGCTGCTGCCAAAGCAGCATTTGAGGCAAAAGATTCTCTGATGGTGGGGGATACTCATTGTAAAGCTCAGATGATGCGGTCCATCAATGTAGTTGACAGTGACAATGAATACTGCCCTAATATATTTGATGACACTGTGGAGCATTTCTTAAAGGAACGTCGGGTTCCTACACCCTTTTGGTTTGTGGCTTACTACAGGGAGGGACGTGGTAACCTTATCCATGCTTCCCGGTATCTGGAGAGAGAAATTGGATTATTACCAATGGGCCACATAAAGAAATATGGTAAGGGCATTTTAATCAGAGCCAAAGATCATACACAGGCCATGATGCTCCTCAATCTCCCCTGTCCTTCTGATAGCATGTTTGAATCTATTAAACCACATCGAACATTTAATTATAGCAAGGGGCGTATATATAATGAGGACCTGTATGAATTCTCAGAAGAGGACATTCTCGCTATGTGCCCAGACAGTGTCCAACGAGTAACGAAGGTGAAAGGCAGTAAAAATATGATCATCCTCACTTTCTATGGCTCGCATATCCCAGAACGCATTAACATTAACCCCCACCTCTTTTGAGGTGAAGCCTTTTGTTGAGCGTCCCCTACAGTGTTTCTGTTGTTATGAGTTTGGTCATGGGAAGAGGAACTGCAACAACCGTTCCCGGTGTGGTAATTGTTCTGCTCTTGACTCACATCTTACTTCTGAGTGTCGGTCAGAGAGTTACTGCTTTTACTGCAGAGATGCTCACCCCTTGCGTTCTCGCCAATGTAAGATGTACCTACTTGAGCAGGATATCCTCCACTTGGCTAATACTCAATTCATTAGCATGGGTAGTGCCAGACGGCAACTCAACTTCAGGCGACAGAAGGATGGTGGTGTGAAGACATACGCCTCCTCCCTTCGCCCTAAATTGGTTGCAGCACCCTCTCAACCCTCTCAAGAGGCAGCTTCTTTTTGCTCTAGTGAGAACGTTTCTATGGTTACTCTACATAATAGTTTCTCTGTCTTGGAAACTTTATCAGACACTCATTCTGGTGACCCTTCAACTGATGACAATTCTCAGACTTTAGCTATAGGTGTCCATGTGGTAGAGGTTCACGCTGCCACACGCTCTCCAAAAAGGAAACTTAAGTCACCTAAACTGCCACAGAGACACCTTCGTGGTTCCTCTGAGGCACTTGACTCTATAGATGTTCCACCTTGTGAGGCAACCATCTCAATGGACTCATCCATAGTTTCCTCTCAATTTCACCAGAAGCGTTCTCGTGGCTCTGATGAATCTCTTGCATCAACAGAAGTTCCTCCTCGCAAGCTTCCTTCGGGATCATCAGAAGGGCGTGAAGTTAATGTGGATGCCACGGATGTTGGGGCTTCAAAAGATTCACTTTCTCTTCCGCTTGAGCAGCGGAGTGATTCTACCACCTGTATTATGGATGTTGATGTATCTGCCTGTGTCAGTGATATCACTGCTGTACAGGACAGAACCAATGTAATTGTCTCAAAGAATATCCCAGCTCATATACCTTCATCTTCTTCTAACATATCAGATGCTTCAGGGACTCGTCTACGGGTTCCAATTACTGCCCCAAGTACTACTCCTCGGGTTCGCTCTTCTTCTAGTGGCCCAGGATTAGACAAATCTTATTGTTTGAGTAAACCCTCAGGTCGAGGTGGTAGTGGGAAGTACCTCCGTGAGGCTTCCCAAAAATCAGTACTAAAGTAACAGCGTTCAAGGTCCTTCAGTGGAATTGCCGTGGCTTGCGTGCTTCTTGGGAGGAACTGCGCGTTCTTCTCTCTAGCTTCTCTCCTGCATGTGTTTCTCTCCAAGAGACAATGCTTGGGGACTACATTCCTGCCAGTTCTCCAGCATACTCAGCATTTTATTCCAATTCATTTGAAGGGCAGGGTCATCATGGTGGCTCTGCCATCCTAGTTCGACAAGATATTCCATGCACGAGCCTGGAGCTTGACACTCCGCTCCAGGCTGTTGCAGTTAAGGTTTTTATGGACCGCCCGTACACTGTGTTCAGTCTATACCTTCCTCCCAGTGTTACAGTTGAGAGGGGTGATCTCAACCATCTTGTACGGGACCTTCCATCTCCCTTTATTTTATTGGGTGATTTTAATGGTCGTCCTCCTGTGTGGGGTGACAGTTCGGTCAACCCCAGGGGTGTTTTATTGGCTTCTTTTATTGAGGATGAGGGATTAGGGGTTTTAAATACGGGAGATGTGACACATTTTAATAGCCCTACTGGGACTTTTACCGCCATTGACATTTCCCTTTGCTCACCCAGTGCTCTGTTGGATTTTACTTGGAGAGTATTGCCTGACTTATATGGCAGTGACCATTTCCCTATACTTTTAGAAGGTAACAGGTATGAACCACAGTCTCGTCTTCCTAGGTGGAAATTAGAGAAGGCTGACTGGCAGTTTTTTAGAGAGCTAACTTCATCGGTCTCTTCTGTAGCCGATTTCGGTAGCTCTGACGAGGCTGTAACATATTTCACTGATATGTTCCACTCTGCTGCTCTCAACTCTATCCCTAGAACTTCTGGCTACTTTCCCAAACGTCCTGTCCCTTGGTGGTCACCAGTCTGCACCACTGCTGTGCGGGAGAAGCGCGCTGCTTTCTCTCTCCTTCGTCGCAATCGTGGGGACCCAACTCTTTTAGAGGACTTCCGACGGGCAAGGGTTCGGGCTAGACGAGTTTTAAAAGAGGCCCGACGTGCATCTTGAAAGGCCTATGTGTCTTCAATTAATATTAAAACTCCACTCACCCAAGTGTTCAGGAGAGTCCGTAAGATGGCGGGGAAGTTTTCTCCTAGTTCTCCACCTGTACTTAAGGTCAATGGAATTAAGATCATAGATGGTTTGACAGTGGCCAATACCATGGCGGAGGCTTTTGCAAAGGTCTCCAGCCGTGACTCTCGACCTCTGGCTGTCAGGCATGAGTTAAGAGCCAAGGAGCGTACTGTACTGGATTTCTCAGGGAACGAGAATGAAAGTTATAACCATATATTTACCCTGAGAGACCTGCATTCTGCTCTCTCTCTCTGCGGCGACACTTCTCCTGGGCCAGACAATATCCCATATGTAATGTTACGACACTTGGGTGAGGAGGCGATCTCATTTCTTTTAGCTTTATATAACAGAATCTGGCTGGAGGGTGTTTTCCCTTCTGGGTGGAGGGTTACTACCATCCTTCCTTTTCTAAAGCCGGGCAAGGACTCTGGTGTTGCCCTCAATTATCGACCAATTGCCTTGACCTCCTGTCTCTGTAAACTATTTGAAAAGATGGTGAATGTCAGACTGGTATACTTCTTGGAACGGGTTGATTTTCTGTCTCCGTCCCAGTCTGGCTTTCGTAAACACCGTTCCACTACAGATGCTCTGGTCAGGTTGGAAGCTGCTGCATGTGAGGCCTTTGCACGACATCAACACCTTGTCTGTGTATTCTTTGATTTAGAGAAAGCCTATGACACTACATGGCAATATGGCATCCTACAGCAACTCCATTTATATGGCCTGCGGGGTCGCCTTCCACGCTTTCTTAAGGAGCTTCTCAGTGGTTGCAGTTTTTCTGTGAGGGTTGGTACAACCCACTCAGCATCTGTTGCACAGGAGGAGGGCGTCCCCCAGGGAAGCGTCCTCAGTGTCACATTGTTTGCAGTAGCAATTAATGCCATTGCCTCATCTCTTCCAGACGGTATAGCTAACTCGATGTACGTTGACGACCTAGCAGTCTGGTTTGCTGCTTCCCGTATGTCAGTGGCGGAGCGGCGCATGCAGCTTGCCCTTGACAGGGTGTCACGTTGGACTGGTTCTCATGGGTTTCGATTTTCTCCTTCCAAGACAGTTGCAATGCACTTCTGCCGCATCCAAGGCATCCACCCGGATCCGGACTTATTCATGTATGGTCATCGGATACGATGTGTCTAGGACACTCGCTTTTTGGGTCTCCTTTTTGACAAACGTTTAACTTGGGTTCCCCACTTACGTACACTTAAGGTCTCTTGCCTCAAGGCTCTTAACCTGTTGAGGGTCATGAGCCATACATCCTGGGGGGCTGATCGGGCCACCCTCCTCCGCCTATACCATGTTCTTATTAGGTCAAAACTTGACTATGGGTGTGAGGTGTACTCTTCTGCAACCGATGCCCGTCTCAGAGTTTTAGACCCTGTTCATCATGCTGGAGTACGTCTGGCGACCAGAGCCTTCAGGTCGTCCCCAATCCCCAGTCTCCTGGTGGACACTAATGAGCCACCTCTTGATCTCCGTCGTCAGTCCTTGATGGTTCGTTGTTGGCATCGATTACATCGACTTCCTGACTCCCTACCTTGCTTGGCGGTGTCATCTGATATCATGTCTCAGTACTACCTTTTACATTCTCGTGCACCATGGCCCTTTGGCTTCCGGGTCAGGAAGGCTATGGAGGAGATGGGCATAGATGACTACCAGATTTGTCCTGTGAGGGTCCCCAGGGTGGCTCCATGGCTTCTTCCAGAAGTTTTCCCCTGCACCTGCTTTACAGACAAGAAGGAATCTCTTCCTCCTCCAGTGGCTCATTCCCTCTTTTTAGAACATGCCTTCACTCAAATAGAGTCCCTCCCTGTGTACACTGATGGGTCAAAGTCTGATGCTGGAGTTGGCTTTGGAGTTGTCTTTCCTGACTTTTGCCGTGGAGGCAGGCTCCCTTCTGTCATGTCCATTTTTACTGCTGAGCTCTCGGCCATTTTATATGCCCTCCAAGTGATTTTTACTCTCCCTCAGCCTTCGTTTACTATTTTTAGCGATTCCTGTAGTGCCTTGCAGGCCTTGTGCAATTTTAACTCTTCCTATCCCCTGGTGTTGGCCATTCTTGAGTGGCTTGTCCTCCTGGGTCGTCGTGGCCGGAAAGTCACTCTTTGTTGGGTCCCGGCCCATGTGGGTGTTGATGGGAATGAGCGGGCTGACGCCCTGGCTAAGGCTGTGGTCTCCAATTCCCGGCCTCCTGCCAGGCGTCATCCTGTTCCTGCAGTGGACCTTCGACCCTACATAGATGCTACCGTTCGTTCCTGCTGGCAGGACAGATGGGACGCCGTCGGGGCTAACAAGCTCCGTGACATCCGCCAGCGCCTTGGTTTGTGGAGCTACAGTGGCCTGTCCCGCCGGTGGGAGACAGCTCTTGTCTGTCTCCGCATTGGCCACGCATTATTGACTCATGGCTTTTTAATGGTGAGGGCTCACCCTCCCTACTGTGATGATTGTCTTGTCCCTTTGACAGTACGGCATCTTATTGTTGAGTGTCCCAGCCTTGGGGACCTTTGTCGTAGGCACCTCTCCGAGTACCGGAAAGGTGACGGTTCTTACAGTCTCTCCCAGGTGCTCGGGGAGGAGGCTTGTAGTGTGGGAAGGAACACCCTCTCCTATGTGGAGGAGGCTGGCCTCCTCCAAAAGTTGTGAATTTTATTATATTTATGGCTTTTTAGATAGTTCAACGTTTTCTTATCTTTTATACATTTTACTTGAATTAGTCAGGTGTTTTTTTAGTATAAATGTGCCTTTTAGTTTGTATGTTCTTTTATTCATGCTGCCTATCCCTTTCGGGGTGGAGAAGTCTGTTTAGTTTGTGTAAATAATTTATTAATGATGTAGATGACTACTTTGTGTTGGGCGGTATATGACCATAGCTGTTGCGCCGCCAAATGCCTCAAGGCATTTCTAAATCAATCAATCAATAATTGCAAATGAAAGATGATATTTAGTAAGTTTTGCACAATAAGTTTTATACCGAAAGTATTGGCGGTAACAGATAAGAGTCCATATGCATATTGCCTACATGAATCCTCCTCCTGTTTTGGGAGAAACAGCGGAGGTACAGCATCTGCCTTCAGTGATCTCGTTGCCTGTGGAGACTTGTTCAGGAGCTTCCTCTTGATGCTCTAATTATATTTGTAATCTGCTGCCTTAAAATGACGGTAGCAAACTCTGGCAGTCTCTGGGTTTAGTTTATCTGCCCGATAGCACGAATTATTCTACTGTTTTAACACTGATTTTGTCCTTGGAAATCGATAAAAATGGCACTTTTCTTGTTTCTTGCTCCTGTTATTGCTATTGCACCCGTAAACAGCACACCTTGTCATTGTTCTTATAGAGAAAAACAGCTGGAGTCACTGAGATACAAGCAAAGCCAAGGCAAAACTCCTCTGTGCGTCTGTGTTTGGGTCTCCAGTGACGTCACGGCTGCATGGCACGGTGCATTGTGGGTAAAACAAGTGCTCAGTGAACTATCCTTATTGTCTCTCATCCTTAGTGTAGACATCGTGATATACCGCTGCCCATGCTGCCAAATCAACCGTAGTACATGCCTCTCTCTCTCTCTCTCTCTCTCTCTCTCTCTCTCTCTCTCTTTCGTATTTCCCATTTATGTGCTATTTGAAATTGTTTTTTTATTTATAATTTGTTTATAGTAAAGGAAGCTGTACGTATAGTACAATGAGTTTCACTTTTTAGGATTACAATAACGATTTGAATACATTCTATTACTTATGGCAATGCATAGCTGTTTCATCCATGTTGCCACGTCGAGGCGATACTGGGAGTCTGGGTCAGGTGACAGGTCATTTCCTGCCTGACCACCACCCGCAATGGAAGGTTTCACCACAACCACCCGCTCCTGCTCCAGAGTGCTGCACAGCCGGGATAAGGAGTCGATTTACAATGTTAACAAGTATTTCTCAGAAGAAAAGGCATGTAATGGATTCATAATCTCACCTGGAAAGGCAACTCCTCTCACAGCGAAAGCCACCAACGTTACCTCATATGTGGTTTGGAAAATAAGTCGAAAATATATCATAAATGAGAAAGAGAGAGAGGTGGGATGGGGGTGGGTAGGGTCAAGGGTAGGGTGACCGTGCCCTTTAACCTTGCACTCAGGCGAATTCCAAATTCTGCCCCACCCAGAACGGACCACTCTCACTTTGCACCACACAGATGGGAACGACAAGTGGGAGCACAGCCTATAGTCCTCATCTTTCTCGATATAGAAAAAAAAAACAAAAAAAAACAAGGCGACCCCTCTGGAGGGTAAAACTGATGGCCTGTACGATTACCTACGTTTTGAGCTGCTCTTTGTCTGGCAACTCAACCAAAATGGGAGGCCCTGCCAGGTATCCCATTAACCATACTTACTAGATTTATTCTTATCTAATAACCCAGATGACTATGTTACAGAAGTATTGTCACCACTCGGTACATCTGACCACTAGGCGCCTCATAAAGGCCTCTTTCTCTACGTCCCAAACTCCTTCCCAATCCGAACGCGTCATGGTGACAAAGTGGCACTATGACCGGGCGGATTGGGAGGGATTCAGAAATTATCTAGTCGAGATTCCCTGGCGTTCATTTTTCTCAAACGATTCAAACCGCACTCTAAACCATATCACTGATTTTATCAAAATCGGAATGGAACTTTTCATACCTTCCCAGAAATACAACAAAAGATCTGACTCCCCAAAATGGTTTGACCATAATTGCGCCCGAGCAATATCACAAAAGCAATAGCCTATAATGCATACACAAAATCACGAACATTAGAATCATATAATTATTTTAAAATTGTTAGAAATCATGCTAAAGTGGTAACAGGTCTGGCCAAATCTAACTTCCTTCATAAACAGGCAAACAAATTATTAAATAAACCCAATGACAATAAAATATGTTTGTCAACTCTTAATTCTTTCAATTCCAATTTCAATAAAGCATCATCCATACCAACTTTAAAATCTCCAATAGGTACACAAGTAAGTGACCCACGTGGAAAAGCCAACATTCTTGCCAGTATATTCTCCACTAACTCAACCATGGAAGATAGACAACAGAATGTTCCCGTACTGAATACTGATTCCCCAGAAATTCAGATTTTGAAGATCCAGACCAAACAAGTTTAAATAATCGTAGATAACTTAATTTCTGACAAAGCCCCTGGCCCAGATGAAATCCCTTACTTTGTCCTAAGGACCTAGAAGAATGCTCCTCAGAACTGGCTCCCATTCTTTTTAAACTATTCCGTTGATGTATTTGGACTGCCTCTTTCCCTAAAACCTGGAAAGAAGCAAATATCCACCCAGTGCCCATAAAGGTACATACCTCATCTGATCCAACTAATTACAGACCAATAGCTATTACTTCCACTCTGAGTAAAGTATTTGAAATCGTAATCAATAATCACATAACCAAACATCTCAAAACCAATAAACTGATAAACGATAAACAATATGGATTCAGGCAATGACGATCCACTGCCGACCTACTCAGCTATATTACACACAAAATTTTTCAGTCAATAGATCAGCATGGTGAAACTCATACAATAGCTTTAGACATCTCCAAGGCCTTTGATAGAGTATGGCACCGATCCTTGGTATTCAAACTTCCTAACTATGGTCTTGGTCTTACATCACTGGTCCCACTTATTTCCTCATATCTCAACAACAGGAAAATCCGTTTTATGATAGAAGGTATTTTTTCAACATTCCATTCCATTAAGGTTAATGCTGGCGTCACTCAGGGATCAATCATGGTCCCAACTTTGTTCCTTATACACATTAATGATCTCTTAAATGTCACCCACAACCCTTTCCCCTATTATGCAGATGACTCAACACTTTATAGTTCATTCACACTTAATCTACCATTCGTAAAAACTGATGTTCTAAACTCCAAAATTAACACTGCAATCTCTTTAAATCAGGACTTATCCATAATCATCGAATGGGGACAGACAAATTTGATCTCTTTTAATGCTAATAAAACTCAATACATTCACTTTTCCAATAGACAAATCCCTTTTGAATCACTCATAACTTTCAATAATACAAGTATTCCCTTATTTTCAAGTATTAATATCCTGGGTGTATCTCTCAGCGCTAACCTCAGTTGGACATCCTATGTTCATTCAATCGCTAAAAATGCCTCGCAAAAGTTAGGTCTTCTTTACAGAGTTCGTGAATTTTTCACTGACGAGGAGTTAGCTGTAATTTATAAGAGTCATGTTCGATCTCAGATGGAATACTGCTCACCACTTTGGAGTAGATGTGGGGAGGTGGCAGTTAGGGAATTAGATAAAATTCAAAATAAAGCTGTACGAATTATCAATAACCCTCTAATCACAAATGAATTCCCTCCCTTACACATCCGAAGAAATGTTGCATCTCTTGCCTTATTTTATAGATATTATCATGGTAAATGTTCGGATGAGCTTGCCCTAATCGTACCACCTCATCACATCTTTCCCCGTGGTACCAGGTCAGATGCTAGAGCCCATCACTGTGCAATCTCTCCTCCCAATGTAGAACTACTGCTTTTCAGAATTCATTTATTCCCAGAACCACATCATTATGGAATGCACTTCCTCAAAACTGCTTTCCACCAGTTTTTAATCCTCGGTCATTTAAATCCAACTGTTACAAACATGATATGAATGAAGGATGCCAATAGGCACAGAGACTTTGTTTTGATTGATTTAATTTTTCCGTCCTTCTTTCTGATTCAATAATAATTAAAAAAAAAGACTAACATAACAGTCTGCAGATGGGATCCCGCCAGCGACTTGGGGGGTTATTGGGGCGCGCAAGCAAGGTGGCAGCCCACAGGGAAGAGGGGGGAGGGGTGTTGAAGATCATTGAAAGAAAAAGAGATTGTTTAACGAAAATGAGGAATTAAAAGGAAGGGTCTGTTACTGTACATAGTGAAGGATAATGAATTGTATGTAGCGTTCAAGGAATTAAAGAAGACTGACGATAGGGTGGACAAAGCCACAACGTGGGAGGTACTTTACATGAATGGTGTGGAAGGGAGACGTTGAATATAGTGGAAAGCTTTTACAGAAATAACGGAGACAATAGAAATAATAAACAGAAAGGTTAGCAGATTGTTGTAAACGTGGGTTTAAAACGAAATAGGGTTGACTGATGTGACCCTGGATGTTTCATGTGTTCGTGGATGGAGTTGTGAGACTGGCGGAGGTGAGGACAATGGGGAGAGAAGTAGATCTTTGCAATTAATGTGTTAGTAGATTGACAGTGAGTGAGTCATTTGATGCATAAAAATGTTACAGCATGTGTGGATGAAAAGAAATGTTAAAGATATGTAATAGAATTATATATGCTTCACACCTATTCTACGACAAACCAATGTATATTAATCAGGGATGGTAAATATATCAATATGATATGAGTATGTGAAATAAATAAAATTAGAGTAGGATTGTTGTATTAGCCACTCTTCCGAGCAACGCTACAAAACAGATCACCTACTAAATCACTGAGTTATTCTGTTTCATGGCATAGTTTGGAACAATCAATAACCGTCTCATAAATTCGTCCACGTAGGATTACCATCTTCAAAACACTCATTTCCCCAGCAGGAAGGGAGGCACTGACAGCACAATACGACTATGTTAATGAGGAGAAACTAATAATTGCAAAAATAGACGAGACAAGGGAAAAGGAAAAAACAAAGAGAGCATATCATGTATACAAGTCACTTACCAACACGAAGGGAATATATTTGGTCCTAAAACACAGATTGAAGGACGAGGGATGAAAAAATAAGGCATCGCTAGAGGCATGAAACACCATTTGTTTTGCTTTTGTTTATCTCTGCTTGATATCTCTTATCTCCCAGACTTATCGCCCTCCCGCTGGGCCAGGGAGGCAAGATGATTAAGGTGCTTGCTTATATAGTTGACAGAGAATAATTGGAGGTAAATAATTCCTCCTAACTTGTCCATGAAACATGCTGCTTCAGTAAAATAGCCTAAGTTCGTGTTCTGACATAGTTTGGAGGAATTATATATACATACAGTATTTGCTGACTACATCACAGGTCCCTTGATACATAAAGTCTCATTATGGGAACTTTTCGATGCATGATTGCATGACAGAAACAATCGAGAGTTTCATCTATCATCGTCTTAAAATTTTGTCCGTTTCAGTAATTTATATTTGCAATATGGGTTAAACAGTTGGTAAGGAAAATGGGAAGAAAATGTTGTTGTCATGTTCTTACATACGTGTACAGTCACGAGCATAAGTTTCATTACCCCCCTGGCGAGAGTTAGGTCGAAGTCGTGGTTGGATATGGACTGGACGAACAAATATGAACCAGTTCATAATGTTGGGATGATGCTTCATGTCACTAGAGGTGTTCACTTGAATACAACAAATTTTACACCGTCATGAGATACTGACTCACAGTGTTCGTTTGCCTGGCCCTTCTCCTCCACAACTTCGACCTCATTCTAGCCATGGGGGTAAAGAAACTTATGCTCGTGACTGTACATGCACGCAACAGCCATAGCTTCGATGCACCCCTCACCGCAATCTCTAGTCAGAGGAAAGGAGAGGACGGTGTTGTATAAGCTACATATACACTACATTTCTATTGCCCCCCACCCAGACCTTTTACTGCCTCTCAAAGCTAGTGTTGCAAAAAGGTGGCTAGAGTTTTCGCTGAAATGAAAAAAATATTCACCTTTTCACATACTGGATGGGATATTGTTACATAGCCGTAATAGATAACTCAAATCCGAAAGACATACCACGTACTGAATGACAGAGCCAGAAATCTGTTCGTACAACCTAACAGAATTGGTTAACATGATTACCATGATTAGTGATTCGTCACCTATAATGCGCAAACACGAGATGTCAAACCATATTGTTAAAGTGATACTTCCTTACAGGGAAATATCAAAGTGCAATAAACTGTCCAAACCATAATTATTTGATTTTTTTTTTTTTTTTTCGGTTTACCTGTTTGGACTGTTGTGTGAAATGGTCATTACAATCAAATAATTCTGAGACTTGTTTGATCTTGAGATTTTGGTTTATAGTTTCATAATCATTATAGGAAGATGCAGTTACTTGGGTGTTCTTTTTTTTTCATTACGCTGTGGCGTTAATCAAAAGACAGACAACAAAACATAAGGGTGGTTGGGACCCATGAAAATCCAATGACTACACACAAACACACATCACAAAAACATAACAAAATGAAACACGAAAATACAGCCAAATATTTAAATTATGACCTACTTAAATCCACCAAAACGAGGGTGGCGTTCCAGAAGTTCCTCTAAAACTTGGTGGTTCAGCAGGTGTCGACAAACCACATCAAGCGGCAGGCCCTGGGGCAGCAAGTGTTGGACAGTGGGGCAGGCCAGGATATAGTGTTCTATAGTATTAGCACGAGGCGCTCGACACAAGCGATGCTCAGTGAAGGGAGGCTCACCCTGCATCCCAGCAACCTACCACGGTGGCTGGTAGCCAAGCCTCAAACGAGCAGAGACTACTTTGAGCCTTCGAACCAAGAGGCCCCGACAATGGTAG
This sequence comes from Petrolisthes cinctipes, assembly GCA_033782935.1. Lineage (NCBI taxonomy): Eukaryota > Metazoa > Arthropoda > Malacostraca > Decapoda > Porcellanidae > Petrolisthes > Petrolisthes cinctipes. Next base: position 462,239 of record JAWQEG010000028.1, read on the forward strand.
GAATATTTGTGACGGGAGACAGACTCGTAATGGGTGATGGAGATGCTGAAAGGCCTCTCTGCATCCCTGCGTCGCCGTACAGGGAGGAGAGCAACGGAGCGGATTCTAGAGACGTAACATGTCAGGGAGAGAGGACGTCCAACGCCACGAGGAGGTAGATGGGAGGCCTCCTTCGCGAGTCTGTCAACTGTAGCATTGTGAAGTACACCTACATGGGATGGCACCCATAATAATTTGACAGTCAAGTTACGATGACGCAATAAGGCCAAAAACGACAATATCTGCTGAACAACAGTAGAGTGTGTGGGCTGAACACTGGAGAGGGAATGAAGGGCAGGTTTGGAGTCACACAAGAGGGCAGCATTCACTCCACGTTGACAAACAAGACTAACAGCATCCAGAATGGCATACAGTTCACAGAGTGTTGAGCTAGAATGGTTACAGAAATTATGTCCAAGCCAGCCCCCTGGAGGTGACTCCAAGTCAGGTGAGAAAACGGCACAACCTGCTGCACCATCCACTTGGAATGAGCCATCAGTGTAGATGTAGTAAGGATCTGTGATGAAGGACGTCACTGTTTCTACATGTTCCAGAGCCAACTGCCACTGTAGAGAAGGCAGTTCCGACTTGGAAGTAGGTGTGAAGCTCACATCAGGTGTTGGTAGCATCCACGGACGGGGCCCTGTGGGGACGTCTACAACCATATCTATAATATATTAAGACAACGGAGCATAGAGGAAACAGACCTTATAAAAATACGTCCAGCAGGCAGTATGGGAGGAACAGGGAAGTTTGGTCTAAGAGAAGTGGTGACTAACTGAGAGTAGTGGCGTGAAAGATGTGGGAAATGGAGACACTTGACAGTGAAGCAAGTAATATTAGAGTAAATTCTCTCGACTATTGGGGGAAGATGCAACTCGCGCTGCATATTCACTATCCTGGTCGACATGGGACAGCCGAGAATTCTGAAATTCGCTCTATTCTGAAGTTTTTCAAATGTTTCCAGAGTAGCCCTAGGAAGTTGAATCAAAGCACGGGAGAGGTAATCAACAACTGAACGGATAAAAGCAATATAGATTGTCCTGGTTACTGGGATGGAGATGCCCAAGGAGTTGTTAGTGAGCCATTGAAATGGTGTAAGTCGGCGCTGGAGGCGACCCAACAAGTCTTGGACAAAGGGATGGTCTTGATGCCTGGCAGGGACAACTGGCCAAATATTGACTGGTGCGCCCATGTAGCGATACTGGGAACACATGGGAATGACACTCCCTCCAATGATGAATACTGGCCGAGCTTGAGGAAAGCGGCAGGTGAATATTCTGCTCTTATCTGGGGAGACAATAATGCCACAGTAAGAGGAGGCCACAGAGAAAGAGTCAAGAAACCGCTTGGCGAGATAGAATGAACACAGATATCATCAGCATAGCACGTAATTGTAGTTCCAGGAATATCAGGTAGAGAAGTGAGCAGACAATGAATCAGAATATTAAATAAAAATTGGCTGAGAACACCCCCTTGAGGCGTACTAAGATGCAAACTGATCAATGAAGGCGACCACACTGTCCCTGGAGAGGTGAAAGTACAGGTCAACTAGGCAGTGGTGTCGGGAAGGAAACCAAACAGCCATGGAGAAAGACAATCCTGCAGTCAGTACATGAGATGATTGAGTATGATTCTCTCCATAACCTTGCAAAATCAGGAAGTAAGGGATAAAGACCTGAACTTCACAGTGTCAGGCTTAGGGATGGGTATTATTGTGCTGTTGGTCCAGGTTCGTGGTACACAACTGTCACGAAGACAAAGATTGTACAGTCGAAGTAGAGGGTTCCCGGGAACTTGCAACAGAGCAGACACCAGACGTAGCTGATGGACAGTAGCCCGGGAAGCATCTTATATGGGTAGACTGGCTGGGGTAGATTGTTCTGACCAGGCATTGACAAGTTGTTGGGCATTGGTGGCGGGAGTGTGATGACGAGCAGTGGCTGGCGTCTTCTTAACAACCTGACGGATGAGGTACCACATAGAAGCCACACTCGTTTGCTGGTTGATGCTGTCCATGAATCTCTGCCAAGACTCAATGAGAACACACTCCTGCAGGGCGACTAAAGCGTGCCTAGGCATCTGGTAACGATGGAGTAGCTCGGGGTTGGGATGGCTTGAAACAAAAGGCCATCACGTTCAGCCAACTCCTTTGCCTCCTGTATACATGCATCAAGTATCCAGGAGCGGGCAGTATGGCGATGTTGGAGGTGTGGCCGGGAGATGTACAGCCTATAAAAGTCATGAGTAGCAGATACAAGATCAGAGTACAACTGTTCAGGTGAAGATATGTCATATGTAGGGAATACATGGGCCATAAATATGATGTAAGTCGGGTAATATTTAGGGGGCACAGCAATATGAAAACGAGTGGGTAAAGCACTTGACCAGGCAGGTAGAGAATAATGAATCCGAAGAGTGATGTGATAAAAGAATAAAGCAGGTACTGAGGAGCATTGGGTCCGAGATGCTATCAAGCCAGACAAGAGGATGTAATCCAGAGTATCTCCCTGGCAAATAGTGGCACCGCCATTGTCCCAGCTTGTCTGATGATATAAGAAAGGAGGGGAACACCATTTCGATTAATAGAGCCAGAACCATCACCCAAGTCAGAATGCCCTGCATTAAAATCTCCCATATACACCACACCACGCACTGTTGGAGAAGGAAGAGCCTCAAGAGTAAGTCTAGCTGGAGCAGAATAGACATTACATAATTGGAGTACTCCATCCCCAGGTAGAACCTCAAATGCTGAAAGGTCATGTCAGGGTCAGAGGAGATATGGAGAAGGCGATGTGGCAAGGATGTATGTATGTAAGTCAGGAGACCATTCCTTACTAGATGAACATATGGCACATAACCTGAGAGGGGAGGAGCTTGCCCAACAGCGAGAGGCCGTCCTGGAAATGCTACCTGGAGAAAAATAAGATTGGGATGATGACGAAAAACGTATACCTTGAGTCGAGTGAGCTTAGCATAGCTGGTGATACCATATACGTTCCAGGAGATGACATCCAGCTGGAAATCACTGGCGAACTCTGTGTTCATAGGAAATCTCAATTAGAGGTGGGTCGGGAAGACTCCAGACAACAACAATACAGCTAATGGGGAACCATCTTGGAGAAAATGACGGGCAGAGTACACACCAGGGTATCCCTCAGCAGGTTTTGGGTCAACATCAATAGCAAAACGGGTGAAGATGTAGCTGGGGAACTTATGAGGCCTCTTGGGTGAGTCTTGAAGAATGAGAGGCAGAGACAAATGTTCACCAGCCTTGAATCTATCAATGATGTCCTGACGCTTCCTAGAGATGTAGACAAACCGGGAGGTGACAGCAGCCATCATGACTTCAGCCAGCTCATGCTGTGGTTTGAAAGTCCTGTTGACATCAGACAACCAACGCAGCTTTGTGTCCGTAGATGGGTTCGCAGAGAAGGAGAGCTTGGGGCAAAAGCAGGAAGGCTAGACGAGGGCAAGGAGTGGGTATACGAGGAAGAAACACCATGGTGAGGCAGAGAGGGTAAGTCATGCACAGCTGAAGCATCCTTCGCCATCTTGGCAGCCGGAGGCAAAATCGAAATCCTGCAAGGAGTCGGACGAGGTATCAACTGGTCGCTTGGTAGAGGTTGAAGAGGTGGACAGCTGCAACCTGAGCGACGGAGTGACTGAGGACAGCGGGGAAGGGTTGCGTGAGGGTAGCTCAGGCCAGTTATCCTTAATTGGAGACATGTCGACGTCCAACATGGCCAAGTCCGCCTCCAAGCAGAAATTCGCGCTCTCCATCATGCCAGGCAAGGCCTAGATGGGAAGCGAACAACTGAACAAAATCACTGAACACACAATCAGCCAGGGACACACACACACACACATAAACAGAACCACAACAAAACAGAACACAGAACCACAACAGACAAACAACATCAAGAACACCACAGAAACAACAATACACAAACAAGAGTGAAGAAACAACACAAACACCAACACAAACAAGAATGAAGAAACAACACAAACACCAACACAAACAACAATGCAGGCAGAGCGCCAAGAGAACATCCACACTCCACCAAGGTTGGAGGAGACTGACTGACTTGGGTGTCAGTGGAATAGTGAAAGAAAAATCCTTAAGAAGTGATATAGAAAGGATCGAGACAAAAGAGTACTTAGCAAGAAAAAAAATATATTGCAAAGAAGAATGAAATAGAGGAGTGAGATAGTAAGTACAAAGAGTTGGAGAACTGAAAAAATGACTCGGGTCCGAAGAAAGGTCAGAATACTTAAAATATGTCTTTTCAGTTAACCCTATGAGGTTAAGAAGTGAAAGGAACTATGTAATATGGAATTAACAATACGTTATGCATTATAATTTGTCAAATACAGTAATGTCCAATGTATGTATTATACCAGTGAAAGTTAATTGATAGTTGACACTGTAGCAGCCCCATACATGGCCGCTCCTATATTCCTTCCTTTGTTGCCCTGCGCTCCCAGCCTGAGTCATCCAAAGGAGTGGCGGTTGTACTAATCCATATCCAGATGCATCTAAACCCCCTCCTGTGTACACCTGGCACCAAACAACGCTGCTCCTTGTTCCTGCCTTAGTCATCCCAGGAGCAGCGGCTAGATTAATCCGCTCCCAGACTACACCAGGGGTCATACGATCACGTGACGATGCCTGTACTAAGCCACTCCCAGACCACATCCGGGATCTTACCCCAACTGAATTAAAGGGGCCGCTCCGCCATTGTATAGCCACTTCCACGCGAGCTCTGGACTGAGAAGCACAAGCCCCTGCCATCGTACCTGCCGCTACCTGCCCAATTCGTCCACCGTATTCCCGCCTCGATCACTCATGTGTGTTCCAGTTCTACACAACCCTCATGAAGCAACCACGGCCCTCTCTCGACGCTACACAGCAGGCTGGCCTTCTACATATACGTCTGTGCATAACCTCTGTATCTACCAATAAACTGTTACTGTGTATTCTAGAATCTGTTCACCTGGATAGTAATGCAAGGGCTTCTTTATCATTATAACACCACAAATGAGATTCTTGGTAGATCGTGGTTAGCACTCCTTTATAGAATGGGTCAAATAGTAAATGTCAGACAATTATTTTTCATTCAAAATAGCACTTATGTCCAATTGGATAAGGGACGTACTGGAGGGAATGTGTTCGATCTTTAGCTAGGACTTTAACTTTCCTACATCCAACAATATGAGCATTCAGAGGGTGCATCGAACGGTGGATTTCGAGTGTACACCTAGTCAACCTTGAAACATCTCAAATTGTTCGTGTCATCTGCTGCAGCCACACCACAAAAGGCTATTTAGGTTGGCAAACCTGTCGCCTAGGCAAACAAGGACTTTATGATTAGCTGAGAAAGATTTCTGGGCCGGCATTCACAGAAGCAAAGTTCACTATAACGTAAAAACTTTGTTCTTAAGCGTTCATTCATGGCAAAGGCTAGGACCCGGAACTGTTTCAAAATAATGATATTAGCTCATACTAATAGAATAGCAAAACCATTCGCTGCTTCGAAATGAGCATGAAACATTATGGTGAGGTCAGTAATTCAAACAAGTCCAAACTCTAAGATGCCTTGTGAATACCGGCTCTAGTCACTCCCATGAGAGAGGGGTGCGCAGGAGAAGGGGAGGGGGTAACAGAAGAGGAGGAAGGTGGGGGAGTACATCAACGTCACACACACACACACTGTTTTTCAGCAACATCGACTCATACACCATTTTAAAGTGTAACGTCAGGAGGTTGTTACTACCCAAGGGTGTATAGTAGACTACAGTACTAGGCACGGATTTATTCACAGAGCATAACAAGGGAGACTGTGGAGTTGACCCAAGCACAGGTATTAGTGACTTCTGCTGCCTTGCTTGCCAGGGTTGCCTAGATGTTGCTTGGATAATGCTTGTCATTTCTATTTATACTTTTCTTAGCATTATTGTTATCATTACTATAATTATCATCATTGTTGTCCTCATTACTATTACTATCATTACTATTATTACTACTATTTTTATTTTAGAAAGCGTGAGGCTTGTATGTACACATGTTCTGAACTGAGAATGGAGCAGACTTAACCACCAGCCATTAAAAGATTAAAACTCAACTCTCCACTGGGTGACAATCCCTATAATGACATTTTAATTATAGGCGTGTATCAGACTCTCCCAGACACACCTGGCCACCTTCAATCTACCCACCTTTGCCTCCAACCACTCCCTCCATCCCTTCTCAGTTCAGAAAATACAAATCTAATTGTTTATTTTCATTGCATATCTATTGTTATGAACTCTAATGTAAATAGATTATAAGGTACGAATTGTAAAAAGAATAACCACTATTAGTGGAAATAAATATTATTATATTATTATTATTATGTGGTGTTGCTTGGAGAAGGCTCGTGGTGTTGCTTGGAGAATACTTGTGGTGTTGCTTGGAGAATGCTTGGTGTCTGTGGCATAGTAGCTTGGTGTAGTGTAGAGGTTAGGCGGCTGGCGGAGCAGGAGGGAGGCAGGTCTGGACAGTGTGGGAGTCCGTGGGTAAGTGACTTTAGCGGCCGTGATGCGGGAGTGGGCAGGCTTGGCTTAAGGTTCGGTCGCTATGTAGCAGGTGTGTATATGTGTTACCGAGTTGAATCCCGCAGCAATGGAACAGAGAAAGACTAAGGATTTTGCCAGTCTAAGATGAACCAAGAGCGTTTGCTAGCCGTGGTAAGGGCTTAGATAAGAAAACTGTTTTCAAGTGGAAACGCCATGTGGAAGAATCAGGAAATTTGGCTCATTGTATAAGAAACGCATACATTATAGTCACTATGTCAACGTGATAACATATGTAATATATTTTTCAATTGTGGTAATCATTTCTATTTCACAATTTTCTTATCTCTACAGATAAAGGACTCCTGAAGGTTACCACACCAGACGAGGATCAAGCCATATTGGCCAAGGCTGGAGCGACCACCCGTCACCACAGCTGTCCAGATCTGAGAGACACTATAGCCGGGACAAACTCAGAATCTTAATAGGCCACGCCCCCTTTCCCGTCAGCGCCATGATAACGGAATATGTTCTCGTACTGCAGTCTCGACGCTGCCACTTGACATCTGATCACGGCACTGATAACATCTTTTTAAAATAATATCCCTGGGGGTAAGGGGTCCTTCACATTTGGTGAAGGGAAAAATATGCCTCACGTATCCTGTGCGTGTCGTATAAGGCGACTAAAAAGGTAGGACGGTTGGGCTTGCGACCCTCCCCCATAAAAAATAGGACTGCAACAGTAACCAATGACTTGCCTCGGATTCGGACTGACCCAGTTTTGACGACAACGGACTTCAAATTGGCTACGTGAAATGTAAGAGGCATGAATGATGACAAGAAAGAGAGAGAGGTCCTAGGAGTGATAGAAAATGCAAGACTGGATGTATGTGGAATGACGGAGACCAAATGGAAGGGAATATGTGTGAAAGAATGGGATTGTGGAATGGGTGTGTGTGCTGGAGTGTATGAGAATGAGAAAACAAAGGTAGATGTGTGTCTGTTTGTAGGCAATAAATGGAAGGAGTGTGTAATAGAGTATTGATCCGTGGGGTCGAAGATTGTGTGGGTGAGAATGAAAGTAGGAGTACAGACTTGGGTGATTGTATGTGTGTATGCACCAACTGAGGACAGAGTGGATAGAGTGAAGGAGGAATTTTGGATGAGTGTTGAGGCGTGCCTGGATAGTTTCGATAAGAGTGAGAGAGTGTTTCTTATTGGGGATATGAATGGGAAGGTGGGTGATAGAAAGGTAGATGGGATGGTTGGAGGGTGGGGGTATAGTCACAGGTTAAAGGTTAAAGGTCCACAAATGAGTGGCAGTCAATGGGACAGAGTGAAGCACACACTACTGTATGAAACACAACTATAGCACTCATCACAAGGATGATGAGCAGCCCAGAGACCTCTCCACTCACGTGAGACCCTAGTCAGCTTCGGCTATGGCTGCGTAAGCAGGAAGACCTCAGACAGCCAACTCAAACCCCTCATCCCCTGCTCACAGGGGTGGTAACCTCTGGCATCAGTGAAAGATTTTTACCGTGTCTCGAGCAAGGACCAAACGCTGGACCACAGAATCTGCAGCCGCGGGTTCTACCACTGTGCTAGCCAGAAGATGGATGGGAATGGTAGTGCACTTGTGGACCTGTGTGTGGGGAAGAGGCAGATGGTTGCCAACACCTTCTTCCAGCACAAGGGGATACACAGGTACACATGGAGAGTGGAATGGAGAAGAGATGGTGAGGTAGCGGAACGGAAGGCGCTGATTGATTATGTGTGTGTAGATGAACGGGTGAGGAAATCGGTGGTAGATGCGAGAGTATACAGAGAGATAGGGGGAGGGGTGTCGGACTACTTATGTTGTGGTAGTAAGGTTAAAGGCACAACTGAAGTGTTTGAAGAGAGCGAGAGGAGGACGAGAGGGAGGAGGAGTGAGGATGAGGGTGGAGAGGTTGCAGGAGGAGGAATATGGAGAGGAGTTTAGGAGAGCATTAGAGAAACGTTTAGGAAGGTTTGACCTGGAACAGATGGATTTGATTGATTTATTTATTGATGCCATTAGGCATCTGGCGGCGCAACAGCAATGGTCATATACCGCCCAACATAAAAAGGTCATCTACATCATTAATAAAATATGTACAAATATTATATAATTTTCACTACCTCGGAAGGGAGAAGCAGCATGAATAAAGCCCACGTCTTCAAAAAAAAACATATATTAATGAAATAACCTACTTAAGTTAGATATATAAAAGAATTGAAATATTAACGAAAGAAACATTAAACTTTAACTACCTAAAAATTAATAGGCATAAATACAATAAAATTCACAATTTGTGGTGAAGGCCAGCCTCCTCCACATAGGAGAGGGTGTTCCCTCCCACACTACAAGCCTCCTCCCCGAGCACCTGGGAGAGACTGTAAGAACAGTCACCCTTCCGGTACTCAGAGAGGTGCCTACGACGAAGGTCCCCAAAGCTGGGACACTCGATAATAAGATGCCGTACTGTCAAAGCGACCAGACAATCATTACAGTAGGGAGGGTGAGCCCTCTCCATTAAAAAGCCATGAGTCAATAATGTGTGGCCAATGCGGAGACGGACAAGAGCCATCTCCCACCGGCGGGACAGGCCACTGTAGCTCCACAAACCAAGGCGCTGGATGATGTCACAGAGCTTGTTAGCCCCGACGGCGTCCCATCTGTCCTGCCAGCAGGAACGAACGGTAGCATCTATGTAGGGTCGAAGGTCCACTGCAGGAACAGGATGACGCCTGGCAGGAGGCCGGGAATTGGAGACCACAGCCTTAGCCAGGGCGTCAGCCCGCTCATTCCCATCAACACCCACATGGGCCGGGACCCAACAAAAAGTTACTTTGCGGCCACGACGACCCAGGAGGACAAGCCACTCAAGAATGGCCAACACCAAAGGATGGGAAGAGTTAAAATTGCACAAGGCCTGCAATGCACTACAGGAATCGCTAAAAATAGTAAACGAAGGCTGAGAGAGAGTAAAAATCACTTGGAGGGCATATAAAATGGCCGAGAGCTCAGCAGTAAAAATGGACATGACAGAAGGGAGCCTGCCTCCACGGCAAAAGTCAGGAAAGACAACTCCAAAGCCAACTCCAGCATCAGACTTTGACCCATCAGTGTACACAGGGAGGGACTCCCTGTGAGTGAAGGCATGTTCTAAAAAGAGGGAACGAGCCACTGGAGGAGGAAGAGATTCCTTCTGGTCTATAAAGCAGGTGCAGGGGAAAACTTCTGGAAGAAGCCATGGAGCCACCCTGGGGACCCTCACAGGACAAATCTGTAAGTCATCTATGCCCATCTCCTCCATAGCCCTCCTGACCCGGAAGCCAAAGGGCCATGGTGCACGAGAATGTAAAAGGTAGTACTGAGACATGATATCAGATGACACCGCCAAGCAGGGTAGGGAGTCAGGAAGTCGATGTAATCGATGCCAACAACGAACCATCAAGGACTGGTGACGGAGATTAAAAAGGTGGCTCATTAGCGTCCACCAGGAGACTGGAGATTGGGGACGACCTGAAGGCTCTGGTCGCCAGACGTACTCCAGCATGATGAACAGGGTCTAAAACTCTGAGACGGGCATCGGTGGCAGAAGAGTACACCTCACACCCATAGTCGAGTTTTGACCTAATAAGAACATGGTATAGGCGGAGGAGGGTGGTCCGATCAGCCCCTCAGGATGTATGGCCCAAGACCCTTAACAGGTTAAGAGCCTTGAGGCAAGAGACCTTAAGTGTACGTAAGTGGGGAACCCAAGTCAAACGTTTGTCAAAAAGGAGACCCAAAAAGCGAGTCTCCTCGACACAGCATATCCGGATCTGGGTGAACGCCTCGGATGCGGCAGAAGTGTATAGCAACTGTCTTGGAAGGAGTAAATCAAAACCCATGAGAATCAGTTCAACATAACACCCTGTCAAGGGCAAGCTGCATGCGCCGCTCCGCCACTGACATACGGGAAGCAGCAAACCAGACGGCTAGGTCATCAACGTACATCGAGTTAGCTATACCGTCTGGAAGGGATGAGGCAATGGCATTAATTGCTACTGCAAACAATGTGACACTGAGGACGCTTCCCTGGGGGACGCCCTCCTCTTGTGCAACCGATGCTGAGTGGGTTGTACTAACCCTCACAGAAAAACTGCGTCCACTGAGAAACTCCTTAAGAAAGAGTGGAACGCGACCCTGCAGGCCATATAAATGGAGTTGCTGCAGGATGCCATATTGCCATGTAGTGTCATAGGCTTTCTCCAAATCAAAGAATACACAGACAAGGTGTTGATGTCGTGCAAAGGCCTCACATGCAGCAGCTTCCAACCTGGCCAGAGCATCTGTAGTGGAACGGTGTTACGAAAGCCAGACTGGGACGGAGACAGAAAATCACCCTGTTCCAAGAAGTATACCAGTCTGACATTCACCATCTTTTCAAATAGTTTACAGAGACAGGAGGTCAAGGCAATTGGTCGATAATTGAGGGCAACACCAGAGTCCTTGCCCGGCTTGAGGAAAGGAAGGATGGTAGCAACCATCCACCCAGAAGGGAAGACACCCTCCAGCCAGATCCTGTTATATAAAGCTAAAAGAAATGAGATCGCCTCCTCACCTAAGTGTCGTAACATTGCATATGGGATGTTGTCTGGCCCAGGAGAAGTGTCGCCACAGAGAGAGAGAGCAGAATGCAGGTCTCTCAGGGTGAATATATGGTTATAACTTTTATTTTCGTTCCCTGAGAAATCCAGGACAGTACGCTCCTTGGCTCTTAACTCATGCCTGACAGCCAGAGGTCGAGAGTCACGGCTGGAGACTCTTGCAAAAGCCTCTTCCCTGGTATTGGCCTCTGTCAAACCATCTATGATCTTAATTCCATTGACCTTAAGTACAGGTGGAGTACTAGGAGAAAACTTCCCAGCCATCTTACGGACTCTCCTGAACACTTGAGTGAGTGGAGTTTTAGTATTAATTGAAGACACATAGGCCTTTCAAGATGCACGTCGTGCCTCTTTTAAAACTCGTCTAGCCCGAGCCCTTGCCCGTCGGAAGTCCTCTAAAAGAGTTGGGTCCCCACGATTGCGACGAAGGCGAGAGAAAGCAGCGCGCTTCTCCCTCACAGCAGTGGTGCAGACTGGTGACCACCAAGGGACAGGACGTTTGGGAAAGTAGCCAGAAGTTTTAGGGATAGAGTTGAGAGCAGCAGCGTGGAGCATATCAGTGAAATATGTTACAGCCTCGTCAGAGCTACCAAAATCGGCTACAGAAGAGACTGAAGAAATTAGCTCTCTGAAAAACTGCCAGACAGCCTTCTCTAATTTCCACCTAGGAAGACGAGACTGTGGTTCGTACCTGTTACCTTCTAAAAGTATAGGGAAATGGTCACTGCCATATAAATCAGGCAACACTGTGAGTCTCCAAGAAAAATCCAACAGAGCACTTGGTGAGCAAAGGGAAATGTCAATGGCGGTAAAAGTCCCAGTAGGGCTATTAAAATGCGTCACATGTCCCGTATTTAAAACCCCTAATCCCTCATCCTCAATAAAAGAAGCCAATAAAACACCCCTGGGGTTGACCGAACTGTCACCCCACAGAGGATGACGACCATTAAAATCACCCAATAAAATAAAGGGAGAGGGAAGGTCCCGTACAAGACGGTTGAGATCGCCCCTCTCAACTGTAACACTGGAAGGAAGGTATAGACTGCACATAGTGTACGGGCAGTCCATAAATACCTTAACTGCAACAGCCTGGAGCAGAGTGTCAAGCTCCAGGCTCATGCATGGAATATATCGGCAAACTAGGATTTCAGAGCCACCATGGTGACCCTGCCCTTCAAATGAATTGGAATAAAATGCTGAGTATGCTGGAGGACTGGCAGGAATGTAGTCCCCAAGCATTGTCTCTTGGAGAGAAACACATGCAGGAGAGAAGAACGCGCAGTTCCTCCCAAGAAGCACGCAAGCCACGGCAATTCTACTGAAGGACCTTGAACGGTGTTACTTTAGTACTGATTTTTGGGAAGCCTCACGGAGGTACTTCCCACTACCACCTCGACCTGTGGGTTTACTCAAACAATAAGATTTGTCTAATCCTGGGCCACTAGAAGAAGAGCGAACCCGAGGAGTAGTACTTGGGGCAGTAATTGGGACCCGTTGACGAGTCCCTGAAGCATCTGATATGTTAGAATAAGATGAAGGTATATGAGCTGGGATATTCTTTTAAACAATTACATTGGTTTTGTCCTGTACAGCAGTGGTATCACTGACACAAGCAGATACATTAACATCCATAATACAGGTGGTAGAATCACTGCGCTGCTCAAGCGGAAGAGAAACCAAATCTTTTGAAGTCACAACATCCGTGGCATCCACATTAACTTCACGCCCTTCTGATGATCCCGAAGGAAGCTTGCGAGAAAGAACTTCTGTTGAATCAAGAGATTCATCAGAGCCACGAAAACGCTTCTGGTGAAATTGAGAGGAAACTATGGATGAGTCCACAGAGATGGTTGCCTTACAAGGTGGAACATCTATAGAGTCAAGTGCCTCAGAGGAACCACGAAGGCGTCTCTGTGGCAGTTTAGGTGACTTAAGTTTCCTTTTTGGAGAGCGTGTGGCAGCGTGAACCTCTACCACATGGACACCTTTAGCTAAAGTCTGAGAATTGTCATCAGTTGAAGGGTCACCAGAATGAGTGTCTGATAAAGTTTCCAAGACAGAGAAACTATTATGTAGAGTAACCTTAGAAACGTTCTCACTAGAGCAAAAAGCAGCTGCCTCTTGAGAGGGTGCTGCAACCAATTTAGGGCGAAGGGAGGAGGCGTATGTCTTCACACCACCATCCTTCTGCCGCCTGAAGTTGAGTTGCCGTCTGGCACTATCTAGCTATGCTAATGAATTGAGTATTAGCCAAGTGGAGGATATCCTGCTCAAGGAGGTACATCTTACATTGGCGAGAACGCAAGGGGTGAGAATCTCTGCAGTAAAAGCAGTAACTCTCTGACCGACACTCAGAAGTAAGATGTGAGTCAAGAGCAGAACAATTACCACATCGGGAACGGTTGTTGCAGTTCCTCCTCCCATGACCAAACTCATAACAACAGAAACACTGTAGGGGACGCTCAACAAAAGGCTTCACCTCAAATGAGGTGGGGTTAATGTTAATGCGATCTGGGATATGCGAGCCATAGAAAGTGAGGATGATCATATTTTTACTGCCTTTCATCTTCGTTACTCGTTGGACACTGTCTGGGCACATAGCGAGAATGTCCTCTTCTGAGAATTCATACAGGTCCTCATTATATATACGCCCCTTGCTATAATTAAATGTTCGATGTGGTTTAATAGATTCAAACATGCTATCAGAAGGACAGGGGAGATTGAGGAGCATCATGGCTTGTGTAAGATCTTTGGCTCTGATTAAAACGCCCTTACCATATTTCTTTATGTGGCCCATTGGTAATAATCCAATTTCTTTCTCCAGATACCGGGAAGCATGGATAAGGTTACCACGTCCCTCCTTGTAGTAAGCCACAAACCAAAACGGTGTCAGAACCCGACGTTCCTTTGGGACATGCTCTACAGAGTCATCAAATATATTAGGGCAGTAGTCATTGTCACTGTCACCTACATTGATGGACCGCATCAGCTGAACTTTACAGTGAGTATCCCCCACCGTCAGAGAATCTTTTGCCTCAAATGCTGCTTTGGCAGCAGCATTTGTATTGAAAGTAATATAGCACCGATTAGACCTACAATCACTGTCATATGTGATTCGGATTCGAAGGACTACTCCAAAACACTTAAAAATGGAGTGGATAGCGCCATAGGAAAGTGATGCAAGTACATTCGTTACATTAACGTGTCCGAATCGCTAACAGGGTTCTTCGACTCAACACCCGACCTGCTAGTTCTACTCTTATTTGCAGCTTTCTACATATTACCACGACCAGAGAGTGACGTCTCGAGGACCTGGTCGACCACCGCTTGAGGAAGAGATTGGGGTTTTCTTTTTCCATATATCATTGATTTGGTGTTTTTGGCCCCAGAAGCCAAGAGCTACTACCTACCGGACAGATGAGGGGACCGAGCGCTGGTCGCCGTGGGCGGGGTACCTCTTCCCCAACGGGGCCACTCGTTTTAAAAGGCAGCCCCAATGGCTCGAAAGTTTGCCCACGACGTTGCTGAGACCCCCCTCCCCAACATCTCCCGGCCCAGACACCCAACCATCCAACATAGGACGGCCCCTAGAGGGCAGCGCTGTTGGCCCGTACTGGCAGCCTAATGCATGGGAACCATTTAGTCTGGTCTCTCACTGGCGACCTTACTAGCATGGGAAGCCCTCTCTCCCCGAAATCGGGGCAGAGCAGGGGCCGGAGCCCCCTCTAGTCTAGCTCGCCAGGTCTCAGAGACACACAAGCCCCCCCACCACGTCAAGGCGGTTCCCGTTGGGGGAGGGAACAGATGGAGGAAGTGGATGAGGTGAGTAGAGTGTTTAGAGAAGAAATGTGTTGGGCGTGTGAGGAGGTGTGTGGGGCGAAGAGAAACGGGAGAGGAGTGAATGGAACAGCATGGTGGAATGAGGAGGTGAAAAGAGTAATTGAAGAGAAAAGAAAGTATACAGAGAGTGGCTGGGTAGCAGAGAAAATGGAGAGGTGGAGAGGCAGAAAAGAGAGTTGTATATGGAGAAAAAGAGAGTGGTGAAGAGAGTGGCAAGTGAGAGTAAGAGAAGAGTAGATGAGGAATTTGGAAGGAATTTAAGTGAGAAGTGGAGAGAGTGCAAGAAAATGTTCTGGAAGGAGGTTAAGTAAGCGAGGAAATGGGATAAACGAGGTAGTACGGTTGTGAAAGACAAGAATGGGCAGGTGATTGTAGTGAAGCATGGAAGAGTTGAGAGGTCTCTTCCATTTATCATCTTAATAGTTAATCAAAATCTGATTTATCGAGCATTACAATGTAATATTATGCACCATGAAATATAGCAATTTAATACATCAGGAATCATTTGGTGTCTAATGTTGCATCCTCTTAAAATAAAAATTGCTCACATACAAATTATTATTTCATTGTTATTCGTTTCGCTCAGCATACAAGCCTGCCAACCCCCATTACCATCTCTCTCACTAGTGAGTGCTTCAGATGTGTATCTCGGACCGAAGTATGTGGTTCACACCTGGGAGAGAGAGAGCTGACAACACTGCAGTGGCCCTAGCGGCAGTAGAGTCGGGTGTATAGCCTGCGGCAAAAGTCCTGTCGCCTCACCTGCTTCACCAAGACATGCAGTGTTCATGGACTCCAGAAATACTCACGTTTTCTACACCTAATAATCTCGAGTCTATGAACATCGCGTGCCTCGGTGAAGCAAGTGAGGCAACAGGACTTTTGCCGCCGACTGTACATGGACGCCCAGCTCTCTGGAGTTAATAGTACGCATTGTAAATACAGTCGGCCTCATGAAATCGTATACACTACTACTGTGACATCAAGGGCTAGTAACAACCAGAAAATGTAGTTAAATAAATTACAAACACCAAACTTATCTTAATTTTATTTGACTAATACTTCATACTAATACTTCATGACTAATACATGACTAATACTTCATAATCAGTCAGCAGAACAATCCCTACATTTAGAGTAGAATAAAGACCTCTTATAACCAATGCTCTGTGTACGAATTCCTGAGGCCGACTGTACATAGCACTGAGTACTATTGTGCCCATGAATTACGTTCTAGGGTTAATTACATCATTCAACAGTCAGTAGTCAGCAGGTCTAGTCGAGTGACAGAAAGAAATGCAACTGCTTACCAAACACTGTTGGCACATATTCTGTTTAAGCGGATGTCATTAAAGTATGTAGGTATTCCAGGACAATGTCTGTTTAAATATTTCGATGCAAAGTACTTCCCTACTACACATGCCATATGTCGCCAGTCTAGTAATCACCCCAGAAGGAATCTTGTCTGAATGTATGTCAGACTCATTTCGTATCTCGTAGAGAATAGACACATAGCTCTCACTTATTAGTCTAATAGTATCTCAGTTCCCCAAGTCAAGAAACAGAGTCTACACCATTATTTAGAAAGAGTCACAGAGCAATAGTTGGAACTTGTACATAACCTGCATTCTACCTGTACATAATAAAGGGAAAGAAGAGGATTCAAAACTTTAACCTTTTACCCTGGAAACTAAACTAAGAAGGTATTGTCATACTTCGGTGGACAAAGAAACACGCTACCAGCAACACTTATAAGAGCTCGGAACGTAACATAACTTAATTAAGAAAATACCTCTGGTGACTGCAGGTCATGGTTTAATACTGCACAGCACGGGTGGAGTAGAGCAATCGTAAATCGGTCTGCATTTAGCCACAACACGGTACCGGTACTCTACTACTATAGCAACCGTCTGACTACTTTTGGTTACCACTAATTCATTTGTACTCTCTATTCCTTGGTAGCCACTAGTATACAGTATATGTACAGTATTATACGGTACCAACAATGTAACCACTCTCTCTTACACACACACCTGCACACCTGTTACCACTCTATCAACACTTCTGACGCTACAACCATTCACAGCTTGAGAGAATATAATAATCAAGGTATAATCATTGCATTTATCTCCGACTGCTTAAACAAATGTTATTTCTTGTCGAGGGAAGCACTATTGGTATATAATGCTTTAACGCTGTTTCAATCTTAAGAAACTATAAATAAGTATACTACAGTAAGTGCACAGTTGGACACAAGAATTCGTGGTACAGCCCAGGTGCAAGATACTTGTCCCTATCCAATAACAAGTGACTTTTGTCTTGTATTTGCCTATCGTCGCCATCCCACATCATAGTTTCTGACCCTGGTATATCTTTTTGGTCGCTAAGGAATTCCATTCTGAGAGGAGCTAATCATCTTCCACTTTGGCTGGACTACGAATTCCTGTGTCCAACTGTACTTATACCAGTCGTTGTAACTTGCCACAGAAAAAAAAAAAAACATGACGTCCACAGGGCAACTCAGTGTTGGCTTAAGTTGTCTTTTGTTTACCGTACCCCCAAAAATGGTTAAACAGCTAAGATTGTATGTATGATTTACTTTTTTCAGTGGCAGAAGTAAGAATAACGCCAACAGTTGTCCACATCTTTACTAAACATTGGTGGATGGGTAAAGATCAGATGTTCGTATGGGAGATGGCAGTCACTACTCATAGATGTTCGCCCTTACTTCAGATTATACTATTGCTTACATGGACAAATGGAAGCTGAGGGGGCTGCCGGTCCATCACCACCCCGTGCCTGTGAGACAAACTTCAGACCCTCCCATCTAAAAGGCTAGCACTCATTTCATTATGAAAAACAACAAGAAAATAAAGGGGAAACATGGAAAATCTACACCATGGACCGTGAAAAATCCCCTATATTAGAAACAGCCCTCCCTACTTGAGTTACATACCCAGTGGGGGAAAAGTATTTGAGCTGAGAAATAGGACGATGGCACAATGTGGTGCTTCGTGAGGTTGAGAGTTTAAACATTTTTCCACGGTCGATGTAAAACATTTCCCTCTCTTCCATTTTTTAAACAATAAGAACAGGTAGTGATAATTTGCATACAGGAACAATATGTTCTAAGTATATTAAATTTTGTATCCCTTCAACAATTGATTTACAAATATTGAAAACTTTCGCTATATACGGTAGGTTGGAAAAGTTTATAAGTTGGCATCACCGGCACTTAGCGGGTTGAACCTTGCTTTGTCTCTGGTTCCTTACTTGGTCACCCTCGCTACTTCTCGGTGGCCTTTGCCATTATTCTTTCTCACTCTTTCATTCTTTTTGTTTTTTACTCCTTTACTACCTACTGTCTCTCATTGTGTGTGTGTGTGTGTGTGTGTGTGTGTGTGTGTGTGTCCTACTTTCTCTGGCTCGTTCCCCCCTGCCATTTCTCTTCTCTGTCTCTCTCTTTCTCTTAACGTACATTTTTTTCTCTCTATTTTATACCTCTAACCTCTCTCTCTCTCTCTCTCTCTCTCTCTCTCTCTCTCTCTCTCTCTCTCTCTCTCTCTCTCTCTCTCTCTCTCTCTTCACACACATTTATTCTTTCTTCGTTTGTTTTATATATTACCGTTCAAATTAATCTTTCTTTCATCCTCTTATACTCTCATTTTGTTACATTTTATTCTCTCTCTCTACACAGCTCTATTAAAAGATTATGGTCGCGTACGCTTTTTGTACAGAGACACTCACTGGAAAAAATAATTTCGAGTGCGCCTTTATCTCACCTACCTTGTTTATTTATCCCGACGAATTTTATTTCCATCCACCATGGTGCCGCCACTGTAGCAAGTTGTGTCTTCTCATGTTCCCACTTTCCTTCATCGCGTACCTATTTCTTATACTACTAACACGTTTCCTGTTTTCTCAACCTCTGACCCTCCTTCTCCGATTTCATTCTTTTGCCCTTCTCCATTTCAAAGGAGAAGATAACAGAGGAGGGATGGAATGAAATTAGAATATATGGGAGGTGATGAAGGACAGAGAGATCATGAAGGTTAGGATAAAAGAGGAAATGGAGGTAGGAGAAAATAGAGACAGAATAAGAGGAGAAAAAATACAAGATGTGTCCATCAAATAGATATGTGTTTAATATAAATTAATTGGTTGGTTAAAGCACTGGATCGTGAACAATTGATGACAAGGATTCTGTTTGAAAATTCCCCTTCTCGTACACACATATCTGCGAACCTTTGGTTTAATAAGGAGCTGCGCTTCCAAGGCAGTATGAAAAAGGAGAAAAAGAAAAGGGCGACAATGAGGATTAAAAAAGAAAAATAAATAAATTAAAGGAAAGAAAGAGAAAAAGGATGGAGGACAATAAAGAAAAAGGGGTATGCAAGGGATGAAAGATAAATGTAATGAATATACGAGAATTAAAAATGAAAAATAATGAGAAATATGTAATTACTACGAAGAAGAGTTAAGTATAGTGCGAGGAAATTATAATCATGATAAACTTATCAGGCACGGGATGCGCACGCGTGGCGATTATTTTGATACTGTGTTCCATACGTGAAGAAAATGTTCTCACAATGTATGATGTTCATTCATTTTAGTTAGCAAGGTTTGTTCAGGCTTTAGAAATATAATGAGTGAAGGGTCTGAAAATATTTATATAGAATGGGAATAATGAGAGAATGAAATCATAAGTAAAAAAAAAAAAAAAAAAAAAAATACAACAAGCACCAGAATATATATATATATATATATATATATATATATATATATATATATATATATATATATATATATATATATATATATATATATATATATATATATATATATATATATATATATATATATATATATATATAAGTTTTTTTTTAATATAAGGGCCCTGGATGGATTACAACGAGGACCCGGAACATAGGTGAGGCTGGGGAAAGTTGAAGGTGGCGGTGACGAGGCCTTGGTAAGTTCCCTGACCCTGAGCCACACGGGGTCATCACCTCTTTCTCACCCTGGGGTCACGTAGGGAGCGGGGAGGAAGGGCGAGGGGACATTGCCCTGTGGGAGGGAGGAGGAGAGTTTGTGAGAAGGGAGCCAGAGGAGGAGAGAGGGTGGGTGGGGGGGTGTGTATCTTTGAAGATGGGTCAAGAATGGTGTATATAATTGGTTGGATGGGAGAGGTGTAAGTGGGTTTAAGAGAGGTGTGTTTGCGGTAGTCGTGTGTGTAGGTGTGAGGTGTGTTGGGTGGTGGTGTGGGTGGTAGAGAGTTATTATTGGTAGTGGTTGTTGTTGTAGTGGAGATGGTAGCAGTAGTGGTGGCGCTATTGGTAGTGTTGGTATATAGTGGTGGTTTTGGTGGTGATCTCTGTATTTGGAAAAGTTAAATTAAATCTTTTCTCGAGTTGAAATATAGAGTTGCCTAAGTTAAGGGCGACGTTTAGAGGACAATAGAATGTAGGGATTAGTGGATAGCCTATGGTGGATGGGTAGGGACTGCAGTAGCAAGAGAGGGTATTTAATATAAAGGGTAAGAGTGGATGTCAGTTACGAGGTGGATGGCTGCAGGGTAGTATATGGCAACAGACAAATTGGTGATTCATAGGATAAGAGTGAGTGAGAGCAGAGAAGAATGTCTCAAAGAGAGACATAGGGTAAGAGTGAGTTAGCCTAAAGGGTGAGGGTATACTTGAAGGTCAAAGAGGGCAAGCGGTCCTCTGTGGCAAGCTGTGAGGAGGAGGTGGGGTGAGGAATTGGTTGTCGTGGTAGAGGAGGTAGTGGTGGTGATGGTGGTGGGAGGGCGGACAGAAAAAAAGTGTAGGGGACAGGGTACAAAAAAGGTCGAGCGAGCTTATACAATATATAACATCCCACTATAAGCAAAGATAACCAGTCCTAACCAACTCCTATAGTAACTAACTCCAGGCCATCATTTTTTATCAACCTAAATATATCTACTAGAGAGAAAAACCTCGACGGTGAAACTCCGTAGGGGGGTATTGCCTGTAGTGATGTGGGCAATGCCTTAAGGGTTTTGGCACCCATTCGACCCAAGCCACTACTTATCACATTCTTCAATTTTCACCACGGATACATCTTTTCTTTCTATTTCCATCCTGCTTACTGTCTCACCTCTCTAACACTTTCATCTGATGCTAAAATTATGACCTCGCTCTTGTGGCAACTAATATCCATCAATCAATTAAACGAAGCTAAAATGGTACCGTAATGGTGTAGAGGAGTGGGACAAGAGAGAAGAGGTGGAGAGGAGGAGGTCTGGTGAAATGAAGCAACACATTTTTGCAGTTGACTGAGTGAATTGTAAATTGAGTGATTGTGGAAGCAGAGATTAAGAGAGTAATTAACTGAGTTCAAATGACTGAAGTTTGAGGGATGAGTATGAGAAAGACTGACAGAGAGACTACGTGACTGACAAAAATTAAAGAAGGAAAAAGTGAATAATGAGGATGAAATATTGTATAGTTGCCCTAACTTAATTTCATATTGTAATTATTAAAGAAATTATTAGTTTTTGTATGAATTTGGAGCCTGGCGAATTCCCAAATTATGTTAGGACACAAATTCCTTACACGTGTACTTAAGCAGTCTGTTTTCTGGCATAGTTTGGAGGCATCAACTGCCCTCCAGTTCCGCCAGAGCAGATCGCCCCCTTCACCTTGAGTACATAGAAATATTGGTGTATTGGTAGATAAAGCGATGCAATTTAGGGTGAAAGTTGGTACAGTATGAATGGGAGGACATCAAAACAGGCAGCTTGAGAGTGTGTGTGTGTGTGTGTGTGTGTGTGTGTGTGTGTGTTCTTTTATACATAATTATGTGTAATGCAAGTTTATACCTGTGCCTGTTGAAGGTGCATATGAATAATGGGTAAGCATAAGCATTTGTCAGTGTGCAAATGGCAACACTGTGTTGTTTCTTGTTTATCTTGTTTCTACACTAAGCGTGATGGTAGTGATAAAGGGAATACTATATTGTTGACAAATTGGGTGGCCAATCAACCATGCTACATATCGATTCTATCCTTGTATTCCCAGGTAATTTGCCTCCGGCCATTGTTTAATTAAAGTAACCAGTAGCCCTCCAATTCGCTCAGAACATAATACTCCATGAAAGCAAGCTTGTGCAGGTGAAAGTATGGACAAGGAAATGTACGTGTGTGTGTGTGTATCTGTGTGTGTACATAAATGGATGGAAGATAGAACAAAGGGTTGGTTTGTATGATAGGCCAGATGGTATCAGGGATAAGTTATGAGTGAATAATGAATCGATTGCCTATCCTTCTTTCCATCCCCTGATGGAAACCACTCAAGATCTGTACGATATATTATGCCCTCTCCACAAGCATATACTGTATGCTCCCTTACAAGTTCAGTGAGTGAGATGCATCACTACAACAACCATATTCCAGGTCTCCCACAAGCCACAAGCACGCACACAAACAAACACACACCTGCACACACTACAACAAACGTACACACATATATAGATCCTCCACACCCAAAAATAATACACACACATATACTGGCACATATGCAGACAATAAGCACCTTTCTGACATAGGGGAGGTGGCTGAGTGGTTAGTATTTTGAACTCGTAACCTATAGTTCGGGTGATCGAATCCTCTTAGCTGTGGGGCTGAGAATAATTACTCTTTCAAATCTAGTTTCAGGAACTAACTATAAGACCATCTACCGTCGTAAAACACCCTCGCTGGTATCATAACAGCCGCAGTATTTGGGAATTACCCTCACTTCCCTCTCTCTGTGGCTGGGTGCCAGTTCGGAAGTCGTGACGTGTGTGTAGCAGTTGATCTGGGCCACGATAACTGGCTTGATGAAGCCTATGTCCAGTGTCGAAATATAAATAAAAAATATGCACTAGCAACCGTGCCTGTACCCAGAGAAAACAAATGTCTCCCCGACACACACAAACGAATATAGCCACCTCATCACACACACGCACACTCCTATACTCGACTCCTCCCCCCTTCCGACTGAACCTGACCCCGTCCACGATATGCAAATGATAAGGCCGGAGACACACACTGGCATCCTTCCTCCTTCCCAAACACAGTGAAGAAAATAATCGCCCTCTCGCCGCTTCATTAGCGGTGGAAATACAAACGTGAGAACATAAATCTAGCAAGGGGCTATACATTGCCGGTTATCTCGCCTCAACGGCAATATTATTGCCAGGCAGCCATGTGTATGTGTACGTGTATATGAGTACATTTGCCGTGACAGATGGGAACTTGTTAACTGGTAACCACTTCTTTCCATTTAAATGTGTTATTAAATGGGCAATAGTCAAGTTATCTAGCAGAATCGCATGTTCCATAAGTTTCCTGTACTGTATGTGGTAAGTGTACATCGTGTTGATGTATGTGTTTTGGTATTTGTCTGCATTTGTTTATTTTACTTTTGTGATTTAGTGTATGTCTGCATTTGTGCATTTTGCTTATGTGGTGTGGTGTGTGTCTACATTTCTACGTTTTGCTTATGTGTACTGATGTGTGTATAACATATTTTGTGTATGCGTTTTGTTGTATATAGAGTATGCCTGTGTATGTGTTTTGTTATTTACAATTACAATACAACGACTGCACTGTGAATGTCATACTTGTCACTGGCACTCTACAGTTCAATAAATATATAAGTGTACTGCAAAAGATGGTTGATAAATCCAAGGAAAACAAAGTCATTGGTTAACAAATCATGCATTCATCTATAAAAATGTAAGTGAATATATGTTTGTCTGTATGTTCACAAAATATTCTTGCATACGGGTCTTAAACGGCGATTGATAGATAAATTAGTAGATGCCACTAGGCATCTGGCGGCGCAACAGCTAGGGTCATATATCGCCCAAGACAATATTAAAAACTAAGGATTTTAAAATATGATAATTTCTTACATCACCAATAAAATACATATACACACCAGCCAGGCTTCATTACCCCAAAAAGGCAGAAGCATATGATTAAAAGGACATCTAAGGTGAGGGTGCTCCCTCCCACACTACAAGCCTCCTCACAGAGCACCTGGGAGAGACTGTAAGAGCTGTCACCCTCCTGGTACTCGGAGAGGTGCCTAGGACGAAGGTCCCCAATGCTGGGACGTTCCACAAGAAGATGCTGCACTGTCAAAGGGACAGGACAATCATCACAGTAGGGAGGAGGAGCCCTCTCCATTAAAAATCTATGAGCAAAACGTGAGTGGCCAATGCAGAGATGGACAAGAGCCATCTCCCACCTACAAGACAGGCCGCTGTATCTCTACAAACCCAGGAAAGGTCGGATGCCTTGGAGCATGTTAGCCCCGACGGCATCCCATCTGTCCTGCCAGCAGGAACGAACGGCAGCATCTATGTAGGGTCGAAGGTCCACTGCAGGTACGGGATGACGTCTGGGTGGAGGCTGCAGCCTTAGCCTGGGTGTCAGCCGGCTCATTCTCATCGACACCCACATGGGCCGGGAACCAACAAATTGTAATTCTGAGGTACCAACGTTCCAGGAGGATAAGCCACTCGAGAATGGCCAACACCAGGGGATGGGAAGAGTTAAAATTGCAAGGCATTACTGGAATATCGAAAAATAGTAAATGAAGGCTGCGGAAGACTAAAAATCACTTGAAGGGCATATAAAATGGCCGAGAGCTCGGAAGTAAAAATGGACATGACAGAAGGGAGACTGCCGCCACTACAAAAGTCAGGAAAGACTTCCCCCAAACCAATTCCAGCATCAGACTTAGACCCATCAGTGTACACAGGGAGGAACTCCCTGTGAGAGGGAGATCTAAAAAGAGGGAGCAAGCTACTGCATGAGGAAGAGATTCCATATTATCTGAAAAGGAAGTGTAAGTGTGAACTTCTGGAATAATCCATGGAGCCACCCTGGGGACCTGCATAGGACAAATCTGGAAGTCATCAATGCCCATCTCCTTCATAGCCTTCCTGGTGTGCGAGGATGTGAAAGGTAGTACTGAGACATGATATCAGATGACACCGCCAAGCAGGGAAGGGAGTCAGGAAGTCAATGTAATCGATGCCAACAACGAACCATCAAGAGGTGGCTCATTAGCGTCCACCAGGAGACTGGGGATTGGGGACGACCTGAAGGCTCTGGTTGCTAGACATACCCCAGCATGATGAACAGGGTCTAAGACTCTGAGACGGGCATCCGTGGCAGTGGAGTACACCTCACACCCATATTCGAGTTTTGACCTAATAAGAGAATGGCATAAGCGGAGGAGAGTGGCCCAATCAGCCCCCCAGGATGCATGACCCAGGACCCACAACAGCCTGGAGGCAAGATTGATTGATTGATTTATTAATGCCATTAGGCATTTGGCGACGCAACAGCTAGGGTCATATACCGCCCATTATAATATGCCTGGAGGCAAGAGACCTTAAGTGAACATAAATGGGGAACCCAAGTCATTCGTCTGTCAAAAAGAAGACCCAAATAGCGAGTCTCCTCGACACAACGTATCCAGTGGATCGGGGTGGATTCCTCGGATGCGGCAGAAGTGTATAGCAACAGTCTTGGCAGGAGAGAAGAGAAACCCATGAGAATCACCCCAACGTGACACCCTGTCGAGGGCAAACTGCTTGCGCCGCTTTGCCACTGACATACGGGAAGCAGCAAACCAGACTGCCAGGTCATCAACGTACATCTAATTGGCTATACCGTCTGGAAGGGATGAGGCAATGGCATTAATTATTACTGCAAACAACATGATACTGAGGACGTTTCCCCGGAGGACGCCCTCTTCCTGTGCAATGGACGCTAAGAGGGCTGTACCATCCCTTAAAGAATAACTGCGACCACTGAGAAACTCCTTAAGAAAGCATGGAAGGCAATCCCACAGGCCATATACATGGAGTTGCTGCAGGATGCCATATTGCCATGTAGTGTCATAGGCTTTCTCTAAAGCAAAGAATACACAGACCAGGTGTTGATGTCGTGCATATGCCTCACATGCAGCAGCTTCCAACCTAACCAGAGCATCTGTAGTGGAACGGTGTTTACGAAAGCCAGCATGGGACGGAGACAGAAAGCCACCCCGTTCCAGGAAGTACACCAGTCTGACATTCACCAACTTCTCAAATAGTTTACAGAGACAGGAGGTCAAGGCAATAGGTCGGTAATTGAGGGCAACACTAGAGTCCTTGCCTGGCTTGGGGAAAGGAAGGATGGTAACAACCCTCCACCCAGAAGGGAAGACACCCTCCAGCCTGATTCTATTATATAAAGCTAGAAGAAATGAGATCGCCTCCTTACCCAAGTTTCGCAACATTGCATATGGGATGTTGTCTAACCCAGGAGAAGTCTTGCCACAGAGAGAAAGAGAGCAGAGTGCAGGTCTCTCAGGGTGAATAAATGGTTCTAGCTTTCATTCTCGTTCCCTGAGAAATCCAGGACAGTATGCTCCTGGGCTCCTAACTCATGACTGAGAGCCAGAGGTCGAGAGTTACGGGTGGAGACTCTTGCAAATGCCTCTGCCATAGTGTTGGCCATTGTGAAACCATCCATGATCTTAATTCCATTGACCTTAAGAACAGGTGGAGGACTAGGAGAAAACTTCCCAGCCATCTTAAGGACTCTTCTGAACACTTGGGTGAGTGGAGTTTTAGTATTAATTGAAGGCACATAGGCCTTCCAAGGTACACGTCATGCCTCTTTCAAAACAAGTCTAGTCCGAGCCCTTGCCCGTCGGAAGTCCTCTAAAAGAGGTGGGCTCCCTTTGATTGCAACAAAGACAAGAGAAAGCAGCACGCTTCTCCTTCACAGCAGTAGTGTAGACTGGTGACTACCAAGGGACAGGACGATTAGGAAAGTGGCCAGAAGTTTTAGGGATAGAGTTGAGAGTAGCAGAATTGAGCATATCAGTGAAATATGTTACAGGCTCGTCAGTGCAACCAAAATCTGCTACAGAAGAGACTGGAGAGGTTAGCTCTCTAAGAAACTGCCAGTCAGCCTTCTCTAATCTCCACCTAATTATTTTCCAAAAGTATAGGAAAGTGGTCACTACCATATAAATCGGGCAACACACTCCAAGTAAAATCCAACAGAGCACTGGGTGAGCAGAGGGAAATTTCAATGACGGTAAAAGTCCCAGTAGGGCTATTAAAATGTGTCACATCTTCCGTATTTAAAATGCTACACAATGCAAACACACATCCACACCACACGCAACCGAGTACACACAAAACATACTATTAATTCAATGCGTTTCTTTCGTACACCTTACACACTACCCACACACTCTTGTACTACACTTATTGATTCATGTATTTTTATTATGTATATTTTCTTATTCATGTTTGTTCCCTCTCCCCTTCCTCCACGTATGTTCCTAAACATTTCTGGGGAGAGGGGGGTAATACAAGTCGCCGTCAAAAAAGCGTCGCAGTGACGAAACTCACCGAGCACTAAGCCAATATCACGTTTACCTGTTTTACCATTATTTATTGTGGGACATTAAAAGTAGAATAAGACCTTACCTGTATTTTGTTGTTTAATATTTCGTCATTTCGCCTTTAACTTTCAACACAGATTTGATTCTTTTTGGCATACTGTCCGAGAGTTTTGTTAAGTATGCTTGATCCATCGTTGTCCAGATATTGCGGATGTTTTCAACTAAGGCATCAACACTTAAAATAGGCATTTTTATCATATTTCTTTTCATCTCATTTCACACATTTTCAATGGGGTTTAAATCTGGGCTGTGTCCTGGCCACTCAATCATCTCAGTATTGTGTGAAGCCAACCATTCCTTCACTCGTCTTGCCCTGTGGCATGGAGCACCATCGTGGAGAAACTGACCACCATTATGACCCTCATAAAATGGTAGCATATGGTTATTTAGTACATTTATAGATAGGTTACTATTCATGGTCACATTTCTGTCTAAAAAATATACACCACCAGTACCCTTCTCTCCACTGAAGCAACCCCAAACCATAACACTTGCTGGAAATTTAACTGTTTTCACCGTATATTTTTTATCAAAGCGATCGGCACCAACAGGATGACGCACATTCCTCTTATCGTTTGACACAGTTTTGAAAGAACTTTCATCACTGAATATGACTTTGCTCCAATCTTGAGATGTCCAGTGTTCATATGTTTTGCAAAATTCGATGTGCTGCTTTTTCATATTTTCTGTGAGGAGAGGCTTTTGAACTGCCCTGCGACAGGGTAAGTGCAGGACTTTCTGGAGTCGACGTTGAACTGTCCTCACAGAAACATTTTCAAGTAAATTGTTATAAATTCCTTTTAATTCCTTGGCTGTAATAAACGGGTCTCTCTTCACCTCACGATCTAACAACTTATCTGTTCGTTTATTAGTTTTCTTTTGTCTGTCACTGCCAGGTTTCCTACATGGAGTGGCATTTGTTCCTGATGAACTTGCAGCTTTCTTTACCCTACGAACGGCTGTCTCTGACTTCCCTATTTTCCTTCCAATTTCTCTATTACCGAGTCCCTCACGCACTAGTGCCAATACAACACTCTTCTCTTGCATATTTAGGTTTTTGACCCCCAATATGAAGCTTTTTTTTTAAATATGACTGTTAAACCCACGACTCTTACTGAGTTACCAGATATGCATTTATATGAATTTAATAAACGCCTTTGTTATAATAACGCATTTACTCCTTAGCTTACATTTCGTCCACGAATATGTAGTGATGTTGACAGTGCGACGCTTTTTATGACGGCGACTGAATCCACTCTATGTACAGTTGGTTCCACTCCCGCATTTACTGCTGCGCGTTGCCAATGTTGAGCCACCCAGATATTCGAATCCCGAACGAAGCTGTAAAAGCGAGATTTTTGTCCTCTTAGTTTAATATTATGATTTTACTTTACTCTGGGAGGAAAACAAAAACCCACTGCCTTTAACAAAATAAAAAGCCACCAGTGTATGCTACTACTCTATCCTATAGCTGGATCAACCCGGTCTGGAAAAAAAAAACAAGAGACCGATGAGGAACAGGACTTACCTTGCGAATACCAAAAATAAATTATACAAAGGACAAGTCCAGCTCCTCTCCAGTACTGGGTAAACGCTGCCACCACCAGACCAAAGTCGATCAGAGGAACCAAGTGAACACACACCGAAAGGGTAGCGTAACGTTACGTTAAGAAGGCTCGGGAGTAAGCAACCCAGACTACAATTTTAACGGGGTTACGATCAGTGACTTGAATTGAGAATTAATATCTATATAGGAACACAGTCTATTTGTTATATCGGTGACGGAAATACTCAGCTAATTATAATCCAGTTTATTTAAAATATTATGGCACGAGTACATTTATATAATAATAATACAATAATTTCTTCTCCCCCTCCCTTATTAATATCTCCTACTCCCCGTTCTGTCAACTAGGACATGAACAATTCCGTGTCTCGCCAGTTGACAGAGCTAACACACATAAAAAAAAAAAAAAAAAAAAAAATATATATATATATATATATATATATATATATATATATATATATATATATATATATATATATATATATATATATATATATATATATATATATATATATATATATATATATTATATATATATATATATATATATATATATATATATATATATATATATATTACTATGAAATATCCCCCCTCCCGTAATACAGTTCCTACTCCCCGTTCTGTCAACTAGGACAGGAAGAATTCCGTGTCTCGTTAGTGACAGAGCTAAGCACACATAAAAAAATTATATTACATGAAGTGCCCCCCCTCCCACAATATCCCAAATAATTCCTAATAATACATTTTTCACCACAAGGCTGAAATATAGCTAATACAATAAAAAAGAATTACATCCTAATCTCAATATTACAATAAAGAACTTTTAGAATTGCCAGCAATGTTTCTTTAATCTTTAGGTACCACGTGGGTCACTTTACACCAAGGGAGAATGCTTATAATGGCTGTCACCCCAGCCCTCACTCCCACCTCCCCGCAAAGTAGTGACCCACGTAATTAATTTTATGGCATTTCCATCAGTTCCACCATTACTGGTTTATTTTCAGTTACATATTACCATTTACACCTATTCTCTTACTTAAATACATTGCCTTCTTCCTCAGTTAAAGTATATTACAGTAATACACATATTCTTGGCACGTATTGTTCCGCCAACAAGAAAAGTACTGTCTTAGCTAAGCCCTAACTAATCTAATTAATTTTCTAAGTAAGTTACAGTTAAAATGCAGGTAACAGCATAGGACAGTTAGGTTCGTAATTATACATTATAATTATAAATGCAGGTTATTCCCTGTATTCAATTAATTATTTTACATTCACTTCTTAATCACCACGTATTTCTCTATCCCTATATCAATCTACCTAAGTTTCAATTATTCTTCTATTTCACCGTTTTACCTAACTGTCACGAGTCAGACATAATACTCGTGACGTAATTTGAATTACAGAGAGTGGAAAATTCCATACTGGTCTCAATATAGAATGTTCTAGAGAAGGTTCTGGAATATTCCATTCATGAGACAAAGGAGACAGGAGTGGGTTAAGTTGGGGGTGCAGCTAGTTAATCTGCAGGTACCGGATTAGTAGCCAAAATTAGAAAAGGGTCAGGAAGGCCGGGGTTTCAACTGAATTTGCCACATTCAGTCATATAGGTGTTCGTACATTAATTACAATTTGTATTAATAATTATGCTACCTGGGTAACTTATGGTATTGTAAATGATCGTGAAGTGGAGGGGAATTATCGGGAATTATTAGCACGCCATAGGTAAATTGCAATTGCAGGTATAACTCAGGAATAAGTGGGTACAATGTAAATCGTAGCCAGTTAGGAAAAAACGAACAAAAATAGGAGGAGGAGTCAGAGAAATTTTGAACCAGTTAAGGAGGAAGAATTGGGTCAGTTTGGACAGGACACTTGGAGAGACAACACTCGTATAAACTAGCTTCCGCTTGCCTGAATTAATCCTCCACGTGTTGAGTGGGGAAGGATCAACGTAGACGCCGAATTCGTTGGATATTACCACGATTCCAAGGCTTTACAGTTGTATACTGGCCAGTTGCATCGACGGTGGTTCAGTAAGTGAATTAAGGTGAGGGGGAGCTGGATCTTTGAAAATTACGAGTGTGTTGTGAGACTCTAAATTATTCCCAAGTGTGAGACATTAAGAAATATTCCAAACTCGTGTTAGCATTGATAGAATCACTACAGTGTAACGTAACCTAGACTATCGTCACGTATACGAACGAGACGTAGCGAGAGCGAGTAGCTAGTTAGCGTGGCGTGAGTGTGTGTGTGTGTGTGTGTGAAATTAATTTATTCATGTTGGCATACTGGAGTTGAATAAATATAGAAAATTTGCAATTGGTTGTTTAAATGCACCAGTAGATTTGTTATCTATATAAATACATATATATCGGGAAGAACCCCTTAACATAAATTATTATTATGTGCGTGGTGCTTGAGGCCTAAAAACGGGGAATTAATCCCCGACTTTTTGTTCTTCGCTGCAGCCAACCAACGAGATCATAAATTAACAGGGCAAGGTAAGTTGTAATTGTCATATTATAAAATACATTATCTATCATTCTCACATCACCGTCACACTAACTACAATCATTATTTCTATTGTTCATCTATAACCTCTAACTATAAATATTATTTGTACTTTTCAACATATTAAGATTTTCAGAAGAAGCCCACCACCGAGATTATTCGTCATTGATAATCTCGGCCTGGCTACTCCCTACAATCTTATACTAAAAGCCTACCCTAGTACCCGTAAATATTCTAAATAACAATATATATAAATATAGGGGTGTTACAAAGCGAAGCACTCATGACCGAGTGAGATGGAGGGAGGGACGACTGGATTGGGGAGGTGGAGGTCAAAGCTTCATCAGTGATCGAAAACTATTGTAGATGGAGAGAATAATTATGGTAAGCACTTGATGTAATATAGCAACAAAGCCGATTCTAAGTATATTAAGTTTTCTTCTCTTATTTACATACAACTGTATGCAATATATATAGAGACTTAACGAATTCACACGCCAACAATTTCTGATGATTATTTAAAGCTATAATTGTGAGTCTAGCAGTAGTTCGTACGCAGGCAGTTACGAGGAACGGGAGGAAAAATAATCATTACGATAACATCCATAACCCTTAAAGGTCGTAGTCTTGCATCATCCACTTTAAGAATATAGTTTTGTTGTAGCTATGGTTATTATTGTGTTGTCGCTATATGAGTGTTGATACACGGTTCTACCAATTACTGCCCCAAGTACTACTCCTCGGGTTCGCTCTTCTTCTAGTGGCCCAGGATTATACAAATCTTATCGTTTGAGTAAACCCTCAGGTCGAGGTGAGGCTCCGTGAGGCTTCCCCAAAATCAGTACTAAAATAACACTGTTCAAGGTCCTTCAGTGGAATTGCCGTGGCTTGTGTGCTTCTTGGGAGGAACTGCGCGTTCTTCTCTCTAGCTTCTCTCCTGCATGTGTTTCTCTCCAAGAGACAATGCTTGGGGACTACATTCCTGCCAGTCCTCAAGCATACTCTGCATTTTATTCCAATTTAATTGAAGGGCAGGGTCACCATGGTGGCTCTGCCATCCTAGCTCGCCGAGATATTCCATGCACAGGCCTGGAGCTTGACACTCCGCTCCAGGCTGTTGCAGTTAAGGTTTTTATGGACCGTGTGTACACTGTGTGCAGTCTATATCTTCCTCCAAGTGTTACAGTTGAGAGGGGTGATCTCAACCGTCTTGTACGGGACCTTCCCTCTCTCTTTATTTTATTAGGTGACTTTAATGGTCGTCATCCTCTGTGGGGTGACAGTTCGGTCAACCCCAGGGGTGTTTTTTTGGCTTCTTTTATTGAAGATGAGGGATTAGGGGTTTTAAATACGGAAGATGTGACACATTTTAATAGCCCTACTGGGACTTTTACCGCCATTGACAATTCCCTCTGCTCACCCAGTGATCTGTTGGGAGGCATGGAGAGTGTTGCCTGATTTATATGGCAGTGACCATTTCCCTATACTTTTAGAAGGTAACAGGTATGAACCACAGTCTCGTCTTCCTAGGTGGAAATTAGAGAAGGCTGACTGGCAGTATTTTAGAGAGCTAACTTCTTCAGTCTCTTCTGAAGCCGATTTTTGTAGCTCTGATGAGGCTGTAACATATTTCTCTGATATGCTCCACTCTGCTGCTCTCAACTCTATCCCAAATACTTCTGGCTACTTTCCCAAACGCCCTGTCCCTTGGTGGTCACCAGTCTGCACCACTGCTGCTTTCTCTCACCTTCGTCGCAATCGTGGGAACCCAACTCTTTTAGAGGACTTCCGACGGGCAAGGCCTCGGTCTAGACGAGTTTTAAAAGAGGCACGACGTGCATCTTGGAAGGCCTATGTGTCTTCACTTAATACTAAAACTCCACTCACCCAAGTGTTCAGGAGAGTCCGTAAGATGGCAGGGAAGTTTTCTCCTAGTTCTCCACCTGTACTTGAGGTCAATGGAATTAAGATCATGGATAGTTTGACAGTGGCCAATACCATGGCGGAGGCTTTTGCAAGAGTCTCCAGCCGTTACTCTCGACCTCTGGCTATCAGGCATGAGTTAAGAGACAAGGAGCGCACTGTCCTGGATTTCTCAGGGAATTAGAATGAATGTTATAACCATATATTCACGCTGAGTGACCTGCATTCTGCTCTCTCTCTCTCTGCGGCGACACTTCTCCTGGGCCAGACAACATCCCATATGCAATGTTGCCACACTTGGGTGAGGAGTCGATCTCATTTCTTTTAGCTTTATATAACAGAATCTGGCTGGAGGGTGTCTTCCCTTCTGGGTGGAGGGTTACTACCATTCTTCCTTTCCTCAAGCCGGGCAAGGACTCTGGTGTTGCCCTCAATTACCGACTAATTGCTTGGACCTCCTGTCTCTTTAAACTATTTGAAAAGATGGTGAATGTCAGACTAGTATACTTCTTGGAACGGGGTGATTTTCTGTCTCCGTTCCAGTCTGGCTTTCGTAAACACCGTTCCACTACAGATGATCTGGTCAGGTTGGAAGCTGCTGCATGTGAGGCCTTTGCACGACATCAACATCTTGTCTGTGTATTCTTTGATTTAGAGAAAACGTATGACACTACATGGCAATATGGCATCCTGCAGCAACTCCATGTATATTGCCTGCGGGGTCGCCTTCCACGCTTTCTTAAGAGGTTTCTCAGTGGTCGCAGTTTTTCTGTGAGGGTTGGTACCACCCACTCAGCATCTGTTGCACAGGAGGAGGGCGTTCCCCAGGGACGCGTCCTCAGTGTCACATTGTTTGCAGTAGCAATTAATGCCATTGCCTCATCCCTTTCGGACGGTATAGCCAACTCGATGTATGTTGACGACCTAGCAGTCTCGTTTGCTGCTTCCCGTATGTCAGTGGCAGAGTGGCGCATGCAGCTTGCCCTTAACTTCTGTTTCACCTGCGACATCAATCGGTGCGCAGGTGAAACAGAAGTGTCTAATACAATTAAATAATGCATAATATATATAATATATATATATGTACATATATGAAATATATATAATATATATATATATATATATATATATATATATATATATATATATATATATATATATATATATATATATATATATATATATATATATATATATATATATATATATATATGGACAGAGAGTAGTCTCAGGTCACTACGTTTGACAGATATCAGGTGCGACGATGTCACATCTACATATAGGGGCCGAGAGGGTGGAAAGGGAATTATGGCCGCGACTGTACAACATGAAATATTAATTAAAACCAAGATGCGCTGCTGATAGCTGGCATATACTAAACATTCATAGAGACAACTGTCCGAGACTAGCTACTGCCTCACCAACCAACCATTTCTTTTACCGTTTGAGAGCATAATACACTGATAACAAACAATAACTAATGACTTTACTAACCATCACAATGTTGTGGTCTACCAATGTCATGTTTCTTATGTAACAGATTTATATAGTTGACATAT
Organism: Petrolisthes cinctipes; assembly: GCA_033782935.1. Taxonomy (NCBI): domain Eukaryota; kingdom Metazoa; phylum Arthropoda; class Malacostraca; order Decapoda; family Porcellanidae; genus Petrolisthes; species Petrolisthes cinctipes. Next base: position 497,425 of record JAWQEG010000028.1, read on the forward strand.
AATTTAGTAGAGCATTACTGCTTACAATCCTCTCGCTAACTTTCCTCAGTAAAACATGCACCACATCATTTCCAAGCCTACACCCCTCCATTACCATCCCCCGATTTACTCCTGGCATGCGTTTCGGATATGCGAGTCGAAACTGGAGGTTCACACCTTGTGGGGTACAAACATTGACAACGATGGAGTGATGAACGTAGCAGTGGAGGAGACTGTACATGTGAGCTAGCGTTAGTGGTTACATGAAATATGAAATAAATATTGATTTACACTCTCGTAGAGGTGTAGGATGGTGATACTTTCCATTTCAGGATATTGTACCATACTTTAGGCGCACTTGCCCACAGAAATCGGGAAACTCATATGTGGATGGATTTTTACCCAAAATAAGCGGACACTTCTCTCAAACATGAGGTGAAACACAAAGAACACAAACACAAATTCACCAGTAATACAATAAAGTAAGATTGCACAAATTACAATACTGATAAGTAGAACGCAAACGTAAGAATTAAAACAAGAGATATCACACTTCTTACAATTAACACATAAGATATAACATGAATGGATAGAATGCACCAAGTAGCCCACACTTAACACGAAAGATATCACAATATGAATAGGCAATAGAATATTTTAATATGTTAAGAGAGATCACATACAAAATATCAAGAGAGGTCGCATCACTTAAATACAACTAATGAGTTTACATAATTGAATGAAATAATACAAGTTAGATTACTTTCTTTTAGAGTGGTTGATTTTCTGCATGTTCCTTTCTGTTGTCAGAACCAATTCTAATTTGCTTACACAACTTTCGCCCTACTTATATCCCCCTCTAACCAATCACAAAGATTAATACAAACTTTCCCCCAATTAGGAAGCTCGACATAAATCTCAACCAATCACACAATATTCCACTGATGTACAGTGAAATTGCGAATCATGATACTCCTCATGGATGACGTCACAGTGGGAGTGTGGAGGTGTGGGGGGAGGGGAGAGAGACAGGTGTAAAGACAAAAGCCGGCACAGCTGTCTTGCCCGCAAAATAACCAGCAGTTAGAGCAACTGCGCAGCTTGACTGATTGATTGATAGATGCCAAAGGGCATCTAGAGGCGTAACAGTTAGGGTCATATACCACCCAACATAATATTAAATTCTAAGGATTTCAAAATATATTCATTTATATCATTTATGAAATATATACACATGTTATACAGGCTTCACAACCCCAAAAGAAAATACCAGCATAATTAATTAAAAGATCATCAACTAATACTCATATTTAACTAATGTAATCTGATTAACTTAAGTAATATATAGATAAGAATAAAATAAAAAAACGAAAAAAAAAAACATTGAAATCTCTAAAAAAGAAGCCACATAAATCATAAAGTTCACAACTCGTGAAGAAGGCCAGCCTCGTCCACAAAGGAGAGGGTGTTCCAGCCCACACTACAAGCCTCCTCCCCGAGCACCTGGGAGAGATTGTAAGAACTGTTCCCCACTCGGTACTCGGAGAGGTACCTACAACGAAGGTCCCCAAGGCTGGGACACTCCATAAAAAGATTCTGCACTGTCAAATGGACTAGAAAATCATCACAGGTACGGAGGGGGACCCTCTCCATTAAAAATCCATGAGTCAAACGTGAGTGACCAATGCAGAGACGGTCAAGAGCCGTATCCTACCAGCAGGACAGGCCACTGTAGCTCCATAAACCCAGGTGCTGGCAGATGCCAAAGTAGCTTGTTAGCCCCAACGGCATCCCATCTGTCCTACCAGCAGGAACGAACGGCAGCATCTATGTAGGGTCGAAGGTCTACAGCAGGTACGGGATGACACCTGGCAGGAGGCTGAGCACTGGAGGCCACAGCCTTAGCCAGGGCGTCAGCCCGCTCAAATTCATCAAGACTCGCATGGGCCGGAACCCAACAAAATGTGATTCTGAGGGCATGACGTCCAAGGAGCAAGCCACTCAAGAATGGCCAGTACCAGGGGATGGAATAAATCTGGAAGTCATCAATGCCCAACTGCTTCATAGCCTTCCTGAACCTTTTAGTATGCAATGCCAACAACAAACCATCAAGGACTGACGACGGAGATCAAGAGGCGGCTCATCAGCATTAACTAGAAGACTGAGGATTGGAGATGACCTGAAGGCTCCGGTTGCCAGATGTACAGCTCCGGACAGATCAATGGTCCACACCCCATCCATCAGCGACTTGGTTTGTTCCTCGTCGGATCTGGTAACAGTTGCAGGTGGAGGGAGGGGGGATGTTAGTGGGAGAGGAGGAGAGAAATGTGTGCGGAGCTATATAGGAGGGTAACGAATGATCAGGTAGAGAGACGTGTGTCAGGAGGAATGAATGAAGCATACACTGTGAACGGTATCGAATCACCAATAGTATAAAGCAGGGTTCTTTAAACTTTTTCAGTCGTGACCCAGTTTTTACTATGACATTATTCTAGCGACCCATACAGAAAGATCTTTTACAAATGATCAGAATTATCAACCAAAGAAGATACAAGGCCAGAAACTGAAACGTAATATTTATGATTAAAAGGAATTCTAACCAGAATTATAAACACTGCCTCACCTACCCCTCCCTCTCTCTCTCATTCTCTCTCAAGAAGGCTAATATTTGTGCAATGATTTTGTTTTATTGATAATTAGATATATGAATATTCAATTATAAAAATATGTTAGGTGGATTCATGTATGAACTTCATATTTATTTTATTGTCACGAACATTATTCTATTTTATTCATGTATTTATTTTTGTGAGCCTGCGACCCAGTTTGGAGGAATTCGGGACCCGTAGTTTGAAGAACCCTGGTTTAAAGAAGTGCATACTGCATTAACGTAAGTGGATATAGGAGAGAAGAAACGTGATGATTTGAGGCGAGGGTGAGGGGGAAGAGGGTAAGAAAAATGAAGGTGATTAGTTGAAAAGTAATAACAAACAAATATAATTAGAATATCTGTTACATTATATCCTTTAAATAAGGCACTGTCTTTTGTTCACCATCGTAGTGGGATAGACTACTGAATATATATTATCCTTTGGATATTAGACAGCTATCCCTGTATTCGTTTTATCCCTTGTGCTTGCCCCGTAGGGGGGTATTGCCAGTAATGATGTGGGCAATACTTTAAGGGTTTTGGCGCCCCTTCGGCCCCCGCCACTAGCTTATATTTCTTCAACTGTCCCTCCTTTCTTCCTATTTCATTCTTGCTTGCTGTCACACCTCTCTATCACCTTTTCCTGGTGCTAAATGACCTCGCTGTTGCGCCACCTAATATCAATCAAATCCCTCGTGCTTGTAGTCCACCCTATTTATCACCTTCTCCCAAGCCCAGCTGTTTTGTTTTCTTTTTCGGCAGAAGACGGTTTAATTTTCTAACTTTTTTAATAATCATATTTGTCAACAAATTCATTAAGCTATTTACCAGGATTTTTTCTTCTAAATATGCATTTCCTTAAAAATAATCTATGTTAAACTTAAATAGGCGCCGCTATATGGCGTTTTCAATAAACTTGGTCTAATTTTATGCAAAGGCTATATATATTACAGTATCTCTCAAGTAACTGGCAACCTTACACATCCTCCCTACTGTCTTATCCCTCTCTCGCTTGCCCTTCCCTCCTTTCTTACCGTTTATCTTTTCTTTCTCATATTTTTAACTTTCTCATTCGTTCTTAAAAAGTTTTAATGACATAGGCCTTTCTCCCTTATCACTTATAGTCCAATTATATGATTCGAAAAACTGCGGCTGAGATTATGTTGTAGATCGCATTTTGGTTCTCAATATGTAGAGGTTGATTGATTGATTGATATTAGGCGCCGCAACAGCGAGGTCATATAGCGCCAGAAAACGGTGATAGAGAGGCGAGACAGCAAGAAGGAAGGAAATAGAAAGAAAAGAGTGGTAGTTGAAAAACTAAAAGCTAGTGGCTGGGGCCGAAGGGGCGCCAAAACCCTTAAAGTATTTCCCACATCACTAATGCAGGCAATACCCCCCTACGGGGTCAATATGTAGAGAATTTAGAAAACAACTAGAGATTTATGGGGAAAGATATATGAATTAGTTAGAATTAAAGTGTTGGCAGATACTCATTATTATCCCAGCCACAGCATTTCGCCTTCATAAAACTGAAGGACTATAGATTTCATGCATTGCCATTTGCTAGTTTGTTGCTAGTTAGAATGTTAACTTGTTAAACCCATTTGCAGGAAAGAGAAATATATTATATCTTTCTTTTTAAGTTACTTATAGGTATTTTTTATTAAAATCTGTTTCGATATACATTACCTTACTTTTATCTAGTTCCAGCATTACTGCATAGAACACCATATGACACAATAAGGACCACAAGGACAGTAATAGTGATCAACGTGATGCTCATGTATCTCTCTATAGGTTACTGAACACAGTGTTTTATGCTCAACTTCAGAATTATGTTCTCAACATCATAATGATAAGCAAAAATAATAAAAACAATTGGACTATAAGTGATAAGGGAGAAAGGCCTATGTCATTAAAACTTTTTAAGAACGAACGAGAAGGTTAAAAATATGAGAAAGAAAAGATAAACGGTAAGAAAGGAGGGAAGGGCAAGCGAGAGAGGGATAAGACAGTAGGGAGGATGAGTAAGGTTGCCAGTTACTTGAGAGATACTGTAATATATATAGCCTATGCATAAAATTAGACCAAGTTTATTGAAAACGCCATATAGCGCGCCTATTTATGTTTAACATCGATTATTTTTAAGGAAATGCATATTTAGAAGAAAAAATCCTGGTAAAAAGCTTAATGAATTTGTTGACAAATATGATTATTAAAAAACTTAGAAAATTAAACAGTCTTCTGCCGAAAAAGAAAACAAAACAGCTGGGCTTGGGAGAAGGTGATAAATAGGGTGGACTACAAGCACGAGGGATTTGATTGATATTAGGTGGCGCAACAGCGAGGTCATTTAGCACCAGGAAAAGGTGATAGAGAGGTGTGACAGCAAGCAAGAATGAAATAGGAAGAAAGGAGGGACAGTTGAAGAAATATAAGCTAGTGGCGGGGGCCGAAGAGGCGCCAAAACCCTTAAAGTATTGCCCACATCATTACAGGCAATACCCCCATACGGGGCCAGCACAAGGGATAAAACGAATACAGGGATAGCTGTCTAATATCCAAAGGATAATATATATTCAGTAGTCTATCCCACTACGATGGTGAACAAAAGACAGTGCCTTTATTTAAAGGACATAATGTATATGTGCTTATGCTTCGAGGATATTAAATGCGCAGGAAACTCGTTACTCTTTAACAGACCAGGAAACTTTAGCAATCTTATGGGCACTTCGTACCTGTAGAGAAATCGTATTAGGCTATCCTTTACAAGTTTTCGCGAATTATCAATCGATTCTTGGCTTACTATAACCTCAAACCCTAACGGGAAAGTTAGCCAGATAATATCTAACAATTCAGGAATTTCTCCAGCATATTGATATTAACTACCTTCCAGGACGATTAAATGAAGTAGCAGATCCCTTAAACAGTCATCTTGTCCTTTTAGTTCCGAGGACACCCATGGACTTTGACCTTAATGCGGTTCGTAAACATTAGCAAACGGATTCTATGATAAATGTAATAAGATATTAATTAAACCCTGAGGATGAAAATAATGGATCAGAATTACCGAGTCACTTAAATAACTTTTCCTTCATCATAATATTATTTACAGAAAACTTAGGAAACGTGACGTACAAACCAATCAAATAGTAATACAGCGATCATTGGTTCCCTCAGTATTAACCTTATATCATAATGCAGCAGGACATCCTGGGAGAGATCGATGTCTGTCCACTCTCCGTACAATATACTATTAGCATAATCTAAGGGTAGATGATGAAACACATATATCGCTCAGTGCGAAACATGCAATGCAAATAAAGGCCATCCGCTTGGACCAGCTCCATTAGGGGAATATCCAATGCCGAGTGAACCATGGGAAATAGTAGGAATGGATTTACTCTCCCTACCACAGTCACATCAGGACTCGAATTATTTATTAACTGTGGTTGATAATTTTTCTAGGTATTTGGTGGCAGCACCACTGAAAACAAAAACAGCAGAAGAGGTTGCACATATTTTTATATCCAAATTCATACGTCCATTTACATGTCCCAAGATCATAGTTTCAGACAATGGTAAGGAATTTCGTAACAGTATCTTACAGATGATATCTGATTTCTATAAAATTAAGCAAACGTTTGTATAAGCATATCACCCTGCATCTACTGGGTTAGCAGAACGGCAAACCGTAAAATATTAAAAGTACTTCGTGGCACAGAAACAAATATAAATCCCTCCACATGGGAAGACTACATCGATATGACACTCAATAAACACTACAAAAAACGGAAATAAAAGGAAAAACTCCTCATGTAATACTATAGGGCGTACAGAAACGTGTTCCATATGATATAACAATTGCCACAAACAAGCCATGCTACAACATGGACAACTACGCTGAACGACAGTGAGTTGCATTTCAACAAATTCATCATGATGTACAAAACAAATTATAAGCTTGCAGGAATATTATGCGTAATCGCCGACATAACAAAGCAAATATCTCAAATGTTCACTCAAAGTTATAACATATTAATACGGGTACCCGATCAAACTTCGAAACTTCACACAGTCATATCTTTAGTAGGCAATAAACTTATAATAAAGCATAATTTTACCAGGCGGTTGATATTGTTTATGTAAACAGAATAATGATATTGGTAAAAAGCGCTCAAACCCAACCTCCAAAATTAAACCAATCAATATCTCTGGAAGATCAACAATTTCCTCTTCCTAGTAATATTATCCCTATTACTGATGGTAATAATATAAACAATTACAAACAAAATCTCCGATCGGTTTTTAATGAAACATAATAATTCTTCTTACAGTTGTGGCCCAAATCAACCTAACCTAACGGTTTTCATGTCTATACTCGCGGCGGCTACAGGCTCCGACGAAGTACACAACGCAAAAGATGACGTCTTAAATCCGTTTACAATTTTATCAAACTGTTGAAAAGAAATAGAAAATAATAATATATTGGTGACGAACGATATGATCACTATTTCTTTACAGGATATATCTGAATTATTACATACATTTTCTGCCATTGAGTAAGAGTTACAGATACCGGTACTTAATGATACACTAGTTTTGCTTGACAGGTACCTTACGAAAATAAACCAATTTAAATGCATTATATTCTGTAATATCCGTTCACCATTGGGCGCCCTAGGTATGAATTCAGCAGCTCAGGTAATATTGCTCGCTTGTTATACAAAAATATAATGCCTTACAGCCTTCATCACACCCCAGAACGGGGTTTAGCTAATTTTTAAGTGAAATTTCATGAGCACTATTTGGTACTGATTAGATAGTGGTATACAAGCATTATCCCATACATAAAAGGTTGCGGGACAAGCTGTTGCAACTCAAGGTAAGTTAGTGTAACAGATATATATTGGTGTACAAATTATTGCACAGAAATTAAATACGATTTATATAACTTTACATGACCAACAAAAGAAAAGAACTACATATATGGAATAATCACATCATATTTTTAGGCTTCTATTTATTTCTGTGAGTTGGCAGGAAAATGAATTGCAGCTACAGGAACTTAAAGAGGAATGACAACAATTTATTAAGAGAGTATTTACTGCGGGTAAGGTAAGATCAACTCACAATTATTACCACTCCAACAACTACAAGATGCAATGGTAAAATCAGTGATTAAATACCATCTTACTTACTATCTTTCATACACCTACTTGAAATATTATTATACAGGCATGCGTGGTATTTTAACATAAGATCATATACCCATTATTATTCACATAAAAGGTAAACTGTTATTCACAAACTACACACTTCAACAATTCCCAATGAAAACGGATGTAATCCTATAATGTTCGATTTTCATCCAATAAGTATTATACTTAGTGATGATGTCATCAGTGACACACAACTCCTCAAGTGCCATGTTGCATATCTTCCTTTATATTTTTGTCCTGCATATTTATTTGCATTTAATTAACCAAATGATGCAAAGTCTCCACTTGGAATCAAAGTAATGTTAATCAAGCACTATATGCATGTACGTTCATATCTATTACTAATCAAACTCTCTTTCATCATAATTTTTTAATTTCCACTATCTATACTTAACTGCTGATACACAATTAACACTGATTTGCCCTAATCACCCTACACATGGTATGGTTCAAGGCTACTATAAAGAAGCAGACTCATAGGAAATACGATCCAATGGAATCGTTACCTTGCCTAGTAAACATAATTTGCTTGAAAACATGACACACTCTCTTCCACCTTTCAACACATTTCATTTAATGTCGACTTGTTTAACATCTCCTAATTATCAGTTGTTTCAGAAAAAGTGAAACTATTAAGTTACTCAATGAGACTAGGATTCAAACATCCTTATTATATCATTTGATTCCTCCATATATTGATCAAAATAAATCTTGGTACCAATGTTTATTATCCCATGTCTTATCTTTCTGGCATGTACTATAATAATATTTTATATTGTATAAGACAGTCTACTATACTATTTTTGTATTGTATAAGAGAGATCTATCGACGTATACTGAATTATCTTGTATTGAAAAGAATAAGACATAGCAACAAGGCTCCCCCCTCATTAATGTGTGAATCTTTAGCATAGGTTAGCTTATATACACACAATAACATGCACCTAGCTAAACACATTAATTTTAAGAAGATTTTTACGTAACAATGTATTCATGTTCATGTATTTATATTCATTTATTGATGTTACTGTCTATGTTCATTTATGTATAAGGTGTGCCAATGTCTTAATGTCTATTTTTATGTTACTATACAGTACATGTAATCATTGTTAATATCTTAGTTATTATGTACCCTACCAAACATTGTGAACTTGTATTCTATTAAATAAAGCATAAAGCATTAACGCCTGGAGGCCAGGCTTGGGTAGCTTGGTCCGAGCGAATGTACACCATAAAACCATTAAGAGGGTCAAATGGAAAAAGGGTCAAATACCTTTTTACATTAGCTGATACTATTTTTAGATATGACCATATCACACCTGGTCAAACTGGTCTTACACACACACACGCCTGGGCAGGCTGGCCAGACCCAGGTGCTCAGGTCATAAAAAGGACATTAGCCTTCCTACGTCCCCTTCATAGAAGAATAGGAAAGCGAGTAAGAGTAAGGAATAAAGTAGGGAGAGGAGAGAGTAGGTAGACAGACAGACAGAGAATTAGACTGACCACTCACAGGCAACACAGTCACTCTAGCCATTTCTGTCAACTATTGAGTTTGAAATGTATATAAGCAGAGGAGGTACACTTGCATTTAGGATACCTACACTGACTTCCAAAGGGCTATAAACTATCTCCGTGAGAGAGAGACTCAATAATATAAGACAAGGCACATCATTATCATTCCATATATATATATATATATTAAGCCTTAAGAAACTTGTGAAGTCAATTACCTAAGAAAACCTAACCGTCTTCCACGTTACCTAATACAACAACCACAACAACAACAACAACTACTACAACTCCAAGAATTACACACAAGATTATTGTTATCAGATTCTGAACGAGTTAAAGCCTTAGAGGACGAGTACAACACGAGTACATTTATATTTATATAATAATAATACAATAATATTTCCCCCCCTCCTTTATTAATAGTTCCTACCCCCCGTTCTGTCAACTAGGACAGAAAGAATTCCGTGTCTCGCCAGTTGACAGATCTAATCACTCTTAAATCCACATACCAAAAACAGTTAACACAATATTAAAAAAAAAATCACATCCTAAACATCAATATCTTAATACATCCTAACATCAATATCCTAATAATATTATTCGAATTGTGAATTGCCAGCAATTATTATCAGTATTATTCACCACATGTGTGTTAAGTTTCTCAAGGGATTGTTTGCTAATCAATATGGCTTCTTCACCCAGCTATTATCACCAAAGCCGGAAGCAGAATGAGCACAAAAAAACATACTTTAGTTACTATGTCCTTACGTGAACACACAATATTCTTCAGTTATTTAAATTCTCTCACTGGACTAACCAATTCACCATTCACAATATCTTCAGTAATGTTACAAGATATAAGGGACAAACGAGAGCTAGCTTGAGCTCTTACCTGTTATCACCAAAAGCCGGAAGCAGAATGAAAAGGACCTCCTCTCCACCCCCGGTCAAACAAAGTAGTGCCCCCGTATTTCTAATTATGGCATTCTTATCAGCTCTACCCCTACTGGTGTATATTCAGTTATATATCATGATTTACACATATTCCTGTGCTCAAATACATTGCCTTCTTCCTTGGTTAAAGTATTATATTACTGAAGTATACATATATTCCACCAGCAAGAAAATGTACCGTCCTAACTAGATCCTAATAGACCATCCTACTAAAATAATATCTCTAAGTAAGTTACAGTTAAAATGCAGGTGCCGTACCATCATAGGAGCGTTAGGTTCGTAATTATAAATTATACTTATTACTGCAGGTTACTCCCTGTATCCCAATTAATATTGTTTCAAATTAATCTCCTAATCATTACTTATTTTCCTATCACTATTAACCTACCTAGGTTTCAATTATTCCTCTATTTCACCTATTTACCTAACTATAATCAATATTTATATTGTTCATCTATAACCTTTAACTATAAACATTATTTGTACTTTTCATCATATGTAACATTTTCAGAAGCCCACCACCGAGATTATCATCTCATTGATCATTTCGGCTTGGCTACTCCTTACAGTCTTATACTAAAAGCCTACCCTATTACCCGTAAATACTCTAAATAACAATATATATAAAAATAGGGGTGTTACACATATAAGGTATAAAGCTTATGATTCATATTTAGTCATATGTAATGAATGAGGGAATAATTCTACATACATAGGTGGTAATAAATAATGTATAGTTCCAACCGTTTTTTGTTTTCACTAATTTGAAATTAAAATTCCAGGAGCCGGATACTCAAAAAGTTCCTAAATTAGCCTTCCTATCTCACTTAGGAATGCCTAGTGTAGGAACAGGTTAGGAACTCCTATCTCGTTTCCTAAGTGCCCATACTCAAAACATTCTGGGGAGTTCCTAAACCCTTCCTAACACTTAGGAGTTCCTAAATCCTCTCGGAGTTTCTAAGTCCTTTAGCCAATCAGGAAGGAGCTCTCAAATAGTTCCCGCATTTTTCCAGCCAATGGGGAAGAAGAATCATATCAGCTGTGTATTGTAAACACGTAATAAGAGTGCCTCTAGCTGCGTCACTACCACTACGCAACACTCGCTTATACCTCGTCGCCCCTTCAAGCCAAAGCTATTTTACTACTCATCATGTCTGACAGCCATGCCGAAGTCCAACCACCAGCAAAGAAGAGAAGAGCCGCTAACTTCTCAGAGGAAGAGCTAATGCTATTAATCGAGGAAGTGGCAGAAAGGAAAGCGGTACTGCTAGGGCCTTTAACTTCTGTGATGACCAATAAAGGCAAAGAATTAGCGTGGAAGGCTGTCGCAGAAGCGATCAACAGTGTCGGCGTTGTTCAAAGAAATGTATCGGACATTAAAAAGAAATGGTTCAAGGTAAAGTCAGAGGTGAAGTGTAAGGCAGCGAAGGAAAAAAGTGAAAGGAGTAAGACTGGTAAGTCATCCCATATCTTGAAGACTGTTTTTAGATACAGTAGTTGCTACTGCTTGAAGATAGGATTAGTCTGTGTACTGTAATTTCATCATTGTGTTTTCCGTCACTACCTTTTGTTATTCCAGATGGAATTTGTTGGAATACTTAATTTTGGGTGTTACAATGCTAGAAAAATAAAAAGAAGTTGAGTGGTTTGGTTTAGTAATATCAGTATCCATCCATCTTAATTAATCAACAACAACTTCCATAGTATAATTTTATATCCTCTCTTGATTTTGTGTTAGGTTAGGTCAGGAAATTTGGGCTAAATTCTACTTTATTAACCTGCACTGAGCTGTAGGGGTGGATTACATGGTTATGTTGGCACCTTAAGGCAGTTACTAACTGTTGTCATGATATGATTTGAGTACCAATTAATTATGCATTAGATGATTGCACTGTAACCCACATGGATAGATCCTATTGTATTAAAATCAATCCACATTAATGACAGGCCCTAAGTAATGCCTTTGATGTACCAAGATTCTATCAAGAGGGTCACTATGTTTGCTTTTGGCAACATTAAGTAATAATGGATGATGATAATTTTGTGTTTCTTATACAGTTCTGAGTTATGCATTTTTTTACAGGTGGTGGTGTAGCAGAGCCGACTGTCTGGAAGCCAACCGAGGAGGCAATGCTGGCTCTCTTAGAAAGTGAGGCCATTGAAGGATTTTCTTCATTAGAAAGCGGCACAGTAAATCCTGGTAAATGTTAACAAGCTGGATGAGTGCATTTTTGTTTTCACTACATGCCATACCGGTACTTTACTAAAGTGTCTTCAGATGAAGAACGTCTTCGAGTCTCAAGCTGTATTTTTACACGAAGACATTTCTCAACTGGAGACAAAGATAATGGTGGCACATCTAAAATTAACTATATGGCCTATCCTCTTGCCTCCAGTGGAGAACTATCTTCGTATAAAAATATAGTCCAGACTGTAGGACATTCTTCATCTGAAGATATTGTTTTTAACTACAACAGTAGGTTCTCTCACAGGTGATAGTGGGAAGGCTGTGTTGAGGTGGTGTCATGCCTCCTTCCTTGTACAATTAAGTTTTGAAGGATGTATACTCATCATATAGAGGGAGAGCTGTAATGCATAATTAACACATCATTTATTCTTACAGCTAGGCCGCAGCCATCAACATCTGCTCTTTACAGACAACCAACTGGAACTTTGGTGACACCTGTGGAGCATATTTCACCACAGCCACAGTCCAGTAGGTGGATATGAAATAAGTAGTTGGGATGTTAGAAAAAATTATTTATTTACTTTTTGGCAAGTTAGGTAGCCAAGACTATACGACCCGCCAGGGTTAAATGGTTAAAGAGGACTAACATCAGGCCCATTGGATCCCATGTCACTTCATAAAAACATAAATGTGGTTAAAGAAAAGAAAGTAAATCGTAGCTGTGCTAAGTTAAATACTACTCGAAAGGCTGGTTTGAGACAAAGAGCTCATAAAGCGTGTTTTATTAGTGAGAATAACGTATATCTTATCTCGGGTTCAAAGTGCTGTATAATGTTAGGTATGTTGAGCCGTGTAGTAGAAAACGAGGAAGTACCGTACAGTCTCCTCCACTGCCACGTTCATCACTCAGCATTGTCAGTGTGTATACCGTACAAGGTGTGAATCGCCACTTGTGACTCTCTAACCTGAAACACATGCCAGTATGAGTTAATTCATACTGGCATGTGTTTTGTGCAAGAGAGTCAAAAGTGGCGATTCACACCTTGTATGGTATACCCACTGACAATGCTGAGTGTTGAACGTGGCAGTGGAGGAGATTGTATTCTGCTGTTTATTTTTAGTGGAACAGCATTGCATATACAACACACCATTTATTCTTCTTACAGATGAGCCTCAGCCATCAACCTCTAGTGTAAGACCAAGGCCGGTGGTAGCAACACGGGAACCTGCTGTACCCTCTACTTCCCGGGGCAGTCAGGAACTTGACTTGTTGCATCACAGTGGGGAATATTCAGAAGCATCCCAGTCACTGACAGCAGAGTTCATTGATGTTGAGGGGCAATCAAGCATGGTGGAAGTGGTTCACACTCAGCAATCATCATTTGACGCCTTGATTCCCGAGACAGTGCTTGAGGAGCATGAGTATACAAGAAGGGCATCACCACCACCACCAAGTAGGAGGGCCGGTACCAGCACCCGTACTACCAGCCGTGCTACCACTCCAGAGCCCAATTTGGGTGAGAGGATGCTGCTGGTCCAGGGTGAAATACTGGAGGTGTTGCGGGATACTCTACCACCCCTTCAGGAAGTTATGGAAAGATGCCTGCCAAGAATTGCCTCTGCACTTGAGCACCTTGCAGAGGCACGAGGCAGGCATCAGTAAGTATGTTATTTTTTTTTTCTTTGAAGTTTTATGTTGCTGTTATGTATAGTTTTTTATTTTAGTTTTAAAGTTACTACAGTACAAATGATACCACAGTAACCATAGTTGATCAACGCCAATAATATCCTAAATTTATATTTTGTTCTTGTGTGTCATGTTCCTCATATATTAAAGTGCAGTATAGTATTATATATATTAAGTTCATATCAATTACAAATGAAATATATCTCAGGAAGTATGGTTGTGTGCCAATAATATGCTTAATTTATTATTTGTTCTTGTGTGTCATGTTCCTCTTATATTAAAGTGCAGTATAGTATTATATATATTAAGTTCATATCTATTACAAATGAAATATATCTCAGGAAGTATGGTTGTGTGCCAATAATATGCTTAATTTATGATTTGTTCTTGTGTGTCATGTTCCTCCTGTGTTACAGTATTTTATTTTATTTTTTAAAGTCAGCATTACACATGAAATCAATGTCACTGTGTACTATATAATTATATATCTTTGTTTTAAGCTTAGTGCAGTTTTGTATATTTTTCTGATTTAAAATCACTACATGATTAGGTTAGGTTTTTCCATCCTCAAACTTACAATCTCTTCTCCATCCATCTTTTCAAGCTCAGTCTCTCCTCCATCCCTCCTCTCCAACCTACAATCTTTACTCCAAACTTTCTCTTACACTAATCATATGGTGTGGGACCAATGCACGGTAGGCTGTACTGTATATTTAGTGCTGTCTTCTTTACTTGCCTGCACATCTCCACTAGCACAGTGGAAGTGTTATACATATTTTGCCTTTGCAGAAACTGTGATACTGTGTCAACTCAGGTTTATTTATTTTTTCCTTTAAACAAAATGTGATACTTTATGTAACTCAGGGTTATTTTTGTGTGTGCTACTTTTAGGCTTAATTATGTAGGCTAAGGAAATATAGGTATATACAGGATATATTTTTTAAAAATTTTATTACTGGATAAATATATTGAAGAATTGTTAATGTGAGCATTAATTAAAAAAGTTAAAAAAAATCTGCCTTCTCATGATCCAACTCAGAGGTAAATAAAAACAAAAAAGACATCTTAGTTAAGTCACAGCCTACACAGTGAGACAACTGCAAAAAGAATCCTTTTCATGAAAAAACATTATCCACAACATTGTTACGTGCTTGTTGTCCTGCAGCACGTCCCTGTCTCGCTCCTGCAGCCTCCAGGGGTTCTGAATCATCAGGGTCTTCTTCCTCTCCTCCCTCTGCCTCTGCCTCTGCCTCAGGAAGTGGGATTCTGCGTCTCACACATCTGTTGTGGAGCAGAATGCATGCAGTGATAATTTTGCCACATTTCCTGGGCTCATACTGCAGAGACCCTCCAGACTGGTGTAGGCACCTGAACCTGGACTTAATTAAGGAGGCCAAAGGTCTGTTCAATTAAAACCCGTGTCCTCGTGTGGCTCCGATTGAATCTCTCCTCTCCTCTTGTCATGGGGTTGGCGAATGGAGTGAGGAGGTATCGTTCAAGCGGGTACCCACGGTCCCCTGTAAAAGGAATAAACCAATATTTAAGGACTGGCCTGTGCTTCATTTTCTATTACACAGTACACATTCTTTATTTGCAATAACCACTGAAATGTAAAAAATGTCTTCACTGCATTGATTCAAAAATCATCAGTATACAAAAAAATATTTTGAATGACGCATTAAGACTAACGAGAGCTTCATTACCTAAAACAAAGAACATTTTGTTCATTTTACTTGAACACGGAAGAGCAAGGTCGCATTATCTAATGAGCCACATCAAGTCATCTAGTACAGTGCATGAAATACATATTCCTTTTTGCTACTAATTACTTAACAGAATATACCGTATGGAACTGCAGTACAGTTGCCTTCAATGCCACATTACATGTGAATTGTTATAAAATCTTCATTATACTAAAGCTTTTAAGTTTAGGGAAGTAATACTCAAAGACTTCATTCACTAATGCTGCTGCTGTTTCAAAATTAATAGTCATAAAAACTCTTGCAACATGCACATAACCTTTCACTAATTAAAGACAATGTCAAGTGAACAATGCGGCAGTGGAAAAAAAGTGTACATACTACATACAGTACTGTATACCCTACACTATATACTTAGGTGTCTTACTCGTATACACGGTTGTGTATGCAGGTACATTTTTGGTGAGTTTTCAAGACAAAACAGGGTTAACTGTGTACCTACATGAAACACTAGATAATAGAATAAAACACCGTTGAGAAATCTACTATGTTACCTCATTTAGGTATCTTGAATGAAGTCATCCCTGACCCCGTCCAACCTAACCATTACTTTAATATTTTAGTAGCACATACAAAAAATTGGTAGAAGTACTGTACATAAAAGTAGATAATATTATGATTACCCTAAATCCTTACCTAGTAGATGGCAGTCTAGGAAATCACCTTCACCGAACTTTGCACGAAGAGCACAATTATTCCAGATGAAGGAATCGTGAGTACTCCCAGGGTATCTGACTGAAAAATGAGTAATTATTTGCTCACTATTGCAAACAGCCTGAACATTTATGGAGTGGTAGCCTTTCCTGTTCACATACACTTGTGCATTTACATTTGGGGCTTTTATGGGAATATGGGTGCCATCAATGGCACCAATTACTCTGGGAAAACCATTCACCCGGAAAAATCCTCTGCAGGTCCTTCCGATTTCCTGAAGGTTTGTGGGCATTTTTATTTCCACCATTGCTTTTTCTGATAATATATGAACCACTGAGTTCACCACTCTGCTCACACTTGCTTGTGTCACTCCTGCTGTATTCCCAATTAAACTTTGGAAGGTCCCCAGCGCCAACAATCGCAGAATCACTAACACTTGAGTACGTGTTGGTATCGCATGAGACCTTCTAGTGGGTCGAGCAACGTGTGGTTCCAGTTCCTGGCACAAATGTATTATTTCATGCCGAGGAAATCTATAGTAGCGCAGCAAGTGTTCATCACTATGATGTAGAGGGTCTAGCATATCCTTGTAGACTCTCTCACGCCTTAGCTGACGCCTATTTTCGTAGGCAAACCAAAGTTCCATCACTGCACTAGTCTCTTCACTCTCTTGCCTCTCCAACAACAACAAAATAACACGTTTGTGTTGGTGACTTCAAGTGTCGCGCTATCAATTTTCACAACTTTTCTACGGTGACGGAGTTCCTAACTCATTTAGAAGGCCTTGGGGGTCTTCCTAAATCCAACCGATTTAGGAACAATAAAAATGGCGTTCCACAGTGTCGATATTGCTTTGAGTATGAGTTCCTAGCTCGACTGGGGAAGTTAGGAATTCCTAACTGAGATAGGAATTCCTAAATTGTTTTGAGTATCCGGCCCCAGGATGGTTTGATCAAATAATATCATAATGTATCGAAGGTAGAAAATGTATAACAATATTAAGCCAAAGAAAAAACCCGTAAATAAGCTTTATGCGTGCATCCGTTAGGCTCAATGTCCGATGACTTTGCAGTAGCTCGTTTTCCTCAAAAGATGCTTCACAATTCATCTGATCAAACCATCTTGGAGTTCACTGGCATCCCTGTGGTTGGTGCAATGTGGCTGGATGAGGGAGAGAACATTAGTCCGGCACTGTACACTCTCAAGCCCTAAACGTGGACCCCCCTCGATACCAGACATATAAGATCTCGGAGCTTTCTGGACGACAGTTAAATGAAACAGTGCACAAATGAACACACTGTGCTCAAATTACACACGGGTGCCTCGAAGAGCAAAATGAACTCTTGGTGTCTCGAGGTTAGTACCGATTCATTCATAAATGATGCAATGTCTATAGTGATTGCGTTAGCCATTTTGTGATTACCGCTAGATGATGTTACTGACCTAAAGAACTATATACTCATCAATCCAGGATTTAAAACTGTTTAAGAACATCTATAAATTTCGTAGTATTCTAAACTTTCTTCTCGTTTATATAGTTCTTCGTAGAATAGGAAATAGCTCTCATGGGTTAGAAAGTGAACAATGAAATTGTAATAGTTATTTAATAAATTCATCAAAGCCTTGCATTAAAAAAATCTATATATTTGCTATCGTTGGCTGCAGGTCTTTAGCAACAGCATATTGGAATGATAATTACGAAAGTAATAAGGGGAGGGAGGGAATCTGATCCCATGAATTCATGTCAAACGGGGAAATATGTGGTAAAATGAACTTATATACTAATTTGGTAGTAAAGATCATAATAACGGCTGACATAAATTTTAACTTTGCTTTTATCAAGTTTCTCATGTAGATTTAGATTATCATAAAAATAAGTTTTAAGTCTCTTTCTATATTACTCACTTAAATATGTCAATCCTGTTTTTCTGCAGTCTATACCTTCCTCTAAGTGTTACACTTGAGAGGAGTGATTTCAACAGTTTTGTACGGGACCTTCCCTTTCCCTTTATTTTATTGGGTGATTTTAATGGTCGTCATCTTTTGTGGGATGACAGTTCAGTCAATATCAGGGATGTTTTATTGGCTTCTTTTATTGAGGATGAGGGATTAGGGGTTTTAAATACGGGAGATGTGACACATTTTAATAGCCCTACTGGGACTTTTACCGCCATTGACATTTCTCTCTGCTCACCCAGTGCTCTGTTGGATTTTACTTGGAGTGTGTTGCCCGATTTATATGGTAGTGACCACTTCCCTATACTCTTGGAAAATAACAGGTCTCTTCTGCTGCAGTATTTGTAGCTCTGATGAGGCTGTAACATATTTCACTGATATACTCTACTCTGCTGCTCTCAACCCCATCCCTAAAACTTCTGGCCACTCGCCCAAACGTCCTGTCCCTTGGTGGTCACCAGTCTGCACCACTGCTGGGCGGGAGAAGCGTGCTGCATTCTCTCGCTCTCGTCGCAATCGTGGGGACCTTATTATTTTTATTTTTTTTAGGAAGTCTGACGGGCAAGGGCTCGGGCTAGACAAGTTTTTAAAAAGGCATGACGTGCATCTTGGAAGGCCTATGTGTCTTCAATTAATACTAAAACTCCACTCACCCAAGTGTTCAGGAGAGTCTGGAAGATGGCGGGGAAGCTTTCTCCTACTCCTCCACCTGTCCATAAGGTCAATTGAATTAATATCATGGATGGTTTAACAGTGGCCAACACCATGGCAAAGGCTTTTGCAAGAGTCTCCAGCCGTGACTCTCGACTTCTGGCTGTCAGTCATGAGTTGGGAGCCCCAGGAACGCAGTGTCCTGGTTTTCTCAGGGAACGAGAATGAAAGTTTTAACCATATATATTTACACTGAGAGACCTGCACTCTGCTCTCTCTCTCTGCAGCGACACTTCTCCTAGGCCAGACAACATCCCATATGCAATGTTGCGACACTTGGATGAGGAGGCAATCTCATTTCTTCTATTTTTATATAACAAAATGTGGCTGGAGGGTGTCTTCCATTCTGGGTGGAGAGTTGCTACCATCTTTCCTTTCCCCAAGTCAGGCAAGGACTCTAGTGTAGCCCTCAATCACTGACCTATTGCCTTGTAAAAACTGTCTCTGTAAACTATTTGAGAAGATGGTGAATGTCAGACTGGTATACTTCGTGGAACGGGGCGGTTTTCTGTCCCTGTCCCAATATGCCTTTTGTAAACACCGTTCCACTACAGACGCTCTGGTCAGATTGGAAGCTGTTGCATGTGAGTCTTCTGCACGAGATCAACACCTGGTATGCGTGTTCTTTGATTTAGAGAAAGCCTATGACACTACATGGCAATATGGCATCCTGTAGCAACTCCATGCATATGGCCTGCGGGGTCACCTTCCACGCTTTCTTAAAGAGTTTCCCAGTGGTCGTAGATTTTGTGTGAGGGTTGGTACAGCCCTCTGAGCACCCGTTGCACAGGAGGAGGGCATGCTCCAGGGAAGCGTCCTCAGTGTCACTTTGATTGCAGTAGCAATTAATGCCATTGCCTCATCCCTTCCGGACGGTATAGCAAACTCAATGTACGTATGTCAGTGGCGGATCGGCGCATGCATCTTGCCCTCGACAGGATGTCGCGTTGGGCTAGTTTTTATGGGTTTCGCTTCTCTCCTGCCAACACGGTTGCTATGCACTTCTGCCGTATCCGAGGCATCCACCCTGATCCAGACTTAGACATGTATGGTCATCGGATACATTGTGTCGTGGAGACTCCCTTTTTTGGTCTTCATTTTGACAGACATTTGACTTGAGTACCCCATTTACATTCACTTAAGGACTCTTGCCTCCAGGCTCTGATCCTGTTGAGGGTCCTGGGCCATACGTCCTGGGTGGCTGATTGCGCCACCCTCCTCCATGTATACCATGTTCTTATTTGGTCAAAACTAGACTATGGGTTTGAGGTGTACTCCTCTGCCACGGATGCCCGTCTCAGAGTCTTAGACCCTGTTCATCATGCTGGGGTACGTCTAGCATAGCGGAGCCTTTAGGTCGTCCCCAATCCCCAGTCTTCTGTTGGATGCTGATTAGTCACCTCTTGATCTCCGTCTCCAGTCCTTGATGATTTGTTGCTGTCATCGATTACATCGACTTCCTGACTCCCTTTCCTGCTTGGTGGTGTCATCTGATATCATGTCTCAGTACTACTTTTCACATCCTTGCACACCATGGCCCTTTGGCTTCCGGATCAGGAAGGCTATGGAGGATGACTTCCAGATTTGCCCTGTGCTTCTTCCAGAAGTTGTTGTTGTTGTTGTTCTCCAGGGGCAGAATGGCCTCCTGCCACACAGACCCCTGGTACACTCTGGTCGCAGTAAAAAAAACAAATTAAAATAAAGGAGGTGCTGGCCCTATATGCCTGGGCTACCGAAGCACATCCCAGGGAAATGGGACCAGAGCTTACTGAACCAGGGAGTCTGGGGGCATCCGACCACCAGGGAGATTAGGGAAAAGGTCTTTCATCCCACAGCCAGTGCTGTGGGTCCTAGTCCATGTTACCACAAGAGCTACAAGTGGGGCCGCACCTACCATGAGACCAGCCCTGAAGGGACTATAAGAGGGAGGGAGTTTATACTGCTGCATGCAAAGGGAAATGCAGCAGTAGCAGTCCATACAGCAGTTAAAAAAAAATGAGCCTCTGGTTGCAGTATACCTCACGTGGGTTTTTAATCCATGTGGGCAGATCTCGTCAAATCCACTAGAAAGTGACCAGATCCAACAACAATCTTTATTCTAGCCCTGTGGAGGATGACTAATATTCACAGAGAATAAAGTCAGCTCCCCTGGTCAGATCTTCTAGAAATTTTTTACCTGCACTTGCTTTTCGGACAAGAACGAATCTCTTCCTCCTGAAGTGCCTCGTTCACTCTTTTAAGAACATGCCTCCTCTCACAAGGAGTCCCTCCCTGTTTACACTGATGGGTCAAAGTCTGATGCTGGAGTTGGTTTTGGAGAAGTCTTTCCTGACTTTTGTCATGACAGCAGGCTCCCTTCTCTCATGTCTATTTTTACTGCGGAGCTCTAGGTCATCTTATATTTTTTTACTATCCCTCATCCTTCTTTTACTATTTTCAGCGATTCCTGTAGTGCCTTGCAGGCCTTGGGCAATTTTAATTCTTCCCATCCCCTATAGTGGATGTCAATGGGAATGAGCGAGCTGATTCCCTGGCTAGGGCTGCGGCCTCCAATGCTCGACCTTCTGCTAGGCGTCATCTCGTACCTGCTTTATACCTTCGACCCCTCCCCCTCCCAACTGTGATGATTGTCTGGTCCCTTTGACAGTGCGGCATCTTCTTGTTGAGTGTCCCTGTCTTGGGGACCTTTGTCGTAGGCACCTCTCCGAGTGTCAACTGGTATGTGAACAAGTAAAACAAGGAAAGCCTTCTATTATCATAGAGATTTATTATGAGGAGGTTAAGGAGGCTTTCTCAGAATTTGAAAAGTGACATGAGACGTTAGTGAATAAAATCTGTGAGGGTGAAGAGGACGACAAAGAGATTCAGGCTAAACTTAAAGATAAAGACCAGTATATAGCTCTGGTAGAGATTATAAAAACTGAAGCATATGATCAATTGCTAGGAATTGTGTAAGAAAGAAAGTGACATTAGGAAGCAAGCAGTGAAAGTGAAAGTAAAGCCTCTTGAACCACCTAGATTTGATGGTGATATACATCAATATCAGACTTTTCGTAGCAATTATAATAACTGACAATTATGGAAAGAGTGCTTTTGTCCTATATTAGTGTTTGTCGGGCGAAGCATTGAGTCTTGTCCATGGTTGATTGATTGATTGATTTATTGATGCCATTAGGCATCTGGCAGCGCAACAGCAATGGTCACATACCGCCCAACATAAAAAGGTCATTTACATCATTAATAAAATATGTACAAAGATTAAATAATTTTCACTACCTCGGAAGGGAGAAGCAGCATGAATAAAACCCACGTCTTCCAAAAAAAAAAAAAAAATCATATATTAATGAAATAACCTACTTAAGTTAGATATATAAAAAAATTGAAATATTTACGAAAGAAACATTAAACTTTAACTACCTAAAAATTAATAGCCATAAATACAAAAAAATTCACAATTTGTGGAGAAGGCCAGCCTCCTCCACATAGGAGAGGGTGTTCCCTCCCACACTACAAGCCTCCTCCCCGAGCACCTGGGAGAGACTGTAAGAACCGTCACCCTTCCGGTACTCGGAGAGGTGCCTACGACGAAGGTCCCCAAGGCTGGGACACTCGACAATAAGATGCCGTACTGTCAAAGAGACCAGACAATCATCACAGTAGGGAGGGTGAGCCCTCTCCATTAAAAAGCCATGAGTCAATAATGTGTGGCCAATGCGGAGACGGACAAGAGCCATCTCCCACAGGCGGGACAGGCCACTGTAGCTCCACAAACCAAGGCGCTGGCGGTTGTCGCGGAGCATGTTAGCCCCGACGGCGTCCCATCTGTCCTGCCAGCAGGAACGAACGGTAGCATCTATGTAGGGTTGAAGGTCCACTGCAGGAACAGGATGACGCCTGGCAGGAGGCCGGGAATTGGAGACCACAGCCCTAGCCAGGGCGTCAGCCCGTTCATTCCCATCAACACCCACATGGGCCGGGACCCAACAAAAAGTGACTTTGCGGCCACGACGACCCAGGAGGACAAGTCACTCAAGAATGGCCAACACCAGGGGATGGGAAGAGGTAAAATTGCACAAGGCCTGCAATGCACTACAGGAATCGCTAAAAATAGTAAACGAAGGCTGAGGGAGAGTAAAAATCACTTGGAAGGCATATAAAATGGCCGAGAGCTCAGCAGTAAAAATGGACATGACAGAAGGGAGCCTGCCTCCATGGCAAAAGTCAGGAAAGACAACTCCAAAGCCAACTCCAGCATCAGACTTTGACCCATCAGTGTACACAGGAAGGGGACTCCCTGTGAGTGAAGGCATGTTCTAAAAAGAGGGAACGAGCCACTGGAGGAGGAAGAGATTTCTTCTTGTCTATAAAGCAGGTGCAGGGGAAAACTTCTGGAAGAAGCCATGGAGCCACCTTGGGGACCCTCACAGGACAAATCTGGAAGTCATCTATGCCCATCTCCTCCATAGCCTTCCTGACCCGGAAGCCAAAGGGCCATGGTGCACGAGAATGTAAAAGGTAGTACTGAGACATGATATCAGATGACACAGCCAAGCAGGGTAGGGAGTCAGGAAGTCGATGTAATCGATGCCAACAACGAACAATCAAGGACTGGCGATGGAGATCAAGAGGTAGCTCATTAGCGTCCACCAGGAGACTGGAGATTGGGGACGACCTGAAGGCTCCGGTCGCCAGACGTACTCCAGCATGATGAACAGGGTCTAAAACTCTGAGACGGGCATCGGTGGCAGAAGAGTACACTTCACACCCATAGTCGAGTTTTGACCTAATAAGAACATGGTATAGGCGGAGGAGGGTTGCCCGATCAGCCCCCCAGGATGTATGGCCCAGGACCCTCAACAGGTTAAGAGCCTAGAGGCAAGAGACCTTAAGTGTACGTAAGTGGGGAACCCAAGTCAAACGTTTGTCAAAAAGGAGACCCAAAAAGCGAGTCTCCTCAACACAGCGTATCCGATGACCATACATGAATAAGTCCGGATCGGGGTGAACGCCTCGGATGCGGCAGAAGTGCATAGCAACTGTCTTGGAAGGAGAAAATCGAAACCCATGAGAACCAGTCCAACGTGACAACCTGTCAAGGGCAAACTGCGACCAATGAGAAACTCCTTAAGAAAGCGTGGAAGGTGACCCCGCAGGCCATATAAATGGAGTTGCTGCAGGATGCCATATTGCCATGTAGTGTCATAGGCTTTCTCTAAATCAAAGAATACACTGAGGTGTTGATGTCGTGCAAAGGCCTCACATGCAGCAGCTTCCAACCTGACCAGAGCATCTGTAGTGGAACTGTGTTTACGAAAGCCAGACTGGGACGGAGACAGAAAATCACCCCGTTCCAAGAAGTATACCAGTCTGACATTCACCATCTTTTCAAATAGTTTACAGAGACAGGAGGTCAAGGCAATTGGTCGATAATTGAGGGCAACACCAGAGTCCTTGCCCGGCTTGAGGAAAGGAAGGATGGTAGCAACCCTCCACCCAGAAGGGAAGACACTCTCCAGCCAGATTCTGTTATATAATGCTAAAAGAAATGAGATCGCCTCCTCACCCAAGTGTCGTAACATTGCATACGGGATGTTGTCTGGTCCAGGAGAAGTGTCGCCGCAGAGAGAGAGAGCAGAATGCAGGTCTCTCAGGGTGAATATATGGTTATAACTTTCATTCCCATTCCCTGAGAAATCCAGGAGAGTACGCTCCTTGGCTCTTAACTCATGCCTGACAGCCAGAGGTCGAGAGTCACGGCTGGAAACTTTTGCAAAAGCCTCCGCCATGGTATTGGCCACCGTCAAACTATCCATGATCTTATTGACCTTAAGTACAGGTGGAGTACTAGGAGAAAATTTCCTAGCCATCTTACGTACTCTCCTGAACCCTTGGGTGAGTGGAGTTTTAGTATTAATTGAAGACACATAGGCCTTCCAAGATGCACGTCGAGCCTCTTTTAAGACTCGTCTAGCCCGAGCCATTGCCCGTCGAAAGTCCTCTAAAAGAGTTGGGTCCCCACGATTACGATGAAGGCGAGAGAAAGCAGCGCGCTTCTCCCGCACAGCAGTGGTGCAGACTGGTTACCACCAAGGGACAGGACGTTTGGGAAAGTAGCCAGAAGTTCTAGGGATAGAGTTGAGAGCAGCAGAGTGGAGCCTATCAGTGAAATATGTTACAGCCTCGTCAGAGCTACCAAAATCGGCTACATAAGAGACTGAATAAGTTAGCTCTCTAAAAAACGGCCAGTCAGCCTTCTCTAATTTCCACCTAGGAAGACGAGACTGTGGTTCGTATCTGTTACCTTCTAAAAGTATAGGGAAATGGTCACTGCCATATAAGTCAGGCAACACTCTCCAAGTAAAATCCAACAGAGCACTGGGTGAGCAAAGGGAAATGTCAATGGCGGTAAAAGTTCCAGTAGGGCTATTAAAATGTGTCACATCTCCCGTATTTAAAACCCCTAATCCCTCATCCTCAATAAAAGAAGCCAATAAAACACCCCTGGGGTTGACCGAACTGTCACCCCACAGAGGATGACGACCATTAAAATCACCCAATGAAGTAAAGGGAGAGGGAAGGTCCCGTACAAGACGGTTGAGATCACCCCTCTCAACTGTAACACTGGGAGGAAGGTATAGACTGCACAGAGTGTACGGGCGGTCCAAAAAAAACTTAACTGCAACAGCCTGGAGCGGAGTGTCAAGCTCCAGGCTCGTGCATGGAATATCTCGTCGAACCTGGATGGCAGAGCCACCATGATCACCCTGCCCTTCAAATGAATTGGAATAAAATGCTGAGTATGCTGGAGGACTTGCAGGAATGTAGTCCCCAAGCATTGTCTCTTGGAGAGAAACACATGCAGGAGAGAAGCTAGAGAGAAGAACGCGCAGTTCCTCCCAAGAAGCACGCAAGCCACGGCAATTCCACTGAAGGACCTTGAATAGTGTTACTTTAGTACTGATTTTTGGGAAATCTCACAGAGGTACTTCCCACTACCACCTCGACCTGAGTGTTTACTCAAACAATAAGATTAGTCTAATCCTGGGCCACTAGAAGAAGAGCGAACCCGAGGAGTAGTACGTGGGGCATCTGATATGTTAGAAGAAGATGAAGGTATATGAGCTGGAATATTCTTTGAAACAATTACATTGGTATTGTCCTGTACAGCAGTGGTATCATTGACACAGGCAGATACATCAACATTCATAATACAGGTGGTAGAATCACTCCGCTGCTCAAGCGGAAGAGAAACCAAATATTTTGAAGTAACAACATCCGTGGGTTCCACATTAACATCACGCCCCTCTGATGATTCCGAAGGAAGCTTGCGAGGAGGAACTTCTGTTGAATCAAGAGATTCATCAGAGCCACGAGAACGCTTCTGGTGAAAT
This sequence comes from Petrolisthes cinctipes, assembly GCA_033782935.1. Lineage (NCBI taxonomy): Eukaryota > Metazoa > Arthropoda > Malacostraca > Decapoda > Porcellanidae > Petrolisthes > Petrolisthes cinctipes. The sequence continues at coordinate 524,095 of JAWQEG010000028.1, forward strand.
TGAGAGGAAACTATGGGTGAGTCCACAGAGATGGTTGCCTTACAAGGAGGAACATCTATAGAGTCAAGTGCCTTAGAGGAACCACGAAGGCGTCTCTGTGGCAGTTAAGGTGACTTAAGTTTCATTTTTGGAGAGCGTGTGGCAGCCAGAACCTCTACCACATGAACACCTTTAGCTAATGTCTGAGAATTATCATCAGTTGAAGGGTCAGCAGAATGAGTGTCTGATAAAGTTTCCAAGACAGAGAAACTATTATGTAGAGTAACCTTTGAAACGCTCTCACTAGAGCAAAAAGTAGCTGCCTCTTGAGAGGGTGCTGCAACCGATTTAGGGCGAAGGGCGGAGGCGTATGTCTTCACACCACCATCCTTCTGTCGCCTGAAGTTGAGTTGCCGTCTGGCACTGCCTAAGCTAATGAATTGGGTATTAGTCAAGTGGAGGATATCTTGCTCAAGTAGGTACATCTTACATTGGCGAGAACGCAAGGGGTGAGCATCTCTGCAGTAAAAGCAGTAACTCTCTGACCGACACTCAGAAGTAAGATGTGAGTCAAGAGCAGAACAATTACCACACCGGGAACAGTTGTTGTAGTTCCTCCTCCCATGACCAAACTCATAACAACAGAAACACTGTAGGGGACGCTCAACAAAAGGCTTCACCTCAAATGAGGTGGGGTTAATGTTAATGCGATCTGGGATATGCGAGCCATAGAAAGTGAGGATGATCATATTTTTACTGCCTTTCATCTTCGTTACTCGTTGGACACTGTCTGGGCACATAGCGAGAATGTCCTCTTCAGAGAATTCATACAGGTCCTCATTATATATACGCCCCTTGCTATAATTAAATGTTCGATGTGGCTTAATAGATTCAAACATGCTATCAGAAGGACAGGGGAGATTGAGGAGCATCATGGCCTGTGTAAGATCTTTGGCTCTGATTAAAACGCCCTTACCATATTTCTTTATGTGGCCCATTGGTAATAATCCAATTTCTTTCTTCAGATACCGGGAAGCATGGATAAGGTTACCACGTCCCTCCCTGTAGTAAGCCACAAACCAAAAGGGTGTAGGAACCCGACGTTCCTTTGGGACATGCTCTACAGAGTCATCAAATATATTAGGGCAGTAGTCATTGTCACTGTCAACTACATTGATGGACCGCATCATCTGAACTTTACAATGAGTATCCCCCACCGTCAGAGAATCGTTTGCCTCAAATGCTGCTTTGGCAGCAGCATTTGTATTGAAAGTAATATAGCACCGATTAGACCTACAATCACTGTCATATGTGATTCGGATTCGAAGAACTACTCGAAAACACTTAAAAATGGAGTGGATAGCGCCATAGGAAAGGGATGCAAGTACATTCGTTAACATTAACGTGTCCAAATCGCTAACAGAGTTCTTCGACACTACACCCGACCTGCTAGGTCTAGTCTTATTTGCAGCTTTCTGCATATTACCACGACCAGAGAGTGACCTCTCGAGGGCCTGGTCGACCACCGCTCGAGGAAGAGATTGGGGCTTTTCTTTATTCATATATCATTGATTTGGTGTTTTTGGCCCCAGGAGCCAAGAGCTATTACCTACCGGGCAGATGAGGGGACCGAGCGCTGGTCGCCGTGGGCGGGGTACCTCTTCCCCAACGGGGCCACTCGTTTTAAAAAGCAGCCCCAATGGCTCGAAAGTTTGCCCACGACGGTGCTGAGACCCCCCTCCCCAACATCTCCCGGCGCCGTTGGCCCGTACTGGCAGCCTAATGCATGGGAACCATTTAGTCTGGTCTCTCACTGGCGACCTTACTAGCATGGGAAGCCCTCTTTCCCCGAAATCGGGGCAGAGCAGGGGCCTGAGCCCCCTCTAGTCTAGCTCGCCAGGTCTCAGAGACACGCAAGCCCCCCCACCACGTCAAGGCGGTTCCCGTTGGGGGGGGGGGGGTCTTGTCCATGGAGTGGAAGACGACTTTGATGAAATGTTTCGCCGTTTTGACCAGAGATATACTGACCCTATTAAATTGACAGATTGTGTTATTGATCAGTTAAAGAGATTAAAACCAGTACCAGAAGGAAATACGGTCAAATTTGTAAAAACCGTGGAAGTGTTAGAAAAGTGTTGGACAGATATGCAGAGAAAAAAATTGGAGGAGCAAATGTCAACTGTGATTGTGATAAATTTAATTGATAAATTATTACCCCCACAGCAAAAGCGGGAGTGGATCAAGAAATATCAGAGTTCGTCAAATAAAGTAAATGCCTTCCCTAAACTGATGAAATATTTGAAAGAACAAAGGGAACTTCTTGATTATATGGATACAGAGATTCGGAACAATACTCGCAGTACCAAGACTGCTTTCCATAGTGTAGAGGTAAAGGAGAAAGATAGTTAGTTGGTGAAAACATTACAGAAATTGCAAAATAATCAAATTGAACACCAAACTAACATGGAAAACATATTACAGAAATTGACTCAAGCTGTGATGAGCGGAGGACCCGGCTCTGTGCAACCTAACCAGAATTGTTATACTCCTAACTCTTGCTGGTATCATAATTCGGATTCACACACCATTAATAAGTGCAACACCTTTTATAATCTAGGACCTGCAACTAAGATGGATGTCTTAAAGAAGAATTACAAATGTTTTCATTGCTTAAGTAGGGGTCATAATTATAAGGATTGCTCCGAGAAGCGAACTTGTTACATGAAACTAGGTAATGGTAATGTTTGTGGTAAGCCTCATCATCCACGACTTCACTATTTATTTTATCAGAACAACTCTGGTGAAGTGAACATCCATATTAATAAATCCGAGAGTTCTGCATTACTTATGATTGGTCAAGTCAACTGTAAGAACAGTTTAGTTGTAACTCTGTTTGACGCTGGAAGTACAAATAGTCTGATAACACACCGCAAGGCTCGGGAACTTGGATTATGTGGCATACCTTATAGTATCACAATGACAACTGTAGGTAATGGTAGTGAGACAATTTCCACAAAACAATATAAAGTTCCCTTGGTTGATGAGATGGGTAACATGCATCTGATACCATGTCTAGGAATGGATGAAATTACATCTGAATTAAACCCAGTGCACTTGGACGAGGTCATTCACTTATTAAATGTCTCCCCATCATTGGAGATATCGCGACCTCATGGGAAGGTAGATGTGTTGATCGGGGCTGATAATTGCAATATTATCCCGATAACCGTTGAAACAGTAGGAAAGCTGCAACTCATGAAAGGACCATTTGGTTATTGTGTCAGAGGATCACACTCAGGACTCAAAGTTGAGGGTACTGGATATTATACCGCTCAAATTAACCACATAAGCTTAACTTCCAAATTGGATGAAATAAAGGGAGAAACCTATAAGACTGTAAAGGAAGAACTAGATACTTTTCTTGCTATAGATCACCTAGGTACAAATTGCAAACCCAGATGTAGCAACTGTAGGGAATGTCGTGACTGCAATAGAGAAACAAACATGACCATGAAGGAAGAAGAAGAAATGAAATTGATCCTTATTGGACTTGAATACGAGGAAAGGGAGAAAATTTGGATTGCACATTACCCATGGATTAAAGATCCCCATCAGCTTCCCAATAACCTCTGTGTAGCAATGATGGAACTAAAGGGAACGGAGAAGCGGTTGAGGAAACTGGGTGGAATTCGGTCAGCAGAATATAGGGAACAGATGGTCAACATGCAAGAGAGAGAGGTTGTTAGGAAATTAGCTAGAGAAGAGGTAACTCATTACAAGAGTCCAGTACATTACTTGTCTTACCATGAGATTTTAAAACCACAGTCGACCTCCACTTCTACACGCATAGTGTTTAATGCCTCTGCCTCATATAATGGTCCTGCCTTAAATGAATATTGGGCAAAGGGTCCTAATGTCTTGAATAGTCTTTTTGGCTTTCTGTTCAGATTTAGAGAAATCCTGTAGCCATTATTGGAGACATATCAAAGATGTTCAATAGTGTCAGGCTTTCAAAATTTGATAGTCATGTACATAGGTTTCTATGGAGAGACTTTGAAGATCTTGTCCCTGATCACTATGCCCTCACTGCAGACCCCTTCGGGGACATCTGTAGTCCTGCGAGTGTTGTGCTAGCCATGAGACAAACTGCAGAAAAGTACGAGGAAGTTTACCCGACAGGAGCTAACATAATATTGAAGGACAGTTACATGCATACATATACCAGGCCTTTATCTCCACGCTGGAGGTAGCCACGTCACGTCGCACACCCTCCGAAACAAAATGCCCAAACATAGAACTCCCCGCACACACACACTTCACATCTCAACCCCCTGATCACTGTTGGAGGAGGGAGCCCCCCACCGCACAACCGCATCTCCTTGCGGGACTACAAGGTGTAAAGTCATGATTGCATCCATAGCCAGGCCCGACAGCAAAAGCTGGTCTACCCCTGCCACTTCACTACAGAGCAAACTCCCCCTCCAGCATTCAGCCGGCCATGGGCCACACTCAATGCAGGCCACTCCTCCATTCGTTTCTATCATGTGCAATCACTCTACCTTGCTCCACAGTTATACCTCTTCCACTCAGAGCTCCTTTCACGGTGTCCATCCATCTCCTCTGTGGCCTTCCTCTCCTCCTTTCACCTCCCACATTTTTGTTCCTCCTATCCTTTTTACCATTCTATTCTCCTCTGTTCTCTCCACATGTCCAAACCATCTTAACACACTCTGCTCTGCACGGCCTGCTAGCTCTCTCACGACACCTGTCCTTCTCCTCACTTCCTCATTCCTGACTCTGTCTATTCGAGTCACACTACACATGCTTCTCAGACATCTCATCTCTACTACATTCAACCTTCTCTTCTCACTTTCTTCCATATTTCATGTTTCTGCTCCATACAGTGCAGTAGGCACCGCTATCCCTTCGTACAACTTCCTCTTTACATCCATTCTAAATGAGTTCCAGCTAAACATCCTATTCCTTCCTCCTAGCACCTTTCCTACCTCATTTACTCTAGATTTTACCTCTGTCTCTATTTTGCTATCCACCGTCACCTTTGACCCCAAATATTTAAAGCACTCCAGCTCCTCCAATATTTCACAATCTAGCATTATATTCATCCTTCTATCCTCTGCTCCTCTCCTACATCTCATTACTTTGCTCTTTGTCATGTTCACTCTGTTTCCTCTTCCTGCACACCCGTCCAAACTCTTGCACTAACATACTCAGTTCCTTTTCTGACTCTGCCGCTAACGCCGTATCATCAGCAAACAGTAATTGGTTTATGCCCAACTCTTTACCTCTGCTGTCCACCAAACTCAGTCCTCTCTCCATCACCCTAGCATTTACCTCTCTTACCACACCGTCCATATGCATATTAAACAACCATGGTGACATCACACAGCCTTGACGGAGTCCCACTTTTACTGGGAACCATTCACTCACGTTACTTCCCACTCTAACACACGCTCTACTGTTTACATAAAACTTTTCACCCCTCTCAATAGTTTCCCCCCAGCCCGTACAACTGCAAAACCTTCCACAATCCATTGATATCAATTCTATCATATGCTTTCTCAAGATCCATAAATCCATACTCTTATTTACTTTTCTCCAAATACTTTTCACACACCTGCCTTACTGCAAATATCTGGTAAACACAATCTCTTCATCTCATAATAAAGCCACCTTGCTCTTCACCAATCACAGTCTCCGTACCCTCTCTGACTCTTCTTATCAGCACCTTCCCATACAGCTTTTCTACTACACTTAACAGGCTTATACCCCTGAAACTCGTACATTGGTATCTATCTCCTTTTCCCTTAGATGGAGGTACTACACAATCACTCACCCAATCTATTAGGACCTTACCACTATCAAAACACACTATCAACAACTTTATCAACCACTCCATCATACTTGTTCCACCATATTTCAGACACTCTACAGAGCATCCATCCAAACCTGAAGCTTTCCCTGTTTTCATCTCTCACATTGCCCCCTCCACCTTTCTTTCTTATCGGCTCCCCATTTAATCCCTCCAATCTGTTTACTCCATTTCCCCTTCCAAACACAACAATCTCTCAAATGCCTCAAAATACTCGGCCCATCTCCTCTCAACTGCGTTCTTCTCAACCAGCATGGCACCATCCTCTACTTTCACCCTTTCCTCTTTCCCTGATGTCCCTTTCCTTATCCTCTTGACTTTTTTTCCAGAACATTTTCTTATTTTCCTGGCAATTTTCAGTTAACTTTCCCCCCCACCTATCATCTGCCCTCACTTTAGCATCCCGTACAGCTCTCCTTGTTCTATTTCTCTTCTCCTTGTAACACTCATACGATTCCTGATCTTTCCTCTGTAACCATACTTCAAATGCTCGCCTTTTTTACACTATAGCTGCCTTAACTTCCTCACACCACCATTCACTGGATGATGCAGAAGAGACTTATAAAACCATGAAGGATGTTGAGTTTATTCTCAAGCAAGGACATTTTCATGTGAAGGAATGGATTGTAAGCGGAAGGGCTCAGGAGGAAGAGGATGTGGATTTATCAGGTACAACAGGTGAAAAGGTCTAGGGGGGTTGTATGGAATCCTAAGGAAGATGAAATAAGTTATAAGATGAAGTTGAATGTCACCCCAAAACAGAAAACTTGTTTTCCCTGTACAGTTGTAGGAACTAAAGGTTGTGACGGGGAACTACCGAATGAACTGACTAAAAAGGCGGGTTCTCAGTAAGATATCTACTATATTCGATCCGCTGGGCCTGGTTACCCCTGTGGCATTGTGTGGGGAATTGCTGATGAGACAAGTAATTGTATATACTTGTGACAATGATCAGAAACTTGATTGGGATGATCCCTTACCAACGGAGCTAGGGGAAAAATGGTACAAGTTTTTTCCAGAATATAACTAGATTAGAAACTCTCAAAATACCTAGATGTATCAGAACTACTGAATTGATCAAACCAACATTAATTAATCATGTTTAATGATGCCAGCACGTTGGCCTATTCTGCCTGTGCAGGTTGGAAGAGGAAAGTATATATCAAGACTACTCGCATCAAAAAGCAGACTTGCACCTATTAAGATTCAGACTGTTCCCAGATTGGAATTGGCCAGTGTAGTTCTTAGTGCTCATCTCCGCAATACAATAGTTGAGGAAAGCAGCATTAAATTTAATGATGATTATCATCTAACTGACTCTGAGATTGTACTTGCACAAATTATGAAGGACACCCTTGGAACTTATGTAGCAAATAAAGTCTGAGAAATAAGAGAAACTACCTGAAGGGAAAAGTGGCACTGGATTTCTACTGAAGTCAATATAGCAGACCTGATTACTCGACCAAATCCACAAGTCAATATTGACGCTGTATCGAACTGGCAAAAGGGGCCAGACTTCTTGGGACTTCCAACAACCCCTTGGCTAATTAAAGCTATCTCATTGAAAACGGAAGAGAAGACCATCATCAATACAGTAGGAATAAGCAATGTGTGTGTAAAGGAGTATAGTTTGTATGATATAGACAAATTTCAATCCTACAGGAAGCTCATAAGGGTTACTGCTAGAATGACAGGTGCCTTCCGTGAGCGGTCTTTCAAGGGCATTAGTTCATCACCCACTGTTGATCAGTTGAAAGATGCAGAAACACTATGGATCAAATGCACCCAGGTTCCATTACAAGACAATTGGCAAGTAAGGTTCAAGAGATTAGGTCCATATTGCAAGGGTGGAATTTGGTATGTGGGATCGAGAATTGCGGCATTGATGAAAAATAATTACAACAATGAGGCATTCATCTTACTTCCCACTACACACAAGCTACCTGACTTATGTATCAAGGATGTTCATGATCGAGATCACGGAGTAGAATCTACCTTGTGCCAACTTCAGGCTAAATTTTGGATACCGCAAGCCAGAAAATTGATAAAAGCCACTAGATCTCGATGTGTCACATGCAGAAAACTTGAGAGGAAGGTGATAGGACAGAGCATGGGACCTGTAACAAAGGAAAGACTAAAGCCGTCACCGGCCTTTTATCATTCGGCCTGAAACTTGTTTGGCCCTCTGATGATAAAGGACACAGTTAAAGGGAGATGCAGAAGGAAAGTATATTGAGTTATAATAAACTGCCTCAGCACACGAGCATCATATGTTGATCTCGTTGAGGGGTACTACTCGGACAGTCTCATAACTACACCGTAGATTCATCGCTGTGAGAGGCTTCCCTCAGTCAATGTATTCTGACTGTGGCTCGCAACTTAAATTAGCAAGTAAGGAAGTAGGTTGCATGAATCAGTACCAGAAAAAAATTGTCCCAGTTCGGGAATGAAGGAGGATTATAGTTGAATTTTACAAAATCAGCCGATGCCCCCAGGGAGCATGGATGTGCAGTAGCAATGGTTAATTAAGTTGGTTAAGAGGGTTATGATGAAAATAATTGAAGATACTATATTAACATTTGGTAAATTGCAATCAGTGATGTTTGAGATTGCAGATATCTTGAATGAAAGACCGATAGGTATGAAGAATGGCTCAAGTAATATTAGAGGTTCTTATCTGTGTCCAAATGATTTGATTTTGGGGCGTGCCAGTTCCCATGTCCCAGAAGGTAAATTTGTCACCAATGTAAATACAAAGACTAGATAGGAATTCATTAATGCTATTGTAAATTATTTCTGGAAGAAGTGGATGATGTATTACTTTCCGACATTAATTGTACAACAAAAATGGCATTCTGAGAGAAGAAATTTACAGGCAGATGTTGTGCTGGTTCAAGATAGTGCTCTCAAGGGAACTTGGAAACTTGCTGAGGTGAACAAAATTATGCCCAGTTCTGATGGTAAAGTCAGACATGTCGGAATAAGATATAAGATACAAAGGAAGAATGGTGAATATAAGGGTCAGCAAAATATGACAGTTCACAGATCGGTTCATAAGCTTGTCTTCATCCTACCAGTGGAGGAACAGTAGGAGTTCCGGCGGTGGGGAAGTGTAATACGATTCTGACGTCGTATTGGGGTTTAGTATAGTCCCTGTATTATTGTTGGTTTTCTGTTATTGCCTGGGGGTTGTTTCAATGTTATTTGACCGGGTTTTCCATTTCATTGTGTCCATATTTAGCCTTTGTTATTTGTAACCTGTATATTTATAAGATGTATAATGTGTATACTAGGAATAACTGAATTTGTATATGGAGTTAGGACACACAATTATATTATTTATTGGGAGGATGTTTATGCATTTTAGAAGAGTGTGGAGGGGAGGGGAGGAGAGGAGAGAGAGGTAATTAGCTGGTAGAGGACTGGAGACATCAGAGGCTCACAGCCGGCTACTTGAACTTACTTATTAACTTATTTTGCTATTTGTGTGAGGAACTATGCTGGAACCTCACTGTTCTCTCTGCACACGCTCCTACACCTAGTGTCTAAAGGCCACCCGGGTACTACTATTGGCGACAATGTTGTGAGTTAAAATAGTGCTGTACTGTAACAATTATGTCTTAGTTAGATGGTACAGTTGCGGAAGGGAGTTTCTTTATCACCCTGGGCTCCTCTATACCCTACCCCACAAGGAGGTGACGGAGGTGTAGAGAGTTGAACATATAACAACGGAGATGATTGGTCGATAAGTTGCTAGGAAAGTTTAGTGATAATATAACCTTATTATATCTAAACAAGAGAGCATTGTGGTGGACTAAATATATTATGTTTATTTGCCATATATACAGTATATGAAGAACAGTAGCATACATTGTTAATGAGGAACTGAATTATAATGCATACTGGAATAACTCGTATTTTATTCTCAGTTGTGGTTGTCATACATCAGCCAACTGATGGTGATGGGAGGGGATCTGCCTGGCCTTGCTTCACGGTCTCACGGCTCGTGCTGTGATTCGTTTTAAGGCTTCAAATATTCATTTCTACCTTAGTAATAGGGATAGGTTATATGCTTTTTTATATAATTATAGACAAATTTATAACGATTTACATTTACAGATAGTGAAGTAGTGTTATCGTTTGTTGTTAATTTTGTCATCTGTTTTCTTATTTATTTTCAGTACGAACTGTTAAAATTTATTTTGATAGAGCCTAGTGAGATGAAGAACGTTGAGTTAAAATAAGCATTTGCTTGACAAAATGGTAAGAACAACACTCTATGACGAGGAGCCTTTATTGACGACGTTTCGCTATTGCTTCTTCAGGTTAAAGGCACATCCATATAACATACAGTGCTGTGTAACTTATAGTTCTATTTTTATTTGTATGTGACTGTATTCTGTTTTGTTCTACTTCCTGTGTTACCATTCCATGTATTTTTTTTTATTTGCCCCGATGTTCTTTCCTTTCCCATTATCAGCTCGTCCTCTCCGCCTCTCCTCCCCCCCTTCTACCTCCGTTTCCTTCCTCCTGCGTGAATTCACCCACCCCTACTCTCTTTCCCCCTCCCAACTTATCTTTCCCCCCTCCTCCCGCCTCCCGCCTATCACGTGACCCTTCTGCCTCTCCCCCTCTATGAGCGGTATACATATATATTCGTTTACTCTACCTGTCCTCACTCATACCTGAAGAGGGCTACGTGATGTAACCGAAAAATCGTATATCTTTTTCAATAAATTACAAATAAATGTGGGTTTTTCACTAGACTTCTGCATTCGCGGCATTGTGAATTTTTCTTGTTCATTATACAGTACTGAACCTTAAATATGCGCGCTCCATGGGGAAGGGTAGAGGCGGAGGTAGTAAGGGGGGGGGGAGATGCGGGGGAGCATGGAGTTAGTACAGGTGGAGTCGCAATGGCTCACTAATCCAGGGGAGTAAAGTGAAGACACCGAACTGTCATTTTCGGCGCCTTCAATATGGCGGACACCAAGATATGTTTCAGTAAAAGTGGACTTCTGACCTGACATACAAAGGTATGCGCCATCTTGAAGGCGCCGGAAATGACAGATTGGTGGCTTCACAAATCAGGTCCTACTGGCGCCTCCACCTATGCTACCTCCATGCGGGGGAGTATACAGGCGGGGGTGTGTGTTGGAGGTTATTGAGGATAGGTAGGGAGGAAACGAGAGCAAAAAGGGGTGGAGATAGCCAGGTTGCCGTTAAGGCTGACAAACTATATATAATAACAGAAATGATGACAGAATGAAGCTAATCACAATTGCAATGTTTACATTGGAAACATGGCAACAAAAAAGATAAAACAAATATACTGGTATTCAGTATCCCTAAGAATTCTCATTCAGGTCACATTGTAAACCCTCAAACATAAACCGCATTATATAACTATAAACCCATTCACATAAATATTTTTATACATATGGCCCTACATATTAAGCAGGTCTCCATTCTCAGAGAGAGAGAGAGAGTTTGAGTGAGCGAGTGGAAGTGGGGGAGGGGGAGAGTGAGAGAAAGAGGACGAAACATACAAACAGAGAGAGAGAGAGAGAGAGAGAGAGAGAGAGAGAGAGAGACAGAGAGATGATTATTATGATAGTAGAAAATTTCGTTTGTAATGAATGGAGAGGACTTGTTATGAGGTTTTCTACAATATTAAAACAGAGATTTACACACACACACACACACACACACACACACACACACACACACACATATATATATATATATATATATATATATATATATATATATATATATATATATATATATATATATATATATATATATATATATATATATATATATATATATATATATATATATATATATATATATTATAAGCTGAGAAAATTTAAACCAAGTTTCTGGTGGGGTCAGGCCGTGTAGTTCCTTGTGTAGTGTGTTGCAGTGTTCCCTAAACTAGGGATTCATAACTTCTGTGATATAATGTAAAAGGCACACAGATAATAACACATAACAATACAATTTCGACGTAAATATTTTGGTATCCCAAATAAAAAGAAATATAGAAAGCATAATATATTAAGTGACGTATAAACAAACATGTGAAGCAACCAACACCTCGAAGCGTTACTTGATAATCTCGGGGCCTCAGTCTCAGGCCACGACCTTCAATCCCGAGATTGAGGTATAAAAAAATAATAAACTAAGGTCTTTGTGTGGCAATAAAGAAATGTTGCTTATATAATACCATGTTGTCTCTTTTATCGAATTATACCGTAGTTCTTGGTTAGGTAAGTAAAGTAACGTTTACGTCTATAATATAATTTGAAAGAAAATAATTTAAAATATACCTTTTCTTAATAAAAATATATACGTTAAAAGCATCACGAGCGGCAACACTCTCCACACCCTACATTGCAGTTCTTGGGTGGTGAGGAAATAAAGTAAAAATTTTAATACGTGCAGTGTAATGTGTTGTAAATATTGTAACCACGATGTAATTAAATATGAATTATATGAGCGAGAGAGATATATATGAAGTAAAAAAATAACGTATGAAAATGAAGAGAAAGTGAAGAGAAAGAATACAGGTGCTGAGAGGGAGGGAGGAAAGTTGAGGTGGAAGGGCGAGGCATGGTTGTCAGGTGTTTGGGTGGTTAACCCACCATATATATATAATTGTTATGCATTTTGCTATAGAATAAATATTTAAATGTATAATGAACAAGAAAAATTCACAATGCCGTGAATGCAGAAGTCTAGTGAAAAACCCACATTTATTTGTAATTTATTGAAAAAGATATACGACTTTTCGGTTACATCACGTAGCCCTCTTCAGGTATGAGTGAGGACAGGTAGTGTAAACGAATATATATGTATACCGCTCATAGAGGGGGAGAGGCGGAAGGGTCACGTGATAGGCGGGAGGCGGGAGAGGGAAAGAGAGTAGGGGTGGGTGAATTCACGCAGGAGGAAGGAAACGGAGGTAGAAGGGGGGGAGGAGAGGCGGAGAGGACGAGCTGATAATGGGAAAGGAAAGAACATCGGGGCAAATAAAAAAAAATACATGGAATGGTAACACAGGAAGTGGAACAAAACAGAATACAGTCACATACAAATAAAAATAGAACTATAAGTTACACAGCACTATATGTTATATGGATGTGCCTTTAACCTGAAGAAGCAATAGCGAAACGTCGTCAATAAAGGCTCCTCGTCATAGAGTGTTGTTCTTACCATTTTGTCAAGCAAATGCTTATTTTAACTCAACGTTCTTCATCTCACTAGGCTCTATCAAAATAAATTTTAACAGTTCGTACTGAAAATAAATAAGAAAACAGATGACAAAATTAACAACAAACGATAACACTACTTCACTATCTGTAAATGTAAATCGTTATAAATTTGTCTATAATTATATAAAAAGCATATAACCTATCCCTATTACTAAGGTAGAAATGAATATTTGAAGCCTTAAAACGAATCACAGCACGAGCCGTGAGACCGTGAAGCAAGGCCAGGCAGATCCCCTCCCATCACCATCAGTTGGCTGATGTATGACAACCACAACTGAGAATAAAATACGAGTTATTCCAGTATGCGTTATAATTCAGTTCTTCATTAACAATGTATGCTACTGTTCTTCATATACTGTATATATGGCAAATAAACATAATATATTTAGTTCACCACAATGCTCTCTTGTTTAGATATAATAAGGTTATATTATCACTAAACTTTCCTAGCAACTTATCGACCAATCATCTCCGTCGTTATATGTTTAACTCTCTACACCTCCATCACCTCCTTGTGGGGTAGGGTATAGAGGAGCCCAGGGTGATAAAGAAACTCCCTTCCGCAACTGTACCATGAGAGCCACCACTGTCTTATGACTAGTTTACTGTGAGAAGACTATTTACACTTTACAGTATATGTTGGTAGGTTATCTAGGGTCTTATACACATGTTGTCAAATACATATTAATATATTGGGCTGTATTGTGATGGATTTATTAGCTGCCATGTGTTATGATAGACCTACTTGGTTGAAGAGGTTATTTGGTGTTTCTGGTGATAGTAAAGAAGTTATGATTAACATGACTGTAGGCTACTAATTGATGATTACTGGGTTGTGAGTACTTGATTATGATGGTGTATATGATTATGATTTACTAATACAAGTTGGTTGTACAGGTTGGAACGCATAACGGTAGAATAAATCCTGTTGCAACATATTGTTTTTACACCCCGAGCATCTGTGACACTACAGGGACTCACTGAGAGAAGAGGGAAGGGAAAGCTTATAGAGGACAATCAACAAGGAGATAGAGTTACATAGAAACACAGACCACAACAGACCTTACGGCCCACACGAGGTGATCTGATTAGAAGATTACTGGTAGAGAATGAATTACTCCCCAGTGATAGTCGTAGATAAGGATAGCAAAGTAGAAGGCTCTCTCCCCACCCTCCACTCCCTCCGGCATAACACGTACTGGATATAATGTCAGGAATGGGAACCTTGTGGGGTTGGCAGAAATACTCCACAAGGAAATTTTTATAGGAAAGATAGAAAGTAGGTGAAATTTGGCAACTCGCCACCTGTAATGGGCAAAATTATTCATTAGTAAATAATGCAAGTCGGGGATTAGACGCAAGGTGTTTATCTAAGCGACGTTTGAAGCTGTCTACGGTGTTACAGTCTATTACGTTACGGGGAAGCCCATTCCATAAGTTAACGACTCTGTTAAAAAAGAAATTCTTGGATTCGTGTGAGTTAAAAGATTTACCTATGATTTTGCAACCGTTTCCTCTCGTGTAGTTTGATTGGTCGATAGTGAAATATTTACTGCAGTCCATATTATCTATGCCTTTGATTATTTTGAATACCTGGATTAAGTCACCTCTCTGTCTACATTGTGTTAATGGGAATAGATTTAGTTTGCTTAGCCGCTCCTTGTACGTTTTGTTCCTCAGACTTGGTATAATTTTAGTAACTCTATGTTGGACTCGTTCCAATTTTGCTATATCTTTCTGATAGTCCGGGCACCAGGCTTGAACACAGTATTCCATAAGGGGACGGACCAATGAATTATACAAAGTGAGGATTGTGACTTTAGATTTATACTCGAATGCTCTGCCAATAAAGCCAATAGTTGTATTTGCTTTCATAATTACTTCCGTACACTGCTGACTGGGTTTTAGGTTACTTGATACTGTTATCCCTAAGTCTGTCTTTCGATCCACGCTTTTGAGTTGATTACCATTCAACGAGTAGTTTGCTGATACGTTACGATGTCCGATGTGGAGCACTTTACTTTTATCTGCATTGAAGGACATTTGCCAAGTTTTCGCCCAATTTGAAAATTTATCGAGATTATCTTGCATTTCTGTAGTCTGCGCATTTGTGAGTACTGTATTTGCAATTTTGGTGTCATCAGCAAGTTTCAATATTATGCATGAGAGGCCTTCGTCTATGTGGTTTATGTAAACTAGGAATAGGATTGGCCCTAAAACTGACTCCTGCGGCACCCCGCTCGTAACATCAGTCCAACTAGATGATTTAACGTTTATTACCACGCATTGTTTTCGGTTGCTTAGCCAGTTCTCTATCCATCTTATGGTATCGCCTTGGATTCTGTGTGATTTTAGATTAGTTATTAAGAGTTTATGGGGAACTTTGTCAAAGCCCTTTTGGAAATCTAGATAAATTATGACTACTGCTTTACTCTTATCATATTCATTGAAAATGTCATTTAAAAAGTCTAATAGGTTCGTTAAGCAAGAGCGTTTATTACGAAAACCGTGTTGAGTGCCTCTGAGTAAGTTGTTTTCCTCTAAGTGAATTGTAAGTTTATCTCGTATGATTGTCTCTAGCATTTTGCATATGACTGAGGTTAGGCTGATAGGGCGATAGTTGCTAGGTAGAGATTTGCTGCCTTTTTTAAATATTGTTATTACGTTAGCGAGCTTCCATTCGTCAGGTATTGTTCCAGTGTGTAAAGAATAGTTAAAGAGCAGAGTCAGAGGTTTTACTATTTCACTTTTTGCTTCCTTTAATACGCGAGGGGAGATCGTGTCTGGTCCAGGTGACTTATTTACATTTATTTTATCAATACATTTTATTACGTCACTTTCTGTAATGCTGATATTACTTAATACCTCGGTGTTTTCATTTTGGACTGTTGTTACTGCTGGTATATCGTTCGGGTTTTCTGTAGTAAAGACTGATGCAAAGAAGGTGTTAAGGATACCACTCATTCACTCTTCATCTGTAGTAAAGTCCCCATTCTCATCAAGTAGTAGTCCGATAGTTGACGAGTACTTTCTAATGCCGAATATAACTGTAGAACTCTTTCGGGTTTGTCTTACTTTGATTTGCAACGTGTTTTTCAATGGTCTTTTTACTCTGTTTGATTAACTTTTTGGCTTTTTTTTCGTAAATCTGTAAACTTGGCCCGCTCATCATTGTCGTCTGTGATTTTTATTCTATTATGGGCTTTCTTTTTGGTGCGTAAACAGTCGGCTATCTCTTTACTCCACCACTTGGGCTTTAAGTTTTGTGCTGAATGTCGGTTTTTTAACGGTATGCTATCTTTGACCGCTTTTGTGTACGCATTTGTGAATAAGTTCCATTGTGTATTAATGTCAATAGTGTCTCGCAGACATTTCCAATCGGTATCTTTTAGTATCGCTCTGAGTTGGTGAAAATTAGCTTTTCTAAAGTCGGGGATTTTTTCGTAGCTGTAATTTATTTCGCTTCTATTGAAATTTATACTGAATGTGATTATGCGGTGGTCACTCTTAGTAAACTCATCACCCACGTTAATATTTCCTATCAAATCTTCTTTTGTTGCAAATACTAGGTCAAGAACGTTATTTCCACGGGTTGGGCTATTAACAAATTGGATAAGGGAGCTCTCTTGTAAGTTAGTATAAAGGTCTTGTCCATAGTGAGCTGATAATGGTTCTCGCCACTTTGTTACTGGTAAATTAAAATCGCCAAGAATTACGGCCTCTTGCGTGTTACTCATCTCGTTAATTTGTTCACAGATATCACGGTTGGTTTGTACTGGTTGAGCTGGGTGTCTGTATCATAAAGTTAAGAAAAGTTTCATCCCGCAATTATTTCTAATGGGTATATATAATGTATCTACGTTATCGATATGGGGCTGTGATAATAGGATCGGTTTGAGGTCATCTTTAATATGTAATAGAACTCCGCCTCCCCTTTTATTTGTTCATCCTTTCTCAGATGTTGTGTAGCCGGGAATTTTATACTCTGCTAGGAAATCTCTGCTTTCAGTATTTAGCCAACATTCTGTTATGCCGATTATATCATAATTTTCTGTGAAAGTTAATTCCTCTAAATCTGTAAATTTATTATGGATGCTGCGGTGTAATCTGGTGGACTGTAATCTGAGTCTGGCAACTCTGACAGAGTGGAGGAGCTACCCTTTTCCATCAGAAAGCCAGGGGAAATTCTAGTGTAGCCAAGTCGTAAACGATGGGCTGGAGAGTGCCAGGGAGATACTGAAGAATTAACAGCTTTGTGCCCTAAAAGGGATTCATTTGAACATCCTACCGGGCAGCATATTCGTGAACTTTATCGGGTATGATTTGGTTAGGCTAGGTTAGGTCCAGTTTAGGTTAGGTTAGGTCCAGTTTAGGTTAGGTTAGGTCAGGTTAGGATAGGTTCATATTTGGTAAAATGAGCTGGGAAAGAGAATGAAATTATTTCAAAGATTATCCCATGTTTGGATTTATCGTTATAACCCAAGCATTATTCTCATTCCAACCACCACTAATTTGGCCCAGCAGTAAGCGGTGATGGCATGTAGCCTGCCAGACTCCACGAAAATGCTACCGAGCACAACATCACTAGCTTGGAGGGGGGAGGGAAAGAAGTTTTTATTACAGTGAAAACTAACAACAAACCCAGAGGAATTATTTGGCAAGAAGGCCAGCATGGGAGAGTCGACAGAAATTATGGAGAAGAAGGGAATGATCAGGCAACAAACTGGAGTTATACATTGGGTAAAAGGCATGTAAGGGGAAAAGATGTGCAAGAGGTTTCGGAGGAAGGACTAGGGGTTTCACTACGTCTGCAAGCCATGGGGAAATTGGTCAGAAGGCCAGCCGACGAATTACTTGGAACAGGTGTCAGTCATTAAGATGCTTTCTGGAGCCTTGGACCATGACCTGAACAAAGTAGCACTTACAGAGCACGGGAACACCCTCCTCAATCAAGAAGCCATGAGTTACTGCCAGGCTTAATAGTTCGAAGTTCATTGGTTGTGGAAGAGGACAATTGATTGATTAATTTTGATGCAACTAAGCATCTGTCGGCGCAACAGCTAAGGTTATATACCGCCCAACATAAAATTATCATCTACATAAGTAATAAAACATCAACACCCGAAAGGGATTGGCACCTTGATTAAAAGACACACAAACTAAAAAGCACATTATTACTAAAAGAACCCGTTGACATAAAATCATCTAAAAAAACATACATATAAAATCATATTTTGTGGAGAAGGCCAGCCTCCTCCACTTAGGAGAGGGTGTTCCCTCCCACACTACAAGCCTCCTCCCCGAGCACATGGGAGAGACTGTAAGAACCATCACCTACCTGGTACTTGGAGAGGTGCCTACGACAAAGGTCCCCAAGGCTGGGACACTCGACAATAAGATGCCGTACTGTCAAAGGGACCAGACAATAATCACATTAGGGAGAGTGAGCCCTCTCCATTAAAAAGCTATGAGTCAATAATGTGTGGCCAATGCGGAGACGGACAAGAGCCGTCACCCACCGGCGGAACAGGCCACTGTAGCTCCACAAACCGAGGCGCTGGCGGATGTCGCGGAGCTTGTTAGCCCCGACAGTGTCCCATATGTCCTGCCAGCAGGAACGAACGGTAGCATCTATGTAGGGTCGAAGGTCCACTGCAGGAACAGGCCTGGCAGGATGCCGAGAATTGGAGACCTCAGCCTTAGCCAGGGCGTCAGCCCGCTCATTCCCATCAACACCCACATGGGCCGGGACCCACTCAAGAATGGCCAACACCAGGGGATGGGAAGAGTTAAAATTGCACAAGACCTGCAAGGCACTACAGGAATCGCTAAAAATAGTAAACGAAGGCTGAGGGAAAGTAAAAATTACTTGGAGGGCATATAAAATGGCCGAGAGCTCAGCAGTAAAAATTGACATGACAGAAGGGAGCCTGCCGTCACGGCAAAAGTCAGGAAAGACAACTCCAAAGCCAACTCCAGCATCAGACTTTGACCCATCAGTGTAGACAGGGAGGGACTCCCTGTCATTGTAGGCATGTTCTAAAAAGAGGGAACGAGCCACTGGAGAAGGAAGAGATTCCTTCTTATCTGTAAAGCAGGTGCAGGGGAAAACTCTTGGAAGAAGCCATGGAGCCACCCTGGGTACCCTCACAGGACAAATCTGGATATCATCAATGCCCATCTCCTCCATAGCCTTCCTGACCCGTAAGCCAAAGGGCCATGGTGTACGAGAATGTAAAAGGTAGTACTGAGACATATCAGATGACACTGCCACGCAGGGAAGGGGGTCAGGAAGTCGATGTAATCGACGCCAACTACGAACCATCAAGGTTTGGGGCCGGAGATCAAGAGGTGGTTCATTAGCGTCCACCAGGTGACTGGGGATTGGGGACTACCTGAAGGCTCCGGTCACCAGACGTACTCCAGCATGATAAACAGGGTTTAAAACTCTGAGACGGGCATCGGTGGCAGAAGAGTACACCTCACACCCATAGTCGAGTTTTGACCTAATAAGAACATGGTATAGGCGGAGGAGGGTGGCCCGATCAGCCACCAGGACGTATGGCCCAGGACCCTCAACAGGTTGAGAGCCTTGAGGCAAGAGACCTTAAGTGTATGTTAGTGGTGAACCCAAGTCAAACGTTTGTCAAAAAAGAGACCCAAAAAGCGAGTCTCCCCGCAGGCCGTATAAATGGAGTGACTGTAGGATGCCATATTGCCATGTAGTGTCATAGGCTTTCTCTAAATCAAAGAATACACAGACAAGGTGTTGATGTCTTGCAAAGGCCTCGCATGCAGCAGCTTCCAACCTGACCAGAGCATCTGTAGTGGAACGGTGTTTACGAAAGCCAGACTGGGACAGAGACAGAAACTCACCCCGTTCCAAGAAGTATACCAGTCTGACATTCACCATCTTTTCAAATAATTTACAGAGACAGGAGGTCAAGGCAATTGGTCGGTAATTGAGGGCAACACCAGAGTCCTTGCCCGGCTTGAGGAAAGGAAGGATGGTAGCAACCCTCCTCCAAGAAGGGAAGACACCCTCCAGCCAGATTCTGTTACATAAAGCTAAAAGAAATGAGATCGCCTCCTCACCTAAGTGTCGTAACATTGCATATGGGATGTTGTCTGGCTCAGGAGAAGTGTCGCCGCAGAGAGAGAGAGCAGAATGCAGGTCTCTCAGGGTGAATATATGGTTATAACTTTCATTCTCTTTCCCTGAGAAATCCAGGACAGTGCGCTCCTTGGCTCTTAACTCATGCCTGACAGCCAGAGGTCGAGAGTCACGGCTTGAGACTCATGCAAAATCCTCTGCAATTGTATTGGCCACTGTCAAAACATCCATGATCTTAATTCCATTGACCTTAAGTACAGGTGGAGAAGTAGGAGAAAACTTCCCTGCCATCTTACAGACTCTCCTGAACACTTGGGTGAGTGGAGTTTTAGTATTAATTGAAGCAACATAGGCCTTCCAAGATGCATGTCGGGCCTCTTTTAAGACTCATCTAGCCCGAGCCCTTGCCCGTCGGAAGTCCTCTAAAAGAGTTGGGTCCCCACGATTGCGACGAAGGCGAGAGAAAACAGGGAGTTTCTCCCGCACAGCAGTGGTGCAAACTGGTGACCACCAAGGGACAGGACATTTGGGAAAGTAGCCAGAAGTTCTAGGGATAGAGTTAAGAGCAGCATAGTGGAGCATATCAGTGAAATATGTTACAGCCTCGTCAGAGCTACCAAAATCGGCTACAGAAGAGACTGAAGAAGTTAACTCTCTAAAAAACTGCCAGTCTAATTTCCACCTAGGAAGACGAGATTGTGGTTCATACCTGTTACCTTCTAAAAGTATATGGAAATGGTCACTGCCATATAAATCAGGCAACACTCTCCAAGTAAAATCCAACAGAGCCCTGGGTGAGCAAAGGGAAATGTCAATGGTGGTAAAAGTCCCAGTAGGGCTATTAAAATGTGTCACATCTCCCGTATTTAAAACCCCTAATCCCTCATCCTCAATAAAAGAAGCCAATAAAACACCCCTGGGGTTGACTGAACTGTCACCCCACAGAGGATGACGACCATTAAAATCACCCAATAAAATAAAGGGAGAGGGAAGGTCCCGTACAAGACAGTTGAGATCACCCCTCTCTACTGTAACACTGGGAGGAAGGTATAGACTGCACATAGTGTATGGGCGGTCCATAAAAACCTTAACTGCAACAGCCTGCAGCAGAGTGTCAAGCTCCAGGCTCGTGCATGGAATATCTCGGCGAACTAGGATGGCAGAGACACCATGGTGACCCTGCCCTTAAAATGAATTGGAATAAAATGCAGAGTATGCTGGAGGACTGGCAGGCATGTAGTCCCCAAGCATTGTCTTTTGGAGAGAAACACATGCAGGAGAGAAGCTATAGAGAAGAAAGCGCAGTTCCTCCCAAGAAGCTCGTAAGCCACGGCAATTCCACTGAAGGACTTTGAACAGTCTTACTTTAGTATTGATTTTTGAGAAGCCTCACGGAGGTACTTCCCACTACCACCTCGACCTGAGGGTTTATTCAAACAATAAGATTTGACTAATCCTGGGCCACTAGAAGAAGAGCGGACCCGAGGAGTAGTACTTGGAGCAGTAATTGGGACCCGTAGACGAGTCCCTGAAGCATCTGATATGTTAGAATAAGATGAAGGTATATGAGCTGGGATATTCTTTGAAAAAATTACATTGGTATTGTCCTGTACAGCAGTGGTATCACTGACACAGGCAGATACATCAACATCCATAATACAGGTGGTAGAATCACTCCGATGCTCAAGCGGAAGAGAAACTGAATCTTTTGAAGTCACAACATCCGAGGCATCCACGTTAACTTCACTCCCCTCTGTTGATCCCGAAGGAAGCTTGCGAGGAGGAACTTCTGTTGAATCAAGAGATTCATCAGAGCCACGAGAACGCTTCTGGTGAAATTGAGAGGAAACTATGTATGAGTCCACAGAGATGGTTGCCTTACAAGGAGGAACATCTATAGAGTCAAGTGCCTCAGAGGAACCACGAAGGCGTCTCTGTGGCAGTTTAGGTGACTTAAGTTTCCTTTTTGGAGAGCATGTGGCAGCGTGAACCTCTACTACATGGACACCTTTAGCTAAAGTCTGAGAATTGTCATCAGTTGAAGGGTCACTAGAATGAGTGTCTTATAAAGTTTCCAAGACAGAGAAACTATTATGTAGAGTAACCTTAGAAACGCTCTCACTAGAGCAAAAAGCAGCTGCCTCTTGAGAGGGTTGAGAGGGTGCTGCAACCGATTTAGGGCGAAGGGAGGAGGCGTATGTCTTTACACCACCATTCTTCTGTTGCCTGAAGTTGAGTTGCCGTCTGGCACTACCTATGCTAATGAATTGGGTATTAGCCAAGTGGAGGATATCCTGCTCAAGGAGGTACATCTTACATTGGTGAGAACGCAAGGGGGGAGCATCTCTGCAGTAAAAGCAGCAACTCTCTGACCGACACTCAGAAGTAAGATGTGAGTCAAGAGCAGAACAATTACCACACCGGGAATGGTTGTTGCAGTTCCTCCCCCCATGAACAAACTAATATCAACAGAAACACTGTAGGGGACGCTCAACAAAAGGCTTCACCTCAAATGAGGTGGTGTTAATGTTAATGCGATCTGGGATATGCGAGCCATAGAAAGTGAGGATGATCATATTTTTACTGCCTTTCATCTTTGTTACTCGTTGGACACTGTCTGGGCACATAGCGAGAATGTCCTCTTCAGAGAATTCATACAGGTCCTCATTATATATACGCCCCTTGCTATAATTAAATGTTCGATGTGGTCTGATAGATTCAAACATGCTATCAGAAGGACAGAGGAGATTGAGGAGCATCATGGCCTGTGTAAGATCCTTGGCTCTGATTAAAACGCCCTTACCATATTTCTTTATGTGGCCCATTGGTAATAATCCAATTTCTTTCTCCAGATACCGGGAAGCATGGATAAGGTTACCACGTCCCTCCCTGTAGTAAGCCACAAACCAATAGGGTGTAGGAACCCGACGTTCCTTTGGGACATGCTCTACAGAGTCATCAAATATATTAGGGCAGTAGTCATTGTCACTGTCAATTACATTGATGGACCGCATCATCTGAACTTTAAAATGAGTATCCCCCACCGTCATAGAATCTTTTTCCTCAAATGCTGCTTTGGCAGCAGCATTTGTATTGAAAGTAATATAGCACCGATTAGACCTACAATCACTATGTGATTGTATGTGATATATGTGATTCGGATTCGAAGGACTACTCCAAAACACTTAAAAATGGAGTGGATGGCGCCATAGGAAAGAGATGCAAGTACATTCGTTAACATAACGTGTCCAAATCGCTAACAGGTTTCTTCGACACAACACCCGACCTGCATATTACCATGACCAGAGAGTGACATCTCGAGGGCCTGGTCGACCACCGCTCAAGGAAGAGATTGGGGCTTTTCTTTATCCATATATCATTGATTTGGTGTTTTTGGCCCCAGGAGCCAAGAGCTACTACCTACCGGACAGATGAGGGGACCGAGCGCTGGTCGCCGTGGGCGGGGTACCTCTTCCCCCACGGGGCCACTCGTTTTAAAAAGCAGCCCCCAGTCACTGACTATCTGGTTGCAATCAAGGATTCTAGTACTGGGAGAAGGATAGGCCTCTCAATGTAATTTTGGTGTCGTCGCTGTGGCTGGCTGGGACGGTGGCACAGGAATAATCAATGCAGTGTCCTGACTTAAGAAACCAAGCTTATGACTAGAGAATGATATTATTATTCATATGTTGGTGTTGAAATACTTTTAAAAAGTCGACCGATAGGGAAGGAGCATGTTTCATGACATAGTCAGGAATAATTAATTCCCATACACGATCACAGATTCCATAAAACCTTCTATATTAGCCAGATGAAACTATCAGAAGATGTACATCATTATGCATTTATATATACCAAAGTAGATTATTTAAGACTGTTCAAGCTGTCACAATGAAAGGGTTTCAAGCAATGAATTAAATCATACAAAATGTCAAACTTCAGCAGCGCTACCTAATTCACATCAGTCTCCACTGAAATCTCTCAGTATTTCAACCCAGTCAAAATGTTTAAAGCCACAGGTATAATGTCATGTCCACACGGGCGAGCTTTGCCCGTGTGACGTCAGAAATGGGGAAATCGTGAGCTGGTATGACGTCAGAAACGGAGAAGCCGCTAGTTTTCTCAATTACTGACGTCACAGCGGGCAAGAAGGATTGCAAAGCAAAGCTCGCCCGTGTGGACATGGCATAAGGACGGCTTGCACCGCGAGCATACAATCCACATACAATTCACCTGTGTAGTGTCCTGACCCACCACACAACCTTACTTGGGGAGCAGCAGTCGCACTATTCATATTTTCCACTTTAGGGATATTTGTTCAAGCCAAGGTATAGCTGATATTAGTACTCATTTCTATGAATGTGGTTTGTGTACGTGGGGTTGGCCTCATACACCAAATGTGAGACAAGGTATTGTAACCAGTAACCAAAATCTGGTAGAAAGAGGAAACCAATCAATTGAATGACTATCCTTTATTAAGCTTTAGAATGTGGAATATATTGCAAATGCACAAACACATACAAATGTAAGTATGCAAAAATAGATGTTCAATTAACATCACTAAAATTATACTGCACTTCATCATAAATCATGTAAAGGCTGAAACTTTTGAACCCATTTCTAATCCATTGCTGTTGTGTGCCTCTGACGTGCCTCATTAGGAGCTAAAATGCATTCTCTAAGGCACCAAATTAAACAGTGCAATATCAAGATGGTCTTGACTTTGTTATAGTGAATGTAATTGGACCAGTCTCATTACAGTACCTAATGTACTGCAAATGTCCTCTTTAGGAAACTGCCATGTACTGTAATAATTAAAACTTAGCACAGGAGCTGACATTCCAGTATTGCTTACTACAAATTAAAATAAATGTAAAAAGAAAACTTCTTAAAGTAATAATCACTAATCCTTAACATGCTACCACAAGCATATGCATAATTTTAATTATTGTATGCCAGTTATGTGACAAAGCAAACTGGCAACTTGAAGGAATAAAGCTGCAAGTGTCCGTTCTCTTTCCTTCATCAAGTACTGTAGCAACAACACTATAATAACAAGGCTACATGTGTACTGTACAGTACATTTGCCAAGTTTCGAAAACTGACACATATCATGATCTAAGACCACAATTGGTGGCAACGAACAAGGGAAAGGGTTCATGAAAAGTTGTGAGGCTACAATATCTCAACAGAGAATGTCAGTGAATCTTTGCTTTTAACTGTAGCCAATCTGATAATGGACACATCCAATGTAAAATTATGGCATCAGTTGGGATGAGTTCACTGTTTATTTCAAATTAAAGACCAGAATTCACATCAACTTTTTCAGAACTCATATATTATAACTAAGTTCACATACAATATGTACAGTCACGAGCATAAGTTTCTTTAACCCCATGGCGAGAATGAGGTCGAAGTTGTGGTTGGAGAAGGGCCAGGCAAACGAACATTGGGAGTCAGTATCTCATGACGACGTAATTGTTGTATTAAAGTGAACACCTCTAGTGACATGAAGCATCAGTCGAACATTATGAACTGGTCCATTTTTGTTCGTCTAGTCCATATCCAACCTCGACTTCGACCTAACTCTCGCCAGGGGGGTAAAGAAACTTATGCTCGTGACTGTACCCCTACCCAATGTCCAAGGTCGGGGATCCTTGTGTACAGCACCAAGAGGCAAGGCAGGTAAAAGACAAGATTAGCTAGGGTCAGATAAACAGACTACCTGCCTAGAGCCGGCACAAAACAAATAACCAAGAGATAGGCATTAACCAGGTATCACAAACTATTTATCAGTATAGGTACCTGGAGATAGGAGCAAGGGTCCTTTCAGCTTCCTGAGGCATGACTCAGAACTCATGACCATAAGACAACCCACAGTAAATCATAATCCATCAAGTTGGTAATATTGAATCCAGACACAGCTGTCAACTCCAGTAGAGAATGTATATAAGCAGTGAAGTTTAACTAATAGGTAGGATACCTATACTGACTCCCTAAAGAGCTATAAACTGTCTCCATAAGAGAGAGACACAATAATATAAGACAAGGCACATCATTATCATTCCATGTATAGATATAAGTATATATTAATAAATTAAGCCTTAAGAAACTTGTGAAGTCAATTACCTAAGAACACCACAATGCCGAGCTCGCTACCTAATACAACAACAACTACTACTACTACTACAACTCCAGAATAAAGTACTGTATCAGATCCTGAATGAGTTAAAGCCTTAGAGGACTGGTACATTTGGTAGCAGTGCTGTTCTTGCAACATTGCAAGGTAAAGACTTCACGGGAGTACAGTGACTAACATAGTTCAAGGACAAGTTGAAGGAATCTACTTGTAAATTCTCTCAAGTAATTTCTTCTGTCAGTATAATCTTACGACCTCTAACGAGGGAGATAAACCACATATTCTTCACCTATAAGAGCCACCTGCTTCAACATAACTGCAACTCGACCTACAAGGAGGCCTCATCTACTTCACAACCAACAATCATTACTTCATCACTAACATATCGGCGTCCCTGCTGTTACGACCCCTCAATACTAGACCCGTTGGGTCGTTTGCAGCGAACTACCCAGCCAGGAATCAAGATGGTCAGGCAGATTATCCCCTAGTTTAAGCTTCAACCAATCGGATCTTTACCCCTCTGCCAATGGGAGAGGAGGATTTATTTAACGTCACGTTTTGGCGGGAACTAGAACTGTTTAAATAGCGAGGGCAGGTGGTTTAAGGTAGGACTCCACAGAGAGCTTTCATACTGTGTACATGTTTTGTGTTGTGCATCAGTCTTCCACCAGGATCTTCTCAGGGTATCTTTTAGCTCTGCCCACCTCTTACTTAATTGTGCTGAGTATACATATATATAACTTTTACCTCTGCCCTCTCCTTACGTATAAGTGTAGCCTAGACAAATAGGACATCAGTTTAGGTCTCTGAATTCTATAGGTGGTGTTACTTGTATTCGTGGTATTTCATATTTTGCAATGTATGTTTTCCCTTGTTTATATTAATTTATGTGTTGTTAATAATATAATTATACTGTTAAAATTACTTTATCTTTCTCCGTGCCCTTAAGTTATACTGATGTTGCAGTCAGAACTATAAAGCGTTCACTCTTCAATCTTAAATCTAGTGTTGGGCCCAATCTCCGGGCATGGCCAATAGAGATTGGAATAACAAGTACGTTGGGCGTAACATTAATGGCGACCTCGCCAGGATCTTCGGATCGTTAAGTAACACCTATTCTATTACTGTGTAACTGTTGGAATTCATGATACTAGTGTATTTTTTGTTTATGGTGCAGTTCTGTGGTACAGTGTTGTTATTATCTTGGTTGGCAGAAAAGCACTCTCAAAGTGTCTTTCCTTGCTTGTGTGTGCGGCTACACAAAAGGGCACTTTCTTTTCGAACACCAGACGAATTGTTATGGTATTCATCTCTAGGACAATTTAAAGTGTTAAATCTATTCGTTTAGTCATTGATTCTATTTCAGAATTGGGGAATTCGGGTGTTTTATCATTCATATCATTTTTCTTGTGAAAAATCTGGAGTACCTCACGTAAAACACTCATCGTTTGGAAGTTGTCCTAACCAAACCTTGTCTTGTACACTGCTCCTTAGTGTATCCCCCTAATAAACGAATTGATTAACACCTCTCTAAGAGAGCATTTGGTAGTCGTTAGCATAGACTTAGGGCTGTGTCTGCGATTAGGCCGCTGCATTCAAACCAAATTCACTCTTCTACACTTCATATTTAGTACATAAGGAATTGGTTTATTATGGAAAGTGAGGGTATTGATATAGACGAGTTTATCTCTAAACCTTCTCATGAGTACATAGAATTGTTAAGAAAAGATGATTGGGTTAAGGTAATAACCCACTATCAGATCCCTTTACCTTGCCATTCATCTAAGATTACCAAAAGTAATATTAAGGATATTGCTGTACAATACTTAGTCGATGCTGGACTTATGAATCTTCCTCCCTTACCTAATGATGAGGAACCTGACCCTTATAACCTTTCTCTAGGTTCTCCTATTCAGGCAACTGCTAACTCTGATAAAATGCCTCAGTCACTTGGGGGTTCTTTGACAAATTCAGCAGAAGTTGAAAAGTATAGAATAGAAATGCAGTATAGGTTAGAGCAGCAGAAAATGGCTCTAGAAGAGCGGAGAATGTTGTTAAACATTGAACTCGAAAGAGATAAGAAAGCCATTTCAAAAGATAAAGTCAAAGAGGAAATTAGGATTAGAGAGAAGGAAATTTCTTTTAATATTTCTAATGCATGCTCTATGATACCCACTTTTGATGAGGATGATATAGAGGGGTCTTTTAATCTTTTTGAACGCCTTGCTACTAAGAGCGAGTGGCCAAAGGAACAATGGATGATCCTAATTGCACCTAAGCTCACTGGTAAATCATTTCGTGTCTACATAAATTTAGACCGGCCCGAAGACTATGACTTTGTTAAGAGACAACTTCTTCATGTTCATTCTGTAACTCCGGAGACGTACCGAAATAAATTTCGAAAACTTGCCAAAGCAAAGCAACAATCATTCATAGAATTTGCTAATGAAAAACTTAAACTCTATAAGAAGTGGCTAAATGCTCTTGAAGTGACTACCTATTCGGATTTAGTGAATCTCATGGCCCTAAAAGAGTTTAAAAACAAAGTGCCCTTTTCCATTGTTAAGTACATAGAGGAGAGGGATGAGAGAGAATTGTTTAGGGTGGCAGAGCTGGCTGATGCACAAGCTTTGAGACTAGAGACCTGGGGAAGACTGGAAGGAGAGCACTCTTTTAATGTAAAAGCTTCCTCTGGTCATGTCCCTTATAATAATGC
This sequence comes from Petrolisthes cinctipes, assembly GCA_033782935.1. Taxonomy (NCBI): domain Eukaryota; kingdom Metazoa; phylum Arthropoda; class Malacostraca; order Decapoda; family Porcellanidae; genus Petrolisthes; species Petrolisthes cinctipes. The sequence goes on from JAWQEG010000028.1 coordinate 553,213, forward strand.
ATCTTCAGATAAGCCGAAGAACAATGATTGGTCTGGTAACAGAGTAACTTGTGCTTATTGTAAGAAACCCGGTCACACTATTGCCTTCTGTAAACACCCAAAATGTGTAAACAGTAGGAAAAATCTCACTTCTGTCATGTCAGGCTCGTCAACCGCTCCATCTAATCCAGTAGCTACTAATAGTGGTAATGGTTCTCAACCAGAACGATTGTTTGAAGATTACATTTTTCTCGGCCATGTCTCTCTAGCAAAGAATGGTCAGTCATACCCAGTTAAGGTCTTGAGGGACACAGGGGCCGCTCAATCCATATTGTTGAGTAATGCGGTTCCTTGCATAGAAAATAACTTCACTAGAGACAAAGTGCTAATCTCGGATCTTACTTCCAACACCCAGTATCCTTTGGCCCAAGTTTATCTAAACTGCCCTCTTGTCAGCTCTTGTGTCCAGGTGGCTGTCAGAGATAAACCCATGCCAGTAAAAGGAATTCAGTTACTACTCGGTAATGATATAGGGGGAAAACTATTAGTCCCTAATATCCTAATTCCTGAACAGCCACAGCCTGTATGGCATCCTGACCCCTCAGACCTGTTTCCCTCCTGTGCAGTAACCCGTTCACAGGCTCGTCAAGCTCCTACGGTTCCGATTCAGTCATCTTTGCCTTCCACTCCCCTAATCCCTGACTTGCTCTCTAGAGAAGAGCTGATAAAGGCCCAGGAGACTGATCCTTCTTTGACCTCTGAGAGACATGTTACTGTACAAAAGCGGCTCAATCCAGTAAATTACATAAAAGCTACACCTGACAGGCGTAAGAAAAGCCAAATTGTTCATGTTAATCTAATCAAACCCTATCATTCCAGACAACCAGAGGAGGCTTATGGAGATCCTGTTAATATTAAGGAGTTGGGTAACACAACAGATGACCATTGTGGTGCAGTTACCCTGTGTGTAGCGGAGACGAATCCTGTGGTGACTACTGAGGGGGACACTTATGGAGTAGATGATAGAGAAATGGCTAGTTGGCCTTCATTTCAGGAACCTCTCTCCAACAGTGCCCTTCTTAAGAACTTATCACAACATTACGATAATTTGTCTAACCAACAGCAGTCAGATTTAGTTTGCTTATTTAACCAATATCCCTCGGTGACCTCTGATTCCCCTGGGTTTTGCACTTATCTGTTTTATGAGGTGAAGTTAGTTTCTGCTACTCAATCTCCTATCCGTCAAGCCTCATATAGACTAAATCCATCTAAGAGGACAATCATGGACCTGGAAGTTGATTATTTGCTAAGTAACAACCTGGCAGAACCCAGCATGTCTCCTTGGGCTTCCCCTTGCCTGTTGGTATCAAAGCCAGATGGGTCACACAGGCTTTGCACAGATTATCGTAAGGTTAATCAGGTTACCATCCGGGATTCCTACCCGTTACCATTAATAGATGATCTCATTGATCGCATAGGAGTCTCAAAATATATCACGACTATTGATCTTATGAAAGGGTATTATCAAATTCCCCTGTCTGACAAAGCCAAAGAGATTTCTGCTTTTATCACCCCTTCAGGGCTCTTTCAGTACAAAGTTTTACCATTCGGTATGTGTAATGCTCCTGCTTCCTTTCAAAGAGTGATGGACTGGGTGATATCAGGTCTTGATGGAATTGGAGCCTATTTGGATGACGTGGTTGTGACAGGAGATACGTGGGATGAACATCTGGCTCGCCTACACCTCCTCATGGGTCGACTTCAGACCGCAGGACTTACAATCAACCTTCGCAAGTGTGTTTTTGGAAAAGGAACTGTTGAGTACTTGGGACACACAGTCGGAGGAGGACGAGTACGACTCAAGGATGCGAATGTTGCAGCTGTCCTGTCCTTCCCTACACCTACAACAAGAAAGGAAGTCATGAGGTTCCTGGGGATGTCTGGGTACTACAGGAGGTTTTGTAGTAACTTTGCAGACGTCGCAGCACCTTTGACTAGTCTTGTGAGCAAGAAGGTGCCTTTCTGCTGGACAGACAACTGTGATGCCGCCTTCCAGAACCTAAAACTATTCCTCTCCTCACAACCCATCTTGCATACTCCAAACTACACAAAACCCTTCCATCTACAAATCGACGCAAGTGGAGTTGGAGTAGGTGGGGTCCTACTACAAGAGTCTAGTGAAATCCTCCACCCCATAGCCTACTTCTCAACCAAGTTGAAACCCTACCAGCGTAATTACAGTACCATTGAAAAAGAAGGGTTGGCCTTGGTCCTAGCAGTAAAGAAGTTCGAATGTTATCTGCAAACCAGTCCCCACGTAGTGAAAATATTCAGCGACCACAATCCCTTAACCTTTATTAACTCGATGAAGTCTGCAAATCAACGTATCCTTCGATGGGCTCTTCAATTACAACCATATAATCTTCTGGTAACGCACATCAAAGGGACTGACAACCTCGTCGCAGACACACTGTCCAGGGCGTTTCCAGTATAACTGTGACTCCCTGCAACAACCCAACACTTCTACTTGTGTGGGGTCACCTATAATCTACCTCTTCCGGAACCCCTACAGAGGTTTTGGTGAAGGGGGTATGTTACGACCCCTCAATACTAGACCCGTTGGGTCGTTTGCAGCGAACTACCCAGCCAGGAATCAAGATGGTCAGGCAGATTATCCCCTAGTTTAAGCTTCAACCAATCGGATCTTTACCCCTCTGCCAATGGAAGAGGAGGATTTATTTAACGTCACGTTTTGGCGGGAACTAGAACTGTTTAAATAGCGAGGGCAGGTGGTTTAAGGTAGGACTCCACAGAGAGCTTTCATACTGTGTACATGTTTTGTGTTGTGCATCAGTCTTCCACCAGGATCTTCTCAGGGTATCTTTTAGCTCTGCCCACCTCTTACTTAATTGTGCTGAGTATACATATATATAACTTTTACCTCTGCCCTCTCCTTACGTATAAGTGTAGCCTAGACAAATAGGACATCAGTTTAGGTCTCTGAATTCTATAGGTGGTGTTACTTGTATTCGTGGTATTTCATATTTTGCAATGTATGTTTTCCCTTGTTTATATTAATTTATGTGTTGTTAATAATATAATTATACTGTTAAAATTACTTTATCTTTCTCCATGCCCTTAAGTTATACTGATGTTGCAGTCAGAACTATAAAGCGTTCACTCTTCAATCTTAAATCTAGTGTTGGGCCCAATCTCCAAGCATGGCCAATAGAGATTGGAATAACAAGTACGTTGGGCGTAACACTGCGTAAATGCTCTCGTAAGAACAACGCCATCACTCCATCACCACCATGTTGACGCCTCGTTACGTAAATTCTCTCGTAAAGGCAAGTCAACGTTCATCATCTTCACTCCAATAACGACTGTTTGTGAGTTAGTGTGCGAGCTAACTAAGTCATCGCTTCGTCGCTTCACCGTCGTCACCTCTTCACCACATCGTCGCCTTGTTAGACAACACCCCAACAAGACTTCATCTCGTCGTCATCGTCGTTGCAACTACAGTCAACTAAAAGTAGGTACACATTACATGTTACATTACATTATTTTTCACTTGTCCACGAACACGTTAGAAAAGAATTAGGTTCCTCATTAACAGCCCAGGAAGAAAGAAAAGAAGTGCCAAATTAAAACAAAGTCAATATATTCTCCCTCATTAATCCAAAGGAATCACAACTAACTTCGAATATCCCTGGTAATGATTCATTAGCCTCCGAGCTAGATTCCCTGCCTCCCTAAGTCTCGTTTGTGGTGCCAACACATTTGAGTACATTCTTCTGCTTCTCCAACCTTACCCCCATTAAAGACTCGATCTGTCATACTATATCAACCTGTATTTTCTCAAACAGTGGCTACTCCTCCACAATCTCCTACTGTCTCTGCTCGTCATACAACTTCTTCTGACCCCACTACTTTTTCTATGCAAACAGTGAGAATCTTACCCACCCACAATTATTCAAAGCATTATACGGGAGATAATCCGAGATATGGGATTCATCTCTTCTTGCGTCATTTGGAGGATGTGTTTTACCAAGCGAATATAGAGCAGGACGCACATAAGATTGGATTCGTGAGAGAGCATATTGCACCAGATAGTCCAGCCAGCTATATGTTAACTACAAGTGCTTTTTCTGATCCAAAGAATTTAACGTCATATGCTACATTCAGACAGTCACTTATTGATGTTTTGGGGGATGGTAAACTACATAATTCATTATCATGGGTTCAGAGAATGATTAAAACAAAGGCAGACAACATAAATACAAGTGAACCAGCAAAAGCACTTGCATTATCAGGGTCTCTAGCTTTGAATTCGAAGGAATCTCGTATCGTACATCGTGCATTACAGATTACTCAATCCATGGGTACGAAGATTTTTAATTTTGATGCCACACCTTCTCAAGGGGAATCACAGGGAAAACGTTGCAAACAATGTAACGAAAATAATCATATTACCAGTGAATGTTATTACTGACATAATACTAAGGGAAATTATCAAGGGAAAAGTAATCATAAATACTGTCATTTACATGAGTCAAATTCGTATTCCTTAGATGAATACATGATCCTTAACAGAATGAAACAGGACTTGCACAATTGAAACTTGATGTATGAAACGAGACAGCCACAATATTAGAATAGTATCAAACGACCTGAAAAAAAAAAAAAAAAAAACTGTTGGCCCTGTCGTCGCATGTACCGATAATGTACTATAATTTCCTGTCCTAGTATCACATTGTAACATTCCATTAATGATAGACACAGGCTCGGCAGTTTCCTTGTTATCGGATAATACCTTTAACATATTGTGCAAATTAATCCCCAGCGGCACTTATAAACCAAGATTGAGCAGGTGACATAGAATTGTCAACCATGACAGGCAATAAATTACAGATATTAGTGACACTATCCCTTCCTGTACTGTTAGATAATGGAACTAACCATATACCTATTGAATTTTATATAATACGAAATTATAAACTAGGGTTATCATACCTTATCAAACAAACTATAATAATTAACCCCAAACATAAAATAATACATTTTAGGAATTAATGTATTCCAATACAGGATTGTCCAGGCCAATATATAAGTCCATGTAATGTTAACCCTATACGTATTGAACATGAGGAAAACGACTCCATTATCATAAAGGCTATTGCTGCATATAATACTATATTAACTCCAATTTCGTCCATAAATTGAAGATAAAGCTTCCATCTCATGTACAGCCACATACTAGCGTTCTATCCTTAATAGAACCAGTGAAAATAAATAATCTGGGGTTAGAATCTACTTTAACCAATGTAAACAGTGAAAATATCACTGATATTAATAAACCATCTACCAATATTCATGTAAAGAAAGGAACATACCTATGTGATCTGTACAGATGGAAGTCAGACCAAATACCACAAGGAAATATTGTATCGGTTCTTACCGAAGGATATAAATTGATAGTCACATAAGGGAGCAACTAAGAAATTTTGTCAGTGAACGCGATTTTCCACCTTATCGTGATAATTTTATCAACATACTAGCCACATATCGAAATGCGATTGCCCTACCTAGTGAATCCTTAGGATGAACCAACATGATACAGCATACCCTAACATCCCCTCAACCTATTTACTCGAGCATATAGACTACCTCATAGTCGGCAGACAGTTGTAAAGAAAATTATAAATGAAATGTTGGATGAAAGCATTATTAAAAAATTCTAACTCCCCTTTTAACAGCCCAATGTTATTGGTTTAAAATAAAAAATGATGAATTTAGGCCAGTAATTGATTACAGAAAAATAAATAATGCTACAATTAAAATTGAATATCCCCTCCCTCCTTTAAGATGTTTTGTCTAACATTGGTGAAACAAAGCCTATGAAATTCTCCACCTTAAACTTGGTCAGTGGAAACTGGCAAGTAGCATTAGATGATAAAAGTCAACCCATTACAACATTTAATACTTCCCATGGTTATTATGAATACATTCGTAGACCATTTGGGTTATGTAATGCTCCATCCACATTTCAGCATATGGTCAATTTTCGAGTTGGCGTTATTAATAACGTAGTCATCACTAATTTAAACTATTTGATTATTTTTCTAAAGACGTACATTCATAATAAGTAACAATAAAGAAGCTTATCCAGAGATTACATTAGGTAGGCCTCAAACTTTAAATGTCTATGTGTCATTTTCTTACCAGAAAATTATAATTTTAGGTTATACATTAACCGCCACTGTGCTCCATACACAATCTGATAAAATACGAGCAATGAGAGTATTCACTATTCCAAATAAATGTTACTAATGTAAAATCATTCTTGGGTTTATGTTCTTATATAGAATCTTTGTAAAGAATTTTTCCCAAGTAACTAAACCTCTAAATAATCCCCTCGATATATTGTACAGATGCTTCTTCAGTAGGCTTAGGCGCTGTACTTACGTAAGAGATAGCTATGGGTCTATGTCAAGTATATGTGCTTATGCTTCGAGGATATTAAATACGCAGGAAACTCGTTACTCTGTAACAAAACAGGAAACTTAAGCAATCTTATGGGCACTTCGTACTTTAGAGAAATCGTATTAGGCTATCCTTTACAAGTTTTCGCGAATTACCAATCGATCCTTGGCTTACTATAACCTCAAACCTTAACAAAAAATTAGCCAGATAATATCTAACAATTCAGGAATTTCTCCCGTATATTGATATTAACTACCTTCCAGGACGATTAAATAAGGTAGCAGATCCCTTAAACAGTCATCTTGTCCTTCTAGTTCCGAGGACACCCATGGTCTTTGACCTTAATGCGGTTCGTGAACATTAGCAAACGGATTCTATGATAAATGTAATAAGATATTCATTAAACCCTGAGGATGAAAATAATGGACCAAAATTACCCAGTCACTTAAATAACTTTTCCCTTCATGATGATATTATTTACAAAACACTAAGGAAACGTGACCTACAAACCAATCAAATAGTGATACAACGAATAATAATTCCCTCAGTATTAATTACCCGTATATCATAATGCAGCAGGACATCCTGGGAGAGATAGGTACCTGACCACTCTCCGTACAATTTACTATTAGCATAAACTAAGGGTAGATGATAAAACACATATATCGCTCAGTGCGAAACATGCAACGCAAATAAAGGTCATACATTTGTACCTGCTCCATGTTTGGAATCCCTAATCCTGGACGAACCATGGGACGTAGTAGGAATAGATCTACTTTCCTTACCAATTTCGAATCAGGGCGTAAATAAGTTATAAACCTATGGTTAACCATTTTCTAGATATCTAGTGGCGGCACCACTACGAAAAAAAACGCAAAAGTAAGTGCACATATATTTAAAACCAAATTAATATGCCCATATACATGTCCCGATATCATAAAAGGTATCTGATTTCTAAGACATTAAGCAAACGTTTGTATTAACATATTTCCCAGCATCTAATGAGTTAACAAAACGGCAAAACCGTAAAATACTAGAAGTACTTCGTGGCACAGAAACAATGAAAATCCCTCCACATGGGAAGACTGCATCGATATGACGGTCAATAAACACTACAAAACACGGAAATAAAGGGAAAAACTCCACATGAAATACTATATGGCGTACAGAAACGTCTTTCATATGATATAAAATTGCCACACAGAAACCATGCTACAACATGGACAACTACTCTGATCGACAGTGAGTTGCATTTTAACAAATTCATCATGACATAACAAAACAAATTACAGGCTTGCAGGAATAAAATGCGTAATCGCCGACATAACAAAACAAATTACATGCTTGTAGGAATAAAATGCGTAATCGCCGACGTAATAAAGCAAATAACTCAAATGTTCACGCCATATGACAACATAATAATAAGGGTACCCGATATCTTTAGTAGGCAATAAACTTATAATAAAGAATAATTTTAATCAGGCGGTTGATATTGTTTATGTAAACAGAATAAAGAAATTGGTACAAAGCGCTCAAAACCCAACATCCAAAATAAAACCAATCAATATCTCTGGAACATAAACAATTTCCTCTTCCTAGTAATATTATCCCTACTACTGATGGTAATAAAATAAACAATTACAAACAAAAACTCCGATCGGTTTCCAATGAAATATAATAATTATTATTCTTTCAGATGTGGCCCAAATCAACCTATATAACGGTTTTCATATCTATACTCGCGGCGGCTACAGGCTCCGACGAAGTACACGACGCAAAAGATGACGTCTTCAATCCGAGAGCTCTCGTTTACAATTTTATCAAACTGTTGAAAAGAAAAAGAAAATAAATAAAATATTGGTGACGAACGATATGATCACTATTTCTTACTCTTTACAGGATATATATGAATTATTTTTCAAATTTTCTGTCATTGAGCAAGAGTTACAGATACCGGTACTTAATGATACACTAGTTTTGTTTGACAGGTATCACACGAATATAAACCAATTTAAATGCATTATATTCTGTAGTGTCCTTCCACAATTGGGCGCCCTAGGAATGAATTCAGCGACTCGGGTAATATTGCTCACTTATTATACAAAAATATAATGGCTTAGAGCCATCATCACAGCCCAGAGTGTGATTTAGATAACTTAATTAAGTGAAATTTCATGAGCACTATTTGGTACTGCTTAGATAGTGGTATGCAACCATTATCCCATAAATAAAATATTGCTGGACAAGCCGTTGCAAATCAAGGCAAAGTAGTGGAACAGGTATATTATAGTGTGCAATCATTGCACAGAAATTAAATACGATTTATATAGTTTTACATGACCAACGAAAGAAAATATCTACATATATGGAATAATCACATCATATTTTTAGGCTTCTATTTATTTCTGTGAGTTGGCAGGAAACTGAATTGCAGGTGAGGAACTTAGAGAGGAATGACAACCATTTATTAAGAGATTAATTACTGCGAGTAAGGTAAGATCAACTCACAATTATTACCACTCCAACAGCTACGAAATGTAATGGTAGAATCAATGATGAAATACCATCTTACTTATTATCTTCATACACCTACATGGTATATTATTATACAGTCATGCGTAGTATTTTAATACAAGATCATATACTCATTATTATTAACAAAAAAGGTACAATGTTATTCACAGGCTACGCACTTCAACAATTCCCAATGAAATGGAAGTTCGATTTTCAGCCAATAAATATTGTACTTAATGATGATGTCATCAGTGACACACAACTCCTCAAGTGCCATGTTGCATATCTTCATTTATATGTTGTCCTGCATATTTATTTGCATTTAAGTCTCCAAATGACGCAACGTCTCCACGTGCTTGGAATCAAAATAATACTAATCAAGCACTATATGCATGTACACTCGCACACCACAATCTCTAGCCCACCTGAGTTTGGGGCGGCGATATGCCTCGGATTCTTTCTGGACGACAGCCCACTGAAACTATCACAAGGTCAGACCCGCACCAACAGAAATGATTCGAAAAATTGAAAAGGTGTCTGATTCACTGTGTCATGTAAACCTTATATACAACTCTTTCTGTGGTTATACTATACAACAGTATTTTGCCTGCAAAAATCAATATACTTCTTGACTGCATTTTAATTCATCAAATATTTGCATGAAAGAGGGACACAAAAGAATATACCAATAAGATTTCAAGAATTACAATTAAAACGAAGCACTTCCATACCACCCAGTGAATACACAGGTATTCAGTGTGTGTGTAGCCTACTGTAACATCAAGATTCTTCCTCAGAAATTGTTTCCTTAAGGTTGTTAAATTATCTAGAACGAATTTTTTTTTTTTTTTTTGTGTGTGAAAGTTCATTTTGATGATAGTAACTGGTCCTGAAGCTCAGCGTTTTCCTCAAACTAATTCTTCATTCTTTCAGTCATTCTGCCGTGTGTGATCTGATTAAAATGGCGTTGCCTTTCAGATATCATTTAGTATTTCACATTAAATAAAAAATTTATATCAATATGCTGTAATTACAGTCCCCTATGTATCCATGCTTTGGCTGATTAACATTAACAAAAGTAAGGTGAGATTAACATGAAAATGAACATGAAGAATATTGTGTGTGTGACCCCGAAACACCAGCAGTGTGTCTCCTCTCCGTATGAAAAGATGGAATTATTGTAAGATAATATTGAGAACTTATAAAATGTCAGTTGATTAATGTGTAGGAAATTGTTGTTTGTTATAACCCTGTACTGTATTTGTTTTAAATTGGGTTTGGTCATCCTTACATTATTGGTCACTATGTTGCGGTGGAACCATCATTATTTTTAGCCACTGCTTAGACGGCCGCATAGGTGAACAGATATTGCATGATGATTCTCTCTCTCTCTCTCTCTCTCTCTCTCTCTCTCTCTCTCTCATACACACACACACAATATAGACACACACGCTCGCGTGCGCCGAATAAACCTCTGAGTTCACTTGCTGATTTGAAGTGTGTTGTTTAGTTAGTGATTTCATGAATCCTCTGGCAATATTCTTTCGTGTGCTAGTTCATTATAAATTATGGGAATACTATATTGCAATAATTATATACATAAATGTCATTCACACAGCCAAAATATGATTGCGTAGCCTTAAAAAACAATTAAATATACATGTCAAACAGGAAGTCAAGCTTGTATCGGTTCGAAACGTATGTTCGTGCTTGTGTGGCATCTTAATCGTTTGAGTGGGCTGTCGTCCAGAAAGGATCCGAGCCATATCTCTGGCCCAAACTCAGGTGGGCTAGAGACTGTGGTGCGCGAGTGTACATTCATATCTATTACTAATCAAACTCTCTTTCATCATCATTTTTTAATTTCCACTATCTATACTTACTTGCTGATACACAATTAACACTAATTTACCCTAATCACCCTACACATGGTATGGTTCAAGGCTACTATAAAGAAGCAAACTCATAGGAAATACGATCAAAGGGAATCGTTACCTTGCCTAGTGAACATAAATTGCTTGAAAACATAACACACGCTCTTCCACCTTTCAACATAATTCATTTAATGTCGACTTATTTCACATCTCCCAATTATCAGTTGTTTCAGAAAAAAATGAAATTATTGAGTTACTCAATGAGACAAGGATTCAAACATCTTTATTATATCAATTGATTCCTCCTTATAGTGATTAAAGTAAATCTTGGTACCAATGTTTATTATCCCATGTCTTATCTTTCTGGCATGTTCTATAATATTTTATGTTGTATAAGACAGTCTCCTATACGATTTTTGTATTGTATACGAAAAGTCTATCGACGTATACTGAATTATCTTCTATTGAAAAGAATAAGACTGTTATTTCACAGCCACAACATAGCAACACGGCTCCCCACTCATTAATATGTGAATCTTTAGCATAGGTTAGCTTTTATACACACAATAACATGCACCTACTATCCGTTTCAGCGCCGGACAGACGCTGTTTTTCGCAAATATCTCCTAAACGCATCGTTGTATCAATATAATATTTCAACACACTATCTTTAACACCCGGGCGTAATTTATGGCTGACATACCATATTCCTATATGTGTTATGCGAGGAGTTTACTCGTGAAAAATAGCACAAAGCTGGCCAGTCATATTGACACATTCGAAGGAAAGTGTGGGCCCCCAACACCCTCCCAAACCATTCCTAACCACAACTACATCCCCCCCTTCTCACTCCTCCCTCCTCCTCTTCTCCCCCCAGCTCCTCGCCTCCCTCATCACTCGTGGCCCTCCCTATTTCTTCCATCACTGTATTATATATTAGAATGTTATGTAGATGTATACATATGTATAGATATGATTATTAACTAAGAGTATGGTGTTATTTTGTTGACTTGTCCCCTTTATATTTATATTATCACCAAATTATATATATATATATATATATATATATATATATATATATATATATATATATATATATATATATATATATATATATATATATATATATATATATATATATATTTATATATATATAATAGTGTAGGATTTAATTATGCAAACATGATAAAACAAAATTTATTCACAATCACTGTCAAGGAAAACGTCATCGTCTTCATCATCACTGGCTTTCACGTTTGTACAATGTTGCAAGACGAAGAACAAACGCTGTCCTGCATCCACGGGGGCAAATGAACAACATTGTTGCTAATAGGTGCGCCTCGGCAGTCAATGATTTCTACCCTGTCACTACTTGAGTCATAGCCTCGGACTGGGGGGTACCTCATACCTCAGAGAGAGGGGGAAGGGGATACAGGAGACTGTGAATATTCAATTAAGGCATAAATTGGTTATTTAAAAAGGTAAAGAACACATGAAGCAACCATGAACGATTATATTTGGTTGCCCAAAACCAAAATTAATCATTTTTCTAGTGGCCTTAGACACGTGGGTTATTATCCGGCTATACGGCCATTAAGAACGGGATTAGCTATTGCTTTAATGGTCATTTGACCCACCCTGGTTTTCATGTCCACACACAACGGTAACTGTATTAAACAATATTACTAATGAACGATACGTATATACATACTGGTCATAAAAAAAATAAAAAATGGAAGGTGGATGGTGTAAATAGGGGAGTGAAAAGTGAAACGGGGAGGGGGATAATGAGATATTGGGGTAGGGAAGGAAGGAATGGTGTTGGGGGATTTCGGGGTGTTGGTAGAGGGGTTACACGAGTACCCCACACTCGTCCGATTCTCTATAAGGCCTTAGATATGATGACTGGATTAGGCTTAATATCACTCAATAAACTCCTAACATAACACATATACTAATATGGTATGTCAGCCATAAATTACGCCCGGGTGTTAAAGACAGTGTGCTAAAATATAATATTGATACAACGATTCGTTTAAGAGATATTTACGAAAAACACCGTCTGTCAGGCGCTGAAACGTATAGCAGCTAAACACATTAATTTTAAGATGATTTCTTTATGTACCAATGTATTTATATTCATGTATTACCGGTAATGTTAATTTTAAGCATACGGTGTGATTATGTCTTTGATGTCTATTTTGTATTAACCCCTTAGGACCGATTGACCAACATGTCGGTGATAAAAAAATTAATCGTTCCCTCCGAATTACCGACATGTCGACGTACTTACAAAAAACTGTAGCAAGTAGCTAGCGAGCTGGCGTTGGTAACGATGGAAAGCTAACGTCCTTGAGAAAAGGTTTGACTGTGGTAGTGGTGTCTGGCAGCTGCGTATGCCAACAAGGAAATATCTCACCACTACATGGTGTTTTCTTATGTTTCTCGTATTTCTCTGCTGTCTACTATACTCCAGGAGAGTCTAGACAGACAAAATTACACTGAAATACGTTTATCATAATTGAAAACCACTTAGACGCATTATTTAGGTGTTTATATACATGTTTACAGCGTACGCAGAGCGTATGAGGTTTTCTTTCATGCGTTTCAGGGGATACTATTTATTTATTTTCGGACTTTGACGCTCTGTCATACGCAAACGCGTACACCTAGGAGGCTCCCGTTTTCAGTTCCTGGTGTGTAAATTCAAGCTCTTTCATTCTGTAAGAACAAAATTTGCCTACATGAAAGTTGAAAATTGACCCCCAGAAGTCGACTGGGGATGAAAAAAAAAAAAGAAGAAGTCGGTCCTCAGGGGTTAATATTTAAGTATTCATTGTTAATTTCCTAGCTCTTCTGTCCCTTTCCTCTGGATGAATCATCCTTGGATATACCAAGTATTGTAGAATTTGTTCCCACAATAAAGTTATAATCTGGGACAGATTCAGTAGCGGGACTGAGTGATTGTACAGCACCAAGAGGCAAGGCAGGTAAAAGATGAGATTAGCTAGGGTCAGATAAACAGACTACCTGCCTAGAGCCGGCACAAAACAAATAACCAAGAGATAGGCATTAAGATAACCAGGTATCACAAACTATTTATCAGTATAGGTACCTGGAGATAGGAGCAAGGGTCCTTTCAGCTTCCTGAGGCATGACTCAGAACTCATGACCATAAGACAACCCACAGTAAATCATAATCCATCAAGTTAGTAATATTGTATCCAGACACAGCTGTCAACTCCAGTAGAGAATGTATATAAGCAGTGAAGTTTAACTAATAGGTAGGATACCTATACTGACTCCCTAAAGGGCTATAAACTGTCTCCATACGAAAGAGACAAAATAATATAAGACATGGCACATTATCATTCCATGTATAGATATAAGTATATATTAATAAATTAAGCCTTAAGAAACTTGTGAAGTCAATTACCTAAGAACACCACAACGCCGAGCTCGCTACCTAATACAACAACAATAACTACTACAACTCCAGAACAAGGTACTGTATCTGATCCTGAACGAGTTAAAGCCTTAGAGTACTGGTACACTTGCACTTACACTATTAACTGTGCTAAATTACAACAATCCATAAACGAGTCATGATTAAATCCAAATAAAACAGTAAATGGTCTAAGCATTCACATTGGATTCACTTGAACTAGCTAAAACATTTTTACATAATGTACAAAGATAAAAAAATAAAATCTATATTACATTGGCAACTTGCCTCTCAAAATACAAATTTTTATTTTGGATCTTGGTTAGGAAATCCCCTAAAAACTAAAGACAGATCACAAGACCCTTAAAGATAAAAGTTGAAGAATATCGCCATATTAAGAATAGGGAAGATGAGAACACATATACAATGAAACTACTGCAAGAGGCGCTAAGTGTTGCCTGTAGAATACAGCAGAGGGTACTGTGTAAAAATAAGGAAGGCAATCCTGTCTTTATATCAGGAAAGAAAAGAGAAAGTCAGGAAAGGGGAAGAGTGTAAAAGAGTCCTTTTAACCTTGGTGAAAACTACTTCCAGTTGATAAGTATATACTGTATAACTAATGACCTTTTCACCTTACACACCAACACATCCAGGACCCTTCACACTTTATCGTCATTACATTTCAAACATCTTTTGAGTTGGTTAAAAAAAAATAAAAGGAAGGAAGGAAATATTGTTCAACTTTGTCATAAGCTGTCACTTGACCCCAGTACAGAACAGGAAGCATTTATAAGGTGATAAATGCATGAGTATGTGCTATGATTTGGTCAATTACTGGTATAAGAGTGATGAAGAGAAGGACCCATCAGTCACTCAATATCCCAGTGATACAAGACATCATCCAGAAGTAAACAAAGCTTATCAAAAAGTATCCATGGAAAAAAAAGAATTGTCCTTGGATTAAAAGTAACAGGTTGTCCACTAGACTGGAGCAATAGATGACTGGTGAATCTTGTGGGTTGAATGGGTGAGTGATAATGTGACGGCACCATGATCTATCCATCATCTGGCCGATGCTTTGAGTATCTAATATTCTCAGTTCTTATGTAATTGTTCCTCAAGTGTCAGCGAAGTCAGAAAGGTAGAGGTTGTTGCTCGCAAATGTCAGAGTGCTGAGTTTTACCCCGGAGCAAGGAAAAGGGCTCTCCTACTTAATATGTCAATATTATCAGAACATCCATAAACTAGCCACAGGTGCATCTTAATAGTTAATCAAAACCTGATTTATCGAGCATTACAATGTAATATTCCGCATTATGAAATATAGCAAAATAATACATCAGGAATAATTTGGTGCCTATTGTTGCATCCACCTAAAAACAAAATTGCTCACATACAGATTATTATTTCATTGTCATTCGTTTCACTCAGCATACAAGCCTGCCAACCATCATTACCTTCTCTCTCACTAGTGAGTGCTTCAGATGTGTGTCTCGGACCGAACTTTGTGGTTCAAGCCTCGGAGAGGGAGTATTGACAACACTGCAGTGGCCCTAGCGGCAGTGGAGCCGGCTGTACACGAGGTAAAGTTGCCTTCACCTGATGAGGCAGTATTATTCTTCACTTCAGTCATAAGGCGCTCTTTGTTGGCTTGCACCAACTCTGCTCTGCGGTCCTGTAATTGAATATTTTTTTCGGAATAACTTGACAAAATCACTCATAACAATGTCCTGTAAAAATTTAAAAAGGTAATTTTAATATATATTCATTGACATTAAAAAATCAAGTAAAAACGGTTGGCAACTGAATGAAGAAAACATGAACAAAATAAACATCAATGATTAACTCAAAGTATCAACTTAAAAAACGAAAACAATAAATCAATGGATAATCAGCTAGTAGCCATTTTCCAGGCAACTCACATTTTCCTCCTTTTTCTTGTTTTTCTCTGCCATCAACTCCATTCTATTCTGTTCTGCACTCTGTAACTTTTGCTTAATTTTTTCATTAGTTTGTTTTTTGAGCTCCTCCTCCTCCTTGTTGCGATTATCCTGTGCCTTTTCCAGTTTCTCTGAATTGGACTTCACAGTCTCCTGCCTCTTGAACACCTTCTTCTCATAGATTTTACGCAATCGTTCATCCTTGGTGGCCACTTCTTGCTCCCGTTGCAGCTTCATAGTCTCCATCTTCTTATATGCCAGCAGTTCTTGAGCCTCACTGATCTTGCTCGACTGTTTATGTACAAAATATAGCAACTAAATAAATATGAACATAAAACTGTAAAGTAAAATGATAATAAATAAAGGAATACTAGAGTTACCTTGGACCAACAATAAATTTATCCAGTTCTCAATATAAAATTTTGTATGTGCACTCATTCCTACAGGAGAGTAATTCCAACTAAATTGAGCAATATACAAAGGGTAATAAAGTCTGGATTGAAAGTATAGATGGGTGCCACCCTTCATACCTGTTAGGAATGCAAAGATAATCCTCAAACATAGGTCAACTTTGTGCAGACAGTACCATTGCCACTGCAACGCACCAACTGTGTCCCTGCCTTCTGTTAATTTCTTTCCCTCTCCACATACAATATTAAAAACATTTCTACACCTATCGTTACTTTTCACATCACACTTTTCCCAGATCTTGTTTAACACTTCCTTTTATCTGCCATTTCTCTTCCTATCTGTCTATAGCCACACCTCACTGCCTTTGGGAACTCCCCAAAAGGGTATGGCCATGACAGATGTTTCCAATTCTCCCTGTTCTAATATTCCATCCTCGCTCTCCCTCAAGTACTCTTCCACCTAATTCACCCATCTGACTTCATCTGCCTCTCACACCATGTTTGTAATCCCCAATTTCACATTTTCTCCATTTGTCTGACACACTACACAGCCATGATGAAAAGTAGAATTTGATGGATGCTCAGGTTGTGAAGGGAATGTACCACATTTCTCCCAATTTTGCTGTCTTGGCAAGAAAGGTTAATTGGAAATATGTTAGGAGTAATGGAGGGACTAGGATCAAGATACAAGTGGCAAGTGAAAGCCTTAATGATCCAGGTTACTGGAAGTAGTACAAATGAAGGGTGAGTTAAATGCCGAGGGAGGTTAGGATGGGGATGGAAGGGAGAATCAAAAGTAAATGATGTGTTCAAGACTCTTGATACTAATATCTGGAACAGCAGAAGTGGGTGGGTACAAGGTCCAGTAGCAATCAAAAGTATCAGTGCACAGAGGTCCGATTCCTACCAGAAACATTAACTAAATTGTTGGTATGCCTAGGTGTGGCTGATTCAAATGGTCTGAACCACTGGGCCAATATTCATGGAATTCTAACAAAGTCATTGTCGTGCAGCAGTGTTACGCTTTTCTCATTATGGAAGCATTACACACAAAGTGTTTGGTGTATTGTCACATGATAAGCGTGGAAGTAATAAGTGACTGTAATAAGCACATGACGCTGTGGATCACATGCCAGCATTAAGGCCATACAAAGATAGCACTATAAGCATATGTAAACCTATATGACCCATGGACGTTACCCAAAATTTATATTTCCCATGATAAATTAGTGACCTATAATATGACCAAGGTACATTTATAAAACATCGTATGCTGTATGTTGGCAAGAGTAAAGACCCTATATTGAGAGACTGGACAGCTAAAATTTCTGCTGCTCGCTGATTGGCTGGTTGAATGGGGCGCCATGTTTGCTCATACTTGTCTTTGCCTGCCAGCAGGTTCGACACAATGTATATTTTGCCTTGACTATGATGCGTGACTGATTACTCGGTAGAATGTTGTTATATTTACATAATATCTTCTTTAGATAAATCAGCAAAGACAATTTTTAGTCGATCTTCAACTCAACATAAATATTCCTTGAAAACTTCTGTAAGCCTTTCAGAATGCCGAACTGTATGGTGACGAATCAGTAATATAATACTGTACTTAACCATTCATCACGACAACAAATTCCCTCATATTTATGTGAACAGCATGTGAACAGTAGTGTGTAAACGTTGGTAATACTCCTACGGAAACCACTTTCATACAAAAATTAATTAAACTAACCATAGTATCAAAGGTTTCACAGATACCCTAAACACACGACTACTGCTGTCGTCTTTCAGTCAAACGTCTCGGTTTAGTAGCGGCGTCTGGCAACTCGTCACGTCCTATCATGTGCTTTAAATAACGCCTACATCAGGGTCCATAGAATACAGGGTCTGTTCAGGACCTGACTAAAATTTGTCATTTCCGCACATGACGTAGGTGGACGTGAGAGCGATGGGTTCATCCCAGATATGGCCATCAGTCCACTACTGACAGCCAAGCTATTCAGGGGTGGGATCTTCAAAACTTCGTAAGTTGGTGGCGCTACGATCACCTTTACTCTCTCGTAGCCGCCATATTTGATCGTGGCTTACGAAGATCATAAGTTGCTATCTCCAAAGCTTCGTAACCTCCTTCGTTGCTCACGATGATAGCTTCGTAGCGAGCGTCGCTGCCAGTTCCATTCCGTACGTTTTGTTCATCCCGCCACTCAGCTGACTGGCTCTCAGCCAATCACAATGAAGGAAACAATATGTCCTTGGTACTGTAAGCCAATCGTAACGTAGTATCACAATGTCAACAAATAAACATTGTCTCAGATGTCAACACCACCAGCTGATAGAGACGACGCAATCACCAAGTTATATCAGACAGGAACAGCAAAAGACAGGCAAGGGAATTGTTATACTGTGTTGATAAACATTTAACACAACAGTGGAGATAAGGCAGCTGCCCGGACATATTTTTCATATCACGCCAATCACTGGTATGATATTGTATATAGATTTGGTTAGGTTAGGTTTGGCTAGTTTAGTTTCAGATAGGTTAGGTTACGTACTGTAAATCAAGAACAGCACGACACAAAAAGTTTACTGACAGCTGGTTGTCATGAAAATAAATCAAAGACATTGACTGGGAGGACATTATATTCTTTTAACTTCTACTGTCACTGTTTTATTTCCTTTACACCTACCTACAGTAGTTTCTATATTAATCTCAAAATCTGTACAGTTGACTCCCATTACCAAGTAACAGGCAGAAATATACCATATGTAGTGAAATCTGGCAAGTGCCATATAACTTATACTTCAAACATTTTTATTGAAAGACAGATTAAGGAAATAAATTATATAAGCATTATTTATATTGTGGATTCGGCTGTTGGCATGGACACACATGGGTTGAAGGATGGGGGGGTGTCCATTGCTTGATTTAGATACAGTACCATTTTAATACGATAACCAGGTATTGTAATTTATTCTGCTTGGTTCTGCTTTGTTATTGAATTATGAACTATTTTTAGTTATATTTCAGGTGGTGGCACTAGTGACACAAAGACATTCACCCACATAGAAGAGGCTATGGCTCAAGTCATTAAAGAAGTGTAAGTGTCGGGTATTCCTGTGGACTCCAAGACCCAGGCAGTACGGTATGTACAGTCGCGGCCATAATTCTCTTTCCACCCTCTAGGTGGGTAAGTGTAGAAGTGACAACGTCGCTCCTCTGACCTGTCAAACCTTGACCTCACTCCTCTCTCACTATATACCCTCCCTTCCTTTCTTTTTTCCTTTCCTATGTGTACTCTCCTTGTCTCTCTTATTCATCTGTTTATCTATCTTTCTAATAATATCAGTCTTTCTCCTATCCCAGTTATCTCGCATTCATTCAGAAGGGAAGAAGGAAAAGAGTTTAAAGTGCGTGAGTCACAATAGAGGAACTGAAATTCTACCATCTCCTTCCTTCATCTCTTCTTCCTCCCTTCCTTTCCTATCTATAATGACAAGCACAGCTGACTTAAGGAGTAGCCCCCCTCTTCTCCTTTCCTACACCTGTTTTCTGTCCTAGCCTTTCCTTTCTTTACTTTCCTTATACACGTAATTTCTCTCTCCTCTCTCTTTTACCTCCCCATTCCCCACCCGAATCTCTTCTGCTCCCGTCCCCTCACCACACTTTTGAAATGCATATTGTTTGTTCCAACTAACTATCTGAGAGAGAGAGAGAGAGAGAGAGAGAGAGAGAGAGAGAGAGAGAGAGGTAGGTGGTTACCGTCACACCAGACATACAGATGAACACACACCCAGGGGCCTGTAAAAACAAGACCTGATCGAGTGGCTGAGTGCATACATCATTCTACTCCGAGTTATTATAATTTCGCTGAAATTGACGATGGAAGGGGACAGTGTCTTATGTTTGACTAAATGGACAGTAGTGGCTCTAAGGAAATATTTACAAAATAGAGGAGTAATAACTTCAGGTTACTCAAAGAGCCAGCTCGGGGTCGGGGACATGGTCAGGCAAGCCAAAGAATCCCCACAAATTTTAGGTGAGTTACAAGGGAATGATAATGAAGAAAGTAACAGAAGAAGAAGGACAGTGTTTATATCCGGAAAAAAAGTGTTCCCTCATCCTGAAACTTTAAGTGACTGGCAACAAGATTTGGACTCCATACCACATGTAACCAATGCTCACTGCCTGATGTATCTTATGTTGAAACAAAACTGGCTAGCAATCGAGTTCAGGCCTATGAAAAGGAGAGAGGATATCAGCTGTTTTTGGACAGTCACATAAGGAATGTAATGGTAAAACCTATGCTGCACAATACAGTGTTCATTCGTGCCACCTGCATCAGACAGACCAGCCAGAAAGAGAACCTGTACTGTGTGTGGCTGCTGGGTTGGTAACATCAAATGGTGACATCTACACAGCTGGATGTCAGTGTATAGGGTAAGTCAAATTTCTACCTTACTAAACATTACAGGTTAGGCTCAGTGCTTTTATTAAGCAATGTATTGTAACCTTCACTCTTAAAATGCGGAGCATCTTTACTTATCAAAACAATGCCGCAAATTGGGAGCATACAAACAGTTTGCCACTGATACATATTTCTCAAGAAAAAATCTAGGTTTCAATGATATGATACCGTACTGGTATTTAGTTATATGCTTGCCTTCTAGGGATGATGGTGGATACAAAC
This sequence comes from Petrolisthes cinctipes, assembly GCA_033782935.1. Classification (NCBI taxonomy): domain Eukaryota; kingdom Metazoa; phylum Arthropoda; class Malacostraca; order Decapoda; family Porcellanidae; genus Petrolisthes; species Petrolisthes cinctipes. The sequence goes on from JAWQEG010000028.1 coordinate 574,546, forward strand.
ATGTTGTGGCACTTCTTTTTGCTGTGGCAGCGTACATTGAAGGAAAGGGTCAGCTATCGTGTACGGATGTGGCCAGCACTTCGAACAAGCCTCACAACTTGGGTAATGCCAACCGTAGATTTGATTCCATTGAATACAGGTATCGTATTGTGTTTTTTGTTATATGGACCTTACCTATTTTCCATTCTCGCACCAAAAGGCCCAATTTCTCCGTCCCAATATTGTGGAAAGAGCTATCTTGGAAACTGCACTTTTGATCCGAATGAAATGCCTAAAATGTATAATTCACACCACAATACTGTTGAAAAAGTATTCTTTGAAGTTTTATTAATTTTTATGCACAACTGGAATTTTATTTTACAGGTACAGTAGTTCATTTGTGGAATTTTTATATACTGAACAATATGATATTTTCCTTATACAGTAGTGTATTTCTTTTTTTGCTATTTTTGTACTCCTATATTGTACAGTACAGTACAGTATCTGATATTTTCCTTATACAGTAGTGTATTTCTTTTGCAATCCTCTATCTCAGCCTAACTTGTCGCTGTTATTGGCTTGTAGCATCTACAGTATCCATGATAATGCATGAATGGACATGGAATGACCGAGTTTCAATAATGGAATGCAACAGTTGTACCACACAGCTCCGGACAGATCAAGGGTCCACACTTCTTCCACCAGCGACTTGGTTTGGGCCTCGTCGGATCTGGCAACAGTTGCAGGTGGAGGGAGTTAGATGTTATTGGGAGAGGAGGAGAAAAATGTGGGAGGAGCTAAATAGGAGGGTAACGAATGATCAGGTAGAGAAGACGTGTGTCAGGAGGAATGAATGAAGCATACACTGTGAACGGTATCGAATCACCAATAGTTTAAAGCAGGGTTCTTCAAACTTTTTCAGTCGTGACCCAGTTTTTACGATGACATCATTCTCGCGACCCATACAGAAAGATCTTTTACAAATGATCAGAATTATGAACCTAAGAAAATATAAGGCCAGAAACTGAAACGCAATAATTATGATTAAAAGGCATTCTAACCAGAATTATAAACAGAATTATAAGCGCTGCCTCATCTACCCCTCCCTCTCTCTCAAGAAGGCTAATACTTGTGCAATGATTTTGTTTTATTGATAATTAAATATATGAATATTCGATTATAAAAATATGTTAAGTGGATTCATGTATGAACTTCATATTTATTTTATTGTAACGAACATTATTATTCTATTTTATTCATGTATTTATTTTTGTGAGCCTGCGACCCAGTTTGGAGGAATTTGGGACCCGTAGTTTGAAGAACCCGGGTTTAAGGAAGTGCATACTGCATTAACGTAGGTGGATATAGGAGAGAAGAAATGTGATGATTTAAGGCGAGGGTGAGGGGGAAGAGGGTAAGAAAAATGAAGGTGATTAGTTGAAAAGTAATAACAAACAAATATAATTATAATATCTGTTACATTATATCCTTTAAATAAAGGCACTGTCTTTTGTTCACCATCGTAGTGGGATAGACTACTGATTATATATTATCCTTTGGATACTAGACAGCTCTCCCTGTATTCCTTTTATCCCTCGTGCTTGCCCCGTAGGGGGGTATTGCCTGTAATGATGTGGGCAATACTTTAAGGGTTTTGGAGCCCCTTCGGCCCCAGCCACTAGCTTACATTTCTTCAACTGTCCCTCCTTTCTTCCTATTTCCTTCTTGCTTTCTTTTCCTTCTTTCGAGGTGCTATATGACCTCGCTGTTATGCCATCTAATATCAATCAAATCCCTCGTGCTTGTTACCGTTACCGCAGTGCCGTGTCAATGTTGACGTTGGCGACAATGGAGCGCCACATCCTTCTATCTTCTGTCAGTCTGACCACCTCTTCAATCCTCTCATACCCTGTCACTTCCTTGATTCCGTCCATATATTTCATCCTCTGTCTTCCTCGAGCTCTTCTTCCTTCCACCCTATTTATCACCTTCTCCCAAGCCCAGCTGTTTTTTTTTTTTTTTTTTTTTTCGGCAGAAGACTGTTTAATTTTCTAACTTTTTTTTAAAATCGTATTTGTTAACAAATTCATTAAATTATTTACCAGGATTTTTCTTCTAAATATGCATTTCCTAAAAAATAATCGATGTTAAACTTAAATAGGCGCCGCTATATGGCGTTTTCAATAAACTTGGTCTAATTTTATGCATAGGCTATATATATATTACAGTATCTCTCAAGTAACTGGCAACCTTACACATCCTCCCTACTGTCTTATCCCTTTCTTGCTTAGCATTCCCTACTTTCTTACCGTTTATCTTTTCTTTCTCATATTTTTAACTTTCTTATTCGTTCTTAAAAAGTTTTAATGACATAGGCCTTTCTCCCTTATCACTTATAGTCCAATTATATGATTCGAAAAACTGCGGGTGAGATTATGTTGTTGATCGTATTTTGGTTCTCAATATGTAGAGGTTGATTGATTGATTGATATTAGGCGCCGCAACAGGGAGGTCATATAGCGCCAGAAAACTGTGAGACATCAAGCAGGAAGTAAATAGAAGGAAAAGAGGGACAGTTGAAGAACTAAAAGCTAGTGGCTGGGGCCGAAGGGGCGCCAAAACCCTTAGAGTACTGCCCACATCACTAATGCAGGCAATACCCTCCCACGGGGTCAATATGTAGAGAATTTAGAAAACAATTAGAGATTTATGGGGAAAGATATATAAATGATTTAGAATTATTGACCGGATTATCCCAGCCACAGCATTTTGCCTTCATAAAACTGAAGAACTATAGGTTGCATGCATTGCCATTTGCCAGTTTGTTGCTAGTCAGAATGTTAACTTGTTAAACCCATTTGCAGGAAAGAGAAATATATTATATCTTTCTTTTTAAGTTACTTATAGGTATTTTTTATTAAAATCTGTTTCGATATACATTACCTTACTTTTATCTAGTTGCAGCATTACTGCATAGAACACCATATGACACAATAAGGACCACAAGGACAGTAATGGTGATCAACGTGATGCTCATGTATCTCTCTATAGGTTACTGAACACAGTGTTTTATGCTCAACTTCAGAATTATGTTCTCAGATTCACAATGATAGGCAAAAATTAAACAATTAAAACAATATAAAGAAATGATCTTTTATAATATGACAAATATTCAACTGCCTCGGTGCTACTGTCTCATATATATATATATAAATATATATATTTATATATGGAAGATAAGGTGATAAATAGGGTGGACTACAAGCACGAGGGATTTGATTGATATTAGATGGCGCAACAGCGAGGTCAAATAGCACCAGGAAAAGGTGATAGAGAGGTGTGACAGCAAGCAAGAAGGAAATAGGAAGGAAATAGGAAGAAAGGAGGGACAGTTGAAGAAATGTAAGCTAGTGGCTGGGGCCGAAGGGGCGCCAAAACCCTTAAAGTATTGCCCTCATCATTCCGGGCAATACCCCCGCTACGGGGCAAGCACGATGGATAAAAGGAATACAGGGATAGCTGTCTAATATCCAAAGAATAATATATATTCAGTAGTCTATCCCACTACGATGGTGAACAAAAGACAGTGCCTTTATTTAAAGGATATAATGTAACAGATATTCTAATTATATTTGTTTGTTATTACTTTTCAACTAATCACCTTCACTTGTCTTACCCTCTTCCCCCTCACCCTCGCCTCAAATTATCACATTTCTTCTCTCCTATATCTTGCGGCGCCTAATATCAAACAATCAATCAATCTCTCCTATATCCACCTACGTTAATGCAGTATGCACTTCTTTAAACCCGGATTCTTCAAACTACGGGTCCCGAATTCCTCCAAACTGGGTCGCAGGCTCACAAAAATAAATACATGAATAAAATAGAATAATAATGTTCGTGACAATAAAATAAATATGAAGTTCATACATGAATCCACCTAACATATCTTTATAATCGAATATTCATATATTTAAATATCAATAAAACAAAATCATTGCACAAATATTCGGCTTCTTGAGAGAGAGAGAGAGAGAGGGAGGGGTAGGTGAGGCAGTGTTTATAATTCTGGTTAGAATGCCTTTTAATCATAAATATTACGTTTCAGTTTCAGGCCTTGTATTTTCTTAGGTTGATAATTCTGATCATTTGTAAAAGATCTTTCTGTATGGGTAGCGAGAATGATGTCATAGTAAAAACTGGGTCACGACTGAAAAAGTTTGAAAAACCCTGCTTTAAACTATTGGTGATTCGATACCGTTCACAGTGTATGCTTCATTCATTCCTCCTGACACACGTCTTCTCTACCTGATCATTCGTTACTCTCCTAAATAGCTCCGCCCACATTTCTCTCCTCCTCTCCCATTAACATCCCCCCTCCCTCCACCTACAACTGTTACCAGATCCGACCAGGCCCAAACCAAGTCGCTGGTAGAAGAAGTGTAGACCCTTGATCTGTCCGGAGCTGTACCTTGGAGATCAAATGTCCTGCAAGTATTAAATACAAGAATTTAACTGGGGAGGAGATTGCTCGCAAAGGTACTTATCATCTGGAGCTGAGGAATGATAAACCAAAATTAAAAAGGTCTGCAGCATGGTATACCCAAATTCAAGTTCATCTTAGCGTCAGCCAGTTTTAATGGTGTGATTTAGTGATATTTACACAAGCACCTCTACACATTTTTACAGAAAGAATACTTTTTGATGAAGAAGTATTCCGTAGAGAGGTGGATAAAGCTTTAACTTTTTATGAAAAATTTGTAATGCCTAGACTCCTTAGTATTTAAAATGAGTAAATATGACAGTAAACTCTCAATTTACACTGGTATTATGGATGTGAAACGTACTATGTCAGTAATCTATGTACTATGGTGTGCAAAAGTGTGCCAACAGTTCTCACCAGCACACACTGGTGAGGACTGTCGGCAAAACTTTTGCACACCATAGTACAGCACACCCTTGTTACAGAGTCTAGTGACATTATGGGTGTGAAAATGTACTGTACTATGAGGGCTTACAGTGAATATATTCATTACACAGACCACCAATTAGCAGAAACTGCTTTAACTGTACAGTAGATTCATAAGTTCTAAGATTATTATTTCTAGTAATAATATTATACATAAAGAGTTCAATCATAAAGTTGATAATGTTGGGAGATTATTTATTATACACACAAATTATCATTATTTATATATACAATATAAATAAACAGAAAGTGCCTTAAATGCATATTATTCAGTCCTAATCTTTTTATATTAATTAGTCTATAGGTTAAGAAATTCAGACTGCAACTTAAAAAAACAAAGATCTGGCAACTTTTTCTCCCTTTGCGAAGGCTGGAATTCACAAACATATGGGGTCTTTACAGATCCAATTTGTGTATTACGTTTGTCTGTTAAGACTGTATGAAGGAAGTCCAGCAGAGCTAAACGAGATAATAAAGCTTACATTGAATCAATTCAGATGAAGTTTGTGCATGCCAGTAACCAATACTAGGGATATCCGATACAATCCGATATCTCAAATCATACATTGTACCAATACAGCTCCAACATGTGCCTATTGGTAATAGTTAATATCGGATATCCTACATAGGTCCATAAAGGATCCACATAATGTTTTCTGATGTTATCCAATATTGTCAATCCTGTATTGAGCATATACATGTCCAATATTAGCAAGCCATTATCCATTAAACAGGATATTCAACACTATCCAATATCGGTTTTCATTCATGGTAATAATACAGATTCAATATATGCAATCCGGTATTATTTATTATCGGATATCCAACATTGGGTCAATGGTAACTCGATTCATGCAATTCAATGTATTGGTCATTCATAATTGGGCCAATATATAACCTGTCAATAATTGCCGATGTTACTGAGTTTGGTATATCCTGTATTGTATCAATACTGATTCAACATATGCATTCCAACATCAGTAATAATTGTTGGACTTCCATTATAATCCTTAATTGGACCATTAGTTCCATGTTTGCTGGGGAAGAGTAGAAAGAAGGAAGATAGAAGGGAGGGAAGAGTAGCAAGAAGGAAGAGGGAAGAGGAAGAGGGAAGAGGAGGAAGGGAAGAGGAGAAAGAAGGAAGAGGGGAGGGAGGGAAAAGGAGAAATTAAGAGGAAGAGGGAAGGGAAGAGAAGAGGAGAAAGAGGGAAGAAGGAAGGATGGGGAAGAGTAGAAAGAGGAAGGGGGAAGGAAGGAAGAGGAGAAAGAGGAAGAAAGAATTAATTTGGGAGAAAGAATAAAGGAAGGGGAGAGGGAGAGAAGAATTAATTGAAGAGAAAAAGGGAGGAGGGAAGAGGGGGAAGAGGGAGGAGGGAAGAGGGAGAAGGAGGAGGGAAGAGGGAGAAAATCAGAGAAAAGAAAGGAAAAAAAAAAGAAAATTGTTAGAAAAAAGGAATAATTAAATAGGTAAAGGCTAGCAGAAAAAAACTACAACAAAAACACGAACTAAAATCACAAAATAACAACCAAAACAACAACAACAATAACAAACAAAGGAAAGTACTCATTGAAAAGGCGAATATTCCACAAATTAACCACAAACAACAACAACACAACAATGGGACCATGGATAAGAAGTGAGAGAGGAGTTAGGCAAGGATGTATACTTTCTCCAACCTTATTTAGCTTATACACAGAAGAACTAGCTATGAGAACAAGAGGAATGAATGCAGGAGAAAGGGTTGGAGATGACAAGATATGTACAGCTCCGGACAGATCAATGGTCCACACCCCATCCATCAGCGACTTGTTTTGGGCCTCATTGGATCTGGTAACAGTTGCAGGTGGAGGGAGGGGGGATGTTAGTGGGAGAGGAGGAGAGAAATGTGGGCGGAGCTATATAGGAGGGTAACGAATGATCAGGTAGAGAGACGTGTGTCAGGAGGAATGAATGAAGCATACACTGTGAACGGTATCGAATCACCAATAGTATAAAGCAGGGTTCTTTAAACTTTTTCAGTCGTGACCCAGTTTTTACTATGACATCATTCTCGCGACCCATACAGAAAGATCTTTTACAAATGATCAGAATTATCAACCTAAGAAAATACAAGGCCAGAAACTGAAACTTAATATTTATGATTAAAAGGAATTCTAACAAGAATTATAAACACTGCCTCACCTACCCCTCCCTCTCTCTCTCTCTCTCTCTCATTCTCTCGCAAGAAGGCTAATATTTGTGCAATGATTTTGTTTTATTGATAATTAAATATATGAATATTCGATTATAAAAATATGTTAGGTGGATTCATGTATGAACTTCATATTTATTTTACTGTCACAAACATTATTATTCTATTTTATTCATGTATTTATTTTTGTGAGCCTGCGACCCAGTTTGGAGAAATTCGGGACCCGTAGTTTGAAGAATCCGGGTTTAAAGAAGTGCATACTGCATTAACGTAGGTGGATATAGGAGAGATTGATTGATTGTTTGATATTAGGCGCCGCAAGATATAGGAGAGAAGAAATGTGATAATTTGAGGCGAGGGTGAGGGGGAAGAGGGTAAGACAAGTGAAGGTGATTAGTTGAAAAGTAATAACAAACAAATATAATTAGAATATCTGTTACATTATATCCTTTAAATAAAGGCACTGTCTTTTGTTCACCATCGTAGTGGGATAGACTACTGATTATATATTATCCTTTGGATATTAGACAGCTATCCCTGTATTCCTTTTATCCCTCGTGCTTGCCCCGTAGGGGGGTATTGCCTGTAATGATGTGGGCAATACTTTAAGGGTTTTGGCGCCCCTTCGGCCCCAGCCACTAGCATATATTTCTTCAACTGTCCCTCCTTTCTTCCTATTTCATTCTTGCTTGCTGTCACACCTCTCTATCACCTATTCCTGGTTCTAAATGACCTCGCTGTTGCGCCACCTAATATCAATCAAATCCCTCGTGCTTGTAGTCCACCCTATTTATCACCTTCTCCCAAGCCCAGCTGTTTTGTTTTCTTTTTCGGCAGAAGACGGTTTAATTTTCTAACTTTTTTAATAATCATATTTGGCAACAAATTCATTAAGCTATTTACCAGGATTTTTTCTTCTAAATATGCATTTCCTTAAAAATAATCGATGTTAAACTTAAATAGGCGCCGCTATATGGCGTTTTCAATAAACTTGGTCTAATTTTATGCATAGGCTATATATATTACAGTATCTCTTAAGTAACTGGCAACCTTACACATCCTCCCTACTGTCTAATCCCTCTCTCGCTTGCCCTTCCATCCTTTCTTACCGTTTATCTTTTCTTTCTCATATTTTTAACCTTCTCATTCGTTCTTAAAAAGTTTTAATGACATAGGCCTTTCTCCCTTATCACTTATAGTCCAATTATATGATTCGAAAAACTACGGCTGAGATTAAGTTGTAGATCGCATTTTGGTTCTCAATATGTAGAGGTTGATTGATTGATATTAGGCGCCGCAACAGCGAAGTCATATAGCGCCAGAAAACGGTGATAGAGAGGCGAGACAGCAAGAAGGAAGGAAATAGAAAGAAAAGAGTGGTAGTTGAAAAACTAAAAGCTAGTGGCTGGGGCCGAAGGGGCGCCAAAACCTTTAAAGTATTTCCCACATCACTAATGCAGGCAATACCCACCTACGGGGTCAATATGTAGAGAATTTAGGAAACAACTAGAGATTTATGGGGAAAGATATATAAATTATCTAGAATTAAAGTGTTGGCAGCTACGCATTATTATCCCAGCCACAGCATTTCGCCTTCATAAAACTGAAGGACTATAGGTTTCATGCATTGCCATTTGCTAGTTTGTTGCTAGTCAGAATGTTAACTTGTTAAACCCATTTGCAGGAAAGAGAAATATATTATATCTTTCTTTTTAAGTTACTTATAGGTCATATAGCACCAGGAAAAGGTGATAGAGAGGTGTGACAGTAAGCAAGAAGGAAATAGGAAGAAAGGAGGGACAGTTGAAGAAATGGAAGCTAGTGGCTGGGGCCGAAGGGGCGCCAAAACCCTTAAAGTATTGCCAACATCATTACAGGCAATACCCCCCTACGGGGCAAGCACGAGGGATAAAAGGAATACAGGGATAGCTGTCTAATATCCAAAGGATAATATATAATCAGTAGTCTATCCCACTATGATGGTGAACAAAAGACAGTGCCTTTATTTAAAGGACATAATGTAACAGATATTCTAATTATATTTGTTTGTTATTACTTTTCAACTAATCACCTTCATTTTTCTTACCCTCTTCCCCCTCACCCTCGCCTCAAATCATCACATTTCTTCTCTCCTATATCTACCTACGTTAATGCAGTATGCACTTCTTTAAATAAGGGTTCTTCAAACTACGGGTCCCGAATTCCTCCAAACTGGGTTGCAGGCTCACAAAAATAAATACATGAATAAAATAGAATAATAATGTTCGTGACAATAAAATGAATATGAAGTTCATACATGAATCCACCTAACATATTTTTATAATCGAATATTCATATATTTAATTATCAATAAAACAAAATCATTGCACAAATAATAGCCTTCTTGAGAGAGAATGAGAGAGAGAGGGAGGGGTAGGTGAGGCAGTGTTCATAATTCTGGTTAAAATTCCTTTTAATCATAATTATTGCGTTTCAGTTTCTGGCCTTGTATTTTCTTAGGTTGATAATTCTGGTCATTTGTAAAAGATCTTTCTGTATGGGTCGCGAGAATAATGTCATAGTAAAAACTGGGTCATGACTGAAAAAGTTTGAAGAACCCTGCTTTATACTATTGGTGATTCGATACTGTTCACAGTGTATGCTTCATTCATTCCTCCTTACACACGTCTTCTCTACATTACCTCCTATATAGCCCCGCCCACATTTCTCTCCTCCTCTCCCACTAACATCCCCCCTCCCTCCACCTGAAACTGTTACCAGATCCGACGAGGAACAAACCAAGTCGGAGGTGGATGGGGTGTGGACCCTTGATCTGTCCGGAGCTGTATGTTACTGTATGCAGATGATGTGATAATTATGAGTGAAACAGCAGAGAAACTTCAAAGGATTTTGGATGTTGTAGGTGGGTATGGAAGAGATTTTGGTGTGAAATTTAGTAATGGAAAAAAGCCAAGTAATGATTGTGAATAGAACAGATTATGAGAGAGACCACACATGGAGAGTAGGAGAGTGTTCTGAAACAGACTGATGAATATAAGTACTTAGGGGTATGGCTGAGTCCAAATGGAAGTGAAAAGACCAAGAATGAAAAGATTAGCATGACGAACCAATGGGTCGGACGACTGGCAAGAGCAGCGAGGCTGAGAACAAGCAAGTATGATGTGAGAGAAGTATGGAAGAGTGTGGCTGTCCCGAGCATTATGTATGGCATGGAAGTAATTGCATGGAAGGAGAGTGAGATAGACAAGTTAGAGGTGGGGCAGAATCGAGTAGCGAGAATGGCACTGAATGCACCCAGTTATGCAGCGATAGCAGCTTTGAGATGTGATATGGGATGGAGTACATTCAGAGAAAGACTGGTGAAAGCAACCCTTAGATACAAAGTAAGACTAGAACGAATGGAGGATACAAGACTGGCAAGGAAGGTTTATATGTGGAACATTAGAAATAGCAAATGGGGGAAGAAGTGTGAGAGAATGGTATACATAAATGGTATGGTAGTTAGAGGAAATATGCACGAGTGGAAAATAATGAGCAGAAATAGAGAGGGGCTAGAGTGGGATGCAAGAAAGTGGAAAAGTGATATTGACAAAGAAGTGAAATGCTTTGGGCTAAGAAAGTGGAAAAATGATATGGACCAAAAGGAAACTCTGGTATGGTATAAGGAGAAAGAATGTCCAGAGTATGTAAAGTGGTATGAGGGAAGTCTGGGTGGTGATCTACTCTTTCGAGCCAGAGCTCAATGCATGGAGGTGAATGCAAGAAGTTATAGATGGTCTGAATCCCGAAGCAAGGTATGCCAGATGTGTGACACAGGAGAGGATGAAACTGTAGAACATGTGATACTGGGATGTGAGAAGTATGACAGAGACAGAACAGAGATGATGCAGATCATCTTGACTGAAATGGGATGTGATTGAATGGAATTCACAGGGACAGAATGGATGGTATTACTGCTACGTTTGTGTGAGTAGACCACAGATGAGAGATTGGTGCTGTGAAGGAATTCTTGGAGAAAATGTGGTATGCAAGAAGTAGAGAGTGAATAGCTATGGGTATTTCTTTTTTTTCTTATTTCTATTTACAGGAGCTGCCGATACAAAGGCCAACCCTGGAATAAACACCCGAGGTACCTGTAAGAGCAAGAGCAACAACACCGTCATCGTCAACCCGGCTGCTGAGAACACACGTTAATAATAATAATAATAATAATAATAATAATAACGGCAAATCTTGGGAATCACGCCTCCATCTATTTGTGTGTTTTTTTTAGCTAATATTGCAGTATTAGTCTTGCGTTTGTCCATAATCACTCCCATTAATTTTTTTATGACTAATATACTTCTTAATACATGTACGTTATTTCCTTATTGGGTATTTCCGTCGCAAATGCATTAGCATGAACAGTCGGTTCCAGTATAATAATATCAATTCAAGATGGCCGCCATAGGTTTACATCCAGGCCCCATACTTTGCTAAGTTAGGTCTCGGTAGTTTGCCTCGGTCCTGATTAGGTTAGGTTAGGTCAGGTGAGGTCTACCTAATTCTACTTAATGCGTTGTAGTGTTTTTCAGATGAATCTAGTTCAAATATGGCGTAAATTAGGTGTTTTATGAGATTGAGTTGGGGGAGGCGGGGGGAGGGTGATATCTCCCAAAACATTAATTTGCGACGGTTGTGAACAATAAATTCGTTCAAAACACACTATAATACATTGCATTCTGAAAATCTCGAGTCGAAAGCAGATTATGGACAAACGTTTGACTATTACCAATATTACTGTTATCTGCACCGGCAAACTACTGGTTAGGATAGGTTGGGTTAGGTAGGGTTCGGTTACCTTTATCAATACTCAGTGGAATTATCTTGTGGAAATGTATTCTTTGCTAGGTATTTCAATTTTAAGATACGACATTTCTGTAGCTGAGGGACGAACTGAGGTCGGGCAGACAGTGTTACCAGATCCCCTTGGCAAAATTACGGAAGGTCCAACAGGCAGTTGTGTACAATATGCCTGACCCACGCAATTGGGATACTTTTAGCTCCTATCCACAGGATCTATTTTATTTTTAAAGGTCCCGAAGGACACTAAGTTAGGTCCCGAAGGCCATTAAGTTAGGTCCTGAAGGACATTAAGTTAGGCACCGAAGGTAACAACAGTCTAGGTTAGGTTAGGTCAGGTTATTTCGTCTGGTGATCAAAAGATTAATTATCCCAATTTTAAATGATTGAATTTCCCACTCAACTGGGCTACTTATTGAACATTCTTCATACGATTTCCCAAGTGTGGACAGAATTTGCCTAAAACATGGAAGTATTCCTGTATTTGGCAACACTGCACGCAGTAGCGGGAAATAGGGAACCCGCTAGGAAAACCGCACTCCCGTTTCAAAGGAAATACATACAAATGTTTTTCATGTTTTTACGTATATATAACAGTTTCCAAAGTAAAAGGGAAAAGAAATGGGCGATTTCGGTCGACAGAAAGTGTGAATATCGAGGACACATATAATCGTAATATTTACCGGTTTTTTTGGTAGAGAATCATCTTAAAATGAAAGGAATTGATGTTTTTTGTCTGAAATGATTGGCGGAAATGATGTATTTTGATACTATTGCCACCCCATTCCCACCCATACAATCTTGGGGGAGAGCCTGGGAATCCGGGGTTTTGGGTGGGGGAAAACACGTAAATTAGCATTTTTTTTACTTTTATAGTGATTTCATGATCAGGCATAAATGTCAAAAATAAAAAATCCGAGCCAAGTTTTGAAATTATGATCAGGCATAAATGTCGAAAATTGAAAATCCGAGCCAAGTTTTGAAATTATGATTAGCCATAAATGTTGAAATTTGAAAATGCGAGCCAAGTTTTGAAATAATTTTTTAAATCTAGGGGGGAAATCACAAGATTTGGAGAAATACCCAAGATCTTGCAATTTTTGCATATTTTGGGAAGAAAATCAATTGATCATAAAATAATATGGTAATGAATTTTTTAAATCATACTAACCAACCTGAGCTAACCTAACATAGACCGAGATGTCCTTCGGCCCTAACCTTAGTATCCTTCGGGCCTAACCTTAGTATCCTAACGTGTAAGAGCTGGGAACAGATACTAACCTTCGCATTCTTCTATAGTGTGCATTTCCGAAAAAAAAAAAAATTACATCAAATCTTAACATATCAAGATTATCCCCTCTCCCAAAAAATACACTAATAGTTTATACTGATTGTTTACCGAGATGAAAGTTGATGGATGCATGGGTAATAATAGTGGAGATATACGCATTAGGGTTGTGGAGGTTGCAGTGGGTTGTACAAGGCTGCGACCTCCTGGAGGAAGTGATGGAATCTCTTGTCCTCTTCGTATGCCATCAGAAACATTGATCGAGCCAGGTACCCCACAAAGTGTTTCTTTCTTCGGCCAAAGAGTGGTACTTTTTGTCATGTATGTACATATTAAGTTAGATTTAAGTTTATCATAGTGTACGTTAGAATGGAGTTTTCTGTTATATATGCTATTAGTTTTCCTTAGATATGAAAAGAGATTCAGTTCCTTATACATAGGATTAAACAAATGAGTATTATTGTTTAGAGTGTTGGAATGTACATTTTCTACGTTTATAGTATAAGAGAACAATAACAACAGAGACCGGAAGACCACACCATTAAGCACATTGGCAGTGCAGTATGGATACAAGTTCCAATAAATATGTAAGGTCAAGAGGCTGTTCATTTCACCATCGCACCACTACTGATTCCCCGGCAACTGTGGGTCGCAACGAGACTGGGATAATCATATTATATGTTTCATGCAGGTACGTGTAAGAGCTGGGAACAGACATGCAGGGATTAATGAACATTGTGTAATACCCAAACACAACACTGGCGACGAAACCGGAGCAACTCTTAAGTAGGACTACCAAGCAGAGACGTACAACATGCCCTTAGATGTGGCTCAACCCCCAGCTTTCTCCGTAGTTGCGGATCCTTCCTCAGTGGCAAGTAGATGGAAGAAGTGGACGCAGGCTTTCACGTTCTACTTAGACGCCACAGGTGTAACAAATGCAGTCCAGAAACGAGCCTTATTTCTCCACATAGCAGGTCAGGAGGTTCAGGAAATTTTTGATACGTTTAGTGGTGAGTTAGACACATTTGAGAAGGCTATCTCAGCACTTGATAAGTATTTTGTTCCTCTAGTTAATATGAGGTATGAAAGGGTACTATTTAGACAAATTCACCAAGAATCAAATGAACCCACAGACACCTTTGTTACTAGATTAAGGAAGTTAGCAGAGTCTTGTAACTTTCATGATAGTGAGGATGCAATTTTAGATCAAGCAATAGAGAAATGTGCTTCATCACAGTTGAGGAGAAAGGTTCTTCAGGAAAGGAACATTACTCTGGACAAATTCCTACAGATAGCTAGAGCCATGGAAGCTGCAGACAGGCATGCTGATATCATTGAAGGTAGTAGTAATGGCCGAGTGGTACAAGTTAATTATGTCAAGCATAAGAAGTCAAAACCTCATGTGAAAGATGCTGACAAAGGAACTCAGAATAAACCAGTACAAGAGAAATACAAAGGTAGGACATGTAACAGGTGTGGTAGTAACAGTCATACCAAGTGGGACAGAGACAAGTGTCCAGCAACCAATCGTACTTGTTCAGCATGTGGTAAGTTAGGCCATTATGCAAAGTACTGTAGAACTAAAAGTAAGGTAAATGCTACAACCACAGAGACCACAAATCAGGATGATGGTACACATAAAGTAAACACAAACAAAAACACTAATTTTGATCAAGATTTTGCTTTCAGTGTGAATTCAGTGAGTAATAACCATAACAGAATAATGCTAGACGTGACATTAAATGGTATTCCATTAAAAATGCAATTAGATACTACTGCAGATGTAACTTTAATCTCAGAGGAGTCAGCTAAAGTCATCCCTAATTTAAATTTACAGCCTTGTTCACGGTTGATTAAGGATTACAATAAGAATCCAATAGAGGTAAAAGGAATGACCAAGTCCATGTCTCCTATGATTTTAAGGAATTTAAAGATATGCCCATTGTTGTTGTCAAAGGACCAGGACAGAACCTATTAGGATTAGACTGGTTGAGTAGAATGAAACTGAATTGGAGCACAATAATGAGAGTGAATACTGAATGTACACAAGGAGGTTTAGCCAAAGTGTTAACTGAGTACCAGGAGATATTCACGGAAGGTATGAGTACAGTAAAGGGTGTAAAGGCTACTTTATATTTAAAACCTGATGCTACTAATAAATTTGGTGCTCCAAGACAGATTCCATTTGCTCTGAAACCATCTGTTGAGCAGGAAATTAAGAGACTGGTGGAAAACCAGACTTAGGAAAAAGTTACGTATTCTGATTGGGGTACTCCATTAGTTCCAGTGGTAAAAGAAGGTGGTAGTATAAGATTGTGCGGTGATTCTTAGGTAACATTAAATCCTCAATTACAAGTTGCACATGTAATGCCTGATCAAACAGAGAGACCAATTGCTTTTGTATCAAAGTCATTAAACAAAGCAGAGAAAAATTACTTCCAGATTGAAAAAGAAGCATTGTCACTAGTTTTTGGAGTAAAGAAATTTCACATGTATCTATATGGAAAACAAAGGTTTACACTTGTTACAGATCACAAACCTCTTTTAGCAATACTTGGATCAAAAGCAGGATTACCTACTTTAGTAGCAGCTAGACTACATAGATGGGCTGTAATCTTGGCAGCTTATTCCTATGATTTAGAGTATCGTTCAACCACAAAAATGGGTAAT
Organism: Petrolisthes cinctipes; assembly: GCA_033782935.1. NCBI lineage: Eukaryota > Metazoa > Arthropoda > Malacostraca > Decapoda > Porcellanidae > Petrolisthes > Petrolisthes cinctipes. The sequence continues at coordinate 590,489 of JAWQEG010000028.1, forward strand.
GCTGATGCCTTATCACGTTTACCTGTTGAAAATGCTCCAAATTACTTTGATTGTGATATTTTGCTCATTGAAACCCAAAGTATTCCTCTAACAGCCAAAGACATTGGAACAGCTACCAAGAAAGATCCTATATTGTCAAAGGTCTTAGAAGGACTTGTATCAGGACGTGCACTGTTATCTGGTATAGAAGAATGTAAACCATATTTAGCAGTGTGGTCAGAATTATCTCAGGAACAGAATTGTATACTAAAGGGAGCTAGAGTTTTCATTCCCACAAGTTTACAACGGACATTCTTAGAGGAACTCCATGATGATCACCAGGGTATAGTAAGATCGAAAGCTATTGCTAGAACCTATGCATGGTGGGCAGGCATGGATAAATCAATTGAGTCTTTTATCAGACGATGTCCTCAATGTGCAGTATTTCAGAATAATCCACAACCAATTAGAATCATCCATGGGAACAACCCCGTTATGCATGGCAGAGAATTCATATCGATTATGCAGGACCATTTCTGAATAATAATTTCTTGATTGTTGTAGATGCTTTTAGTAAATGGCCAGAGATCATCTTAATGAAATCTACCACTTCTCAAGCAACCATTCATGCATTAATGCAAATCTTTGCAACACATGATCTGCCAGAAAGGATTGTCTCTGATAATGGACCTCAATTTTGTTCAAGTGAATTGGCACAATTTCTTAAAGTAAATGGTATTCAGCACACTAAAACTGCACCATATCATCCAGCCACAAATGGTGAAGCAGAACGCTTTGTGCAGACATTTAATGTATTGTTATTTAGGATATTTACGGGTATTATATATGTATATGTATTAGAATAGGTTTTTAGTGTAGGATTGTAGGGAGTAGCCAGGCTGAGATTATCACTGATGAATAATCTCGGTGGTGGGCTTCTTCAACACGAAATAAGTGTAAAATTGTAGGGAGTAGCCAGGCGGAGGTTATCACTAACGAATAATCTCTGTGGTGGGCTTCTTCAACACAAAATGTTAATATTAGGAAAATAGAATTAATGATTATAGTTATTTAAATAGGTTAAAGAAAGGGATAATTGAAACTTAGGTAGATTAATAGGGATAGAGAAATACGTGGTGATTTAAGAAATGAATGTAAAATAATTTATTGGAGACAGGGAATAACCTGCATTTATAATTATAATGTATAATTACGAAGCTAACATTCCTATACTGTTACCGGCAATTAATTGTAACTTACTTAGAAAATTAATTAGATTAGTTAGGGACTAAAGTCGGGACAGTACATTTTCTTGTTGGCGGAACAATACATGCCGTGAATATGTGAATTACAGTAATATAAAACTTTAAACAAGGGAGAAAGCAATGCATTTGAGTTCACTAATATGTATAAATAATGTTGTGTAACTATATACCCCAGTAAGGGTGGAACTGATGAATTTGTCAGAAATTGAGATGAGAGTGGTCACTACTTTGCTTAAGAGAGTGAGAGTGGGGGAGATGACGAGGCAGTACCCTACGTTGCTTCTACCTCATTCTGGTCTCGTCTTCTGCTGGTGACAGCCATTAAATAGCATTCTCCCTTGGTGTAAAGTGAACCACGTGGTACTAAGAAAATTACCTACATTTGCTGGCAATTTTATATTTTCATTTATAATATTGAGATTAGGATGTGATTTTTTTTTATTGTATTAAGTATATTTCGGCCTTATTGTGCAAAATTTATTATTAGGAATTATTTGAAATATTGTGGGAGGGGGGACACTTCATGTAATATTTTTTTTTATATGTACTTAGATCTGTCACTAGCGAGGCACGGAATTATTCCTGTCCTAGTAGACAGAAAAGGGAGTAGGAACTGTATTAAGGGAGGGGGGATATTTCATAGTAATAATTGTTTTTGTTTTGGATTTATGTGTGTTAGCTCTGTCAACTGGCGAGACCCGGAATTATTCCTGTCCTAGTTGACAGAACTGGGAGTAGGTAATATTAGCAAGGGAGGGGGGAACAGAAATTATTATTATAGGGAACTTGTTGTACTTGTAACAAATAGGTGGATAAAATAAACGGGTTTATAATTGTCTGAGTATTTCCGTCACCGATATAACAAATAGACTGTGTACCTATATAGAGGTTAGTTCTCCATTCACAACACTGATCGTACCCCCGTTAAAATTGTAGTCTGGGTTGCTTACTCGCGAGCCTTCTTAACGTAACGTTACGCTACCCTTTCGGTGTGTGCTCACTTGGTTCCTCTGATCGACTTTGGTCTGGTGGTGGCAGCGTTTACCCAGTACTGGAGAGGAGCTGGACTTGTCCTTTGTATGATTTATTTTTGGTATTCGCAAGGCAAGTCCTGTTCCTCATCGGTATCTTGTTTTTTTTTCCAGACCAGGTTGATACAGCTATAGGATAGAGTTGTAGCGTACACTGGTTGTTTTTTTTTGTTTTGTTAAAGGCAGTAGATTTTGTTTCCCTCCACAAGTAGAGTAAAAATAGTCAAATCAAAGAGTAACGTAAGGGGACAAAAATAGCGCTTTTACAATAACATGAAATGTAAAAAGGCTAATTCAGCAAATGTTTTCCTACATGTTCAAAAGTTTTTATTTGCATACAGAACTACGGAACATGCTGTCACTGGGCTAACCCCTTCAAACCTGTTAATGGGAAGGAGGATACGGAATAAATTAGACTTACTCAAACCAGATTACCATGCACATCAGAATCAGAAAAAATGGAAGCAGTTGGTACCACAAAAAACACCTCATTACACAACCAATTCTCTTGTATTGGTACGATCTTATGGTACAACTGAGAAATGGGTACCAGGAAAAATTCAGAATGAACTTGGTAATCTACACTCTGAAGTAGATGTAGATGGAAGGATTTTAAAACGACATGTAGATCAGTTACTTCCATCTCCAGTTAAGGAAACGCACTTAGATTCTGTCAAACAGCCCAATGACATTCATGATTCCAATACAGTTGATACGGGTGGCACTCGAGTTCTGCCAGAACGTAAAACTAGAAGAGTACCACCTGTTCGGCTGGACCTGTAGTCTTCATAAGGGAAAAGGAGTGTCATGTATGTACATATTAAGTTAGATTTGAGTTTATCATAGTGTACCTTAGAATGGCGTTTTCTGTTATATATGCTATTAGTTTTCTATAGCTGTTGAAGGGAAGCCTGTGGCGCGTAACGTAAACACTGCGGGACCATGAATTAATTGAGGACTGTGTTACACAAACTAAAACATAAAAAAATGACGGGAGGAAGAGATCTAGAAAGAAGAAAGTGCGGAGGATGTGGACAGTTTGCGAAAATGGATGATACCATGAGATGTAAGGATTGTGAAGAGACGGCAGAAGAGCAAGCAACTGGCGGTGTTCCTAGATTGCTAGACGAGAAGGAAGGAAAAAAAATGATTGTGGGCAGTGTAAAAAGAAGGTACTACATAACCAACGTGGATTACAGTGTGAGTTGTGTGATTGGTGGTACCAAATAGGCTGCCAAAAAGTAGAGGTGGAAGAATATAATGTGTACAAAGAGCAGAAGGTCAAGGCTAAGTGGTTCTGCTACAAGTTCAGCACATACTTTAAAAACCTCAAAAAGTCAACAAAGATATGAAGGATGAAAACATGGCATTAAAGATGGCCTACAGTGATAAAGAAGAGGAGAATCTGGCACTAAGGAGAGCCAATAGGACAACAGAGGAGGAGAACACAATCCTGAAAGAAGACAACAAACAACTCATTAATCAGGTTAGATCTCTAGAAGACAGGATGGAGAATCTAAAGGTACAGTTAAAGAATGAAATAATAGAGGAGATTTATGAGGAATTTGAGGAAAGGGAAATGAAAGAGAAGAAAAAGAATAACCTACTTATATTCAACATAGAGGAGACAGAGTACCCAAGTAGGCAAGAGAAAATTCAGAAGGAATTAGACACATGTGTCCAAGTATTTAAAGAAATACAAAGTGAAGTAAAGGATGAAGACATAGTGGAAGCCTTCAGAATTGGTAAATACAAGAGAGAGGAGGGAAATGAAGAGGGAACTGAGGAAGGACAAACACAAATTAAAAGAAAACCACGACCAATCCTAGTAAAACTAAAAGATGAAAGAACCCAAATGGGAAATCATAAAGAAGGCAAAAACAATAAGAAACTCAAGGAATGATACATTCAGGAAAGTATGGATAGTACCAGATTTAACGAAGAAAGAAAGAGAACGAGACAGAGAGTTAAGAAAGGAACTGCAAGAAAAGAGGGATGCCGGTGAGGAAGGATGGTATATAAGGAGAGGAAAACTACATAGGAGGAATTTTTTGGATAATAGGGTGTGTGAGTGAGTGTGCCTGTATTGGTGGTGTGCGAAGGAGAGGTGCAGGGTGAGTCTGAGGTTGTAACATGACAGAGTGGTGAGGTTGCAGGGTTGGTAGGAGTGGTGGGCGGTAGTAAGAGGTTGATGTGGAAGGATGAGGTACTGTAGTGGAGGTGTATGGTGATGGTCGCACGGAAGCGTGTATGGGTGTAGGTGAGTGAGGTGGTGTGTTGTCATTATATGTGGTGGTGTGGGCTGGCTTGACCCGTTCCCAGGACGTGACGTATGGTTTACCTGCTACCTGAATAGTAATGGTCGTGTCTGTCCTGGAAATAACGGGGTGAGGTCCAGTGTAGGGTTCCTGTATAGGTGTCCTGTGGGCATCCGTGCGTAAGAAGAGGTGCGTAGCGGTGTGTAGACCCGGGGGGGTGTAGGCAGGTCTGGTGGTGGTGGTGCGAGAGGGTGCAGAGCGGGCATTGCTGAAGGCCTTCTTGAGTGTTGGGAGGAATGAGAAGTTTGATGTATCCATGCTTGGGGATGTGACCTGTCCTGATGGGTACGGGGAACTCACGTAGCGGTAGCCAAGTGTGACATCCTTCCTTCGCCCTCTGGCAGGGTATGCAGGAGGTAACCCACTCCTTTATTTGTTTCCTCATCCCTGGCCAGACTACACAGTAGCTGATGAGGCAGAGAGTCCCTGCAATACCTGGGTGGTTCAAGGTGTGGTATTGATTATATATGTTTTCCCTGAACTGGGTAAGAATATATGGGTGAGGCATGCCTCATGATGTGGTGCACCACAGCCTCGTCACAGCGTCTGTGACAGCTAAGTATTCTAGGCGGAGTCCCATGTCACCAGTGATAAGTTCGTTGAGGTGGGATTCTGCTTGTTGGGCTGCTGGGAAGTCCAATGGTGGTATTTGTTGAATCATTGAAATGTTAGGCAACGTCGGGGGCGCTCTTGACAACGCGTCGGCCACGGCGTTATCCTCGCCCTTCACATGGCAGATGTCCATGGTTACCAGCTCTGTCAAACACACTATATTTATGTTGTGGTGGCTCCAGGCGCTTACTGAAGAACGCGATGGGTTTCAGTACTCCGTCCACTTCCTGTTGCAGTACAGCACCAATGGCATCGTTTGAGGTGTCGGTGTAGATGGATGTAGGGTCCTGTGAGGTAGGGTAGGCCAAGAGGGTGGTGTCCGCCAGTTTCCTCTTGATCGCTTTGAAGGCTTCTTCTGACGCGGGAGGCCATACCAGCTTCTTCTGTGAAGACTTCTTGAGGCCCTTCAGTACTTCGTGAAGGTGCAAGGGCAGAGGTGATGTGTGGGATGAACTGGTGGTAGTATTTCTCGAAGTTTTCTGGTGGTCGTGGGTAGTGGGAATTCCCTGACAGCTGCAACCTTCTGTGGTAGCTGTGTGATGCCGTTGGGAGTAACACGATGGCCGAGGGAGTCTAGCTGTTTTTTCCTAGGATGCATTTGGAAGGGTGGACCTTCAGGCTGTACTGCTGCAGCCGGCTGAGGAGTTCCCTCAGGTGCTACTGGTGTTGAGAGTGGGTGTCTGAAGCAACGAGGATGTCATCGATGTACACGACAGTGTAGTCCAGACCAGGCAGCACCTTGTCCATGAACCGTTGGAAAGTCTGGGCAGCGTTGCGTAACCCAAAGTTCATGGACTGGAATTCAAACAGGCCGAATGGGGTGGTAATCACCGTCTTTTTAATATCCTCCTCAGCATCAGGATTCTAGGGAAAGGCACGTACAAGGTCAATTTTAGAGAACACTGCTTGGAGTGAAAGTCCAGGACGTGCAGTATTGGGTACCAGTCAGGGATGGTAGAGGCGTTGAGTGCCCTGTAGTCTCTGCACGCCCTCCATTCACCTCCCTGCTGCTTGTAGACCATGTGAAGAGCCAACGCCCAAGCGCTGTCAGACAGTCTTGCTACTCCCTGTCGTATCATTACATAGAACTCCCTTTTTGCTGCTTCTAATCTTTCAGGGGGCATCCTCCGGGGCTTGCCGAAAACAGGGGGGCCATTCGTCATGATCGTGTGACGTTTACCTGGATCATGTGTGTTAGTAGTGGAGATTAGGTGTGGGAATTCGTGTAGTATGCGTTTGTGTGGGTTATGTGTGTGATGGTAGGTGTGGTGTGTCGACAGTGTTTAGTGGGGATAATAGATCCAGACAGTTGGTGGATAAGCCATTGTCTCGGGGTCGATCAGGATATCGTGAGCCGTAAGGAAATCCAGACCCAGGATGGGGGCCTGAACATCTGCCATGACGAATGGCCATACTACGTACTCCTGCCGTAGAAGGGTAACTCCTCTGCTCCTGGTGCCGTAAGTAGCGATGGGGGACTTATTGGCTGCCAGAAGGTCATATGCCATAGATGCCTGGCAGTCTCTGTCCTTGGGTATGGGTTGAACCACACTGACCTCAGACCCAGAGTCTACGAGGAAGTTGTCTCCCGACTCTAAGTCCTCTACCCACAGCAGGGTGCGAGCGGTGTGACGAGGTGTTTGTGTCGGCTTACTGGAGTGTTGATGGGCTGGTGGTATCAGAGCGGTGGCGAGGTTTGCTGCCGTATTGCGGTTGGTAGTAGATGGTACGTATAGGTGTTGCTGCTGGTTCGTAGGTGTGTTGCTGAGAGGCCCTGAATTGGATGTCGTTGTGTGGGTGGTAGCGTGGTAGGCATTGTCTTGCCACCGCCTTACTCGTTTCCCTGTGTTGGTCTGGCAGGAAGGCGGATAGCGGAAGAGCTTCAATTGCTCGGGGGATGACAGTTGCGTGCTGCATGGCCGAAGCTCTAGTGGTATACACATAGGTTGGGGTTGTGCCACTGTTGCAGTGCAGTTGCAGGTGTCTGATGTGGCGTAGGAGGGAGTTGGCGGACTAGTGGGGCCCACTGGTGCTGGTGAAGTGGTTACAGTGTCGTTGCATGGGCTTGATAAGTAGTATTTGTGTTGTTTGCATAGCATCAAATTGGTGTTGTAGTGTCTGAATATGTTGGGCTAAGGAGTCGTTGTGTTGTGGATTGAGGTCTGAATAGTGTTGTTGTGGTGGTGGCATGGTATGTTGAGGTTGTGGTGTGTTTGTGAGATGATGTTGGTGTTGTGGATGAGGTTGCATTTGTTTGTGGTTGGGTGGTGGGGTAATATACTGGGGTTGGTGTGTAGGAAGGAGATGTTGTGGAGTCATGCCGTGGGCTGAGATGATGGCGGCCTTAAGTTCGTCATAGAGGATGTCTTGGCTGAAGGTGTATACAAGTGGGGAAAGTGAAGAGAAGACCTCATGAGGAAGTGCACGAATAGTGGATTGGTATCTTTGCTGCTGGGTGTATGTTTGCCCATGCCAAACCACCTCCAGGTCGAGGAACAAGGCGTGGTCATCATAGTTAAATGGGGGAGTGTAGGGAACATGTATTGTGGCGGGTTGGACAGTGGCGTGTGTGGGAGAGACATGTTGTGAGTGAAGAGAGTGGTGTCTGACGATGAGTGAAGGTGTGGGTGTAAAAGATGCTGTGGTGTATGGGGGTCCTTACACGTGGTGTATGGGTAGTGTATGGGGGGCACTTGGAGGTATTGAAAAGAGCAGAAACTCGGGTGAGAAAAAGAATTGCCACCGGGTTGAGCGATGGAGGCACGTAAGGCAGGATAGGCAGTGGGTAGCAGAACAAAGAAAATAAAACGGTCGAAGAGGGGACGGAAGTGGGTCAGAGAATGGAAGTGTGGGTGGGGAGAGAGAGAGCGAGTACAGACAGATGGGTGAACAAAGGGGATGGAGTAAGGGAAGAAAGGAGAGGGCAGGGATACAGGAACAAAGATGGGGTCGAGTTGGGGACACGGGATAAAGGAAAACGTGGCGAAGAGAAAGGCACAATGGGAGACTAATATAAAAAATGGGGGTATAGAGTAGCACTGGGGTGGGTAGCAAATGACAACAATGGGGTAGTGTGTGGAAAATGTCTCTGTACCTGGTGGGTTGCAGGGGGTGTTCGGCGTGTAGATGAAGCTGTCGAGTACCGTTGCAGGTGGAGGAGATTGTTGAACGATATGTGAACGTAGAGGAGCGAGGCACGTAGAAAAGGTAGTTGTTGGGTACGTGAGCCTAGAATAGTGTGGCACGTAGAGTAGGTAGTTGTTGGGTACGTGATCGTAGATTAGCGTGGTACATAGAGTATGTAGTTGTTGGGTGCATGAGCGTAGAGTAGGTAGTGTTGGGTACGTGAGCGTGTAGTAGCGTAGGGTCGTGTGTGGGCTGTGTATGGGGAGTACGTGGAGGGGGAAAAAAGGGGGTGATAGGTGTTAGTGTGGGACTAGAGAGGAGCTAGGGTAGGAGAGAAAAGTGGGATGAGGGGCGCAAGAACAGAACAGAGAAGGTGGTGGGAGAGGGGGAACACACGTGGGATTGGGACGCAGTTTAAGGGAAAGACAAGGGAATGAATAACGTACTGGCGGGCGGAGAATGAAATTATAGGGAGGTTAATAGACACATAGGGGTGGATGGCGGGGAAGCACCTGGTGGTGGGAAAAGTGACTGGGGAGCACAAAACTGGCTTAATAGGGGTAGTTAGGGGCAAAATGATAAAAGATGGGGGAATATGGGACACAAAAGGGACTGAGTTGGCGACGCACGATGGGTGAGGAATGGAAAAGTGATAGGAAGAGGGGTGGCTGGTAGGGGTTAGTGCAGCGGTTGTGGAGGAAAAGTGGCCAAAAGACGGGGGGAAAACTAAGATGGGCTGAAAGAAAGAAAGTTTGCGGGTGCGTTGCGTTACGGTAAAAATGGGGAGGGAGAGAACACTGGGGACAATCAAAATTCAAGCGCAGGGAGGGTAAAGTGTACAATGTTTGTGTAGAAAATACCTTGGTGTACCAGGAGGATGTGTTGGCCGCTAGAGACGTCGAAGGTGGCGTAGAGACGTCGTACCTGAAGTGTAGAGTGTAGGGCACATTGGTGATGTGGTGTAGCGAGGAGTAGCTCGAGGAGTGTATGTGGCTGGTGTGCATGTAGCGAGAAGCTTGTGTATACGTGCCTGCATATGTACTACCTTTCGTACCAGTGTACTTAGAGCTGAAAGCCGAGGTCACCAATTATAACGACAAAGAAGCCCTTGCGTTACTACCCGGGTGAACAGACTCTAGAATACATGGTAACAGTTTATTGGTAAGTACAGAGGTTATACACACAAATATATAGAAGGCCAGCCAGCCTGCCGTGTAACGTCGTGAGACGAGTGCGATCAAGGCGGGAACACGTGTGGGAAGCTGGGTTCAGGTAGTGGCAGGTATAACATCAGGGGCTTGTGCTTCTTGGTCCGGAGCTAGTGTGGAAGTAGACGAGCGCTGGCGGTGCATCCCTTTTATTCAGTTAGGGCGCACGTCGTTGTCACGTGATCGTATGATCCCAGATGCAGTCTGGGAGCGGCTTAGTACAGGCGCCGCTCTGGGGTTAACAAAGGAGGGAATATAGGAGCAGCCATGTATGGTGCTGGGTTAACAAAGGAGGGAACATAGGAGCGGCCATGTATGGCGCTGCTACACCCTCAATAACGAAATTTGACTTGGGTGTAAGTTGATGATAGGACCCTGAATAGCTGCTGGGGGGACAAGTATAAATAAAGTCGGATTGCTTGTGATTCTTAAATTTACTATTTCTGTTAAGGGAGCTCGTGATGTAGTCAGAAAATGGAGGTTAGTGAGTCCTTCAAATATTGCCACGAAACACCACCTACTGTATATTGGAGGAGCTTGTTTCGTGGCATAGTCAGGAGGAATCAGAAGCCATCAAGTCTCATACACGATCACAGAAGGGTCCTTAAGAGCAGCATCATTAGCAAGTTACTGTGTCTCCCAAAAATAAATTAAAAGTAAAATATATATTTCCTCCTGTGGGTGACTGTACAGTAACATTTTGACCATTTGTATATAGTGCTAGGAAATTAGAATGATTTGTGTTCAGGAAGCATTAAATTGTTTTACATATATTTTCATAAGTTATGTTTATTAAAAAAAAGGTGCAATTATAAATTCAATATATGCAAACATATTTTTGACCCTTTATATTCCAAAACAAAAAGGTTGGTAGCGATCAATATATGTAGCGAAACATTATGAAACGTCAAGGTAACTCTACAGAGAATTCAATTATGTAAGTACAGTAAGTATCGTGTCAATAGGTATTTATCATATCAATCTTATGATATAGATATGATGTCCAACTACACTTGACAAAAGCCTCAGACATGTTCAGAGACTTGATCAGGATATGGTTTCCGGAGTCCGATTCTTGACGACTCTGAACGCGATAGTCATAATGCTGTATATCCACCTTTTCTTCTCAAAATCATCCTACCATGACATCACTGCACATAATATGAAACAGAAAGAGAAAGGATCATTAGATCATCATGATTTTTGGTATATGAAATGTCAAATAAATGCGTAATAAGTCGGGAGGGGGACTGTCCGGTTTCTGGTATAACAGCAGAGATGCTTGTTACTACCGGAGGTGTACAGCAGACTCAAATGCTAAGTACAGTTTATTTATAATACAACACAGCAAATAATAATATGTAGAGAATGTGGGCCATGCACCTTGTTGAGGGTCAACAGGAGAAGTGTAGGTTCTTGTAGCAGTGTAGTTGCGTAGGGCACGAGGTGTCTTGGGGCTTGGTGGTGTAGAGTGTGGCATAGGGTCGGCAGGTCAAGGTGGGAGAGCAACCCGTGCTGGCTGGTTGCTGGTGGGATAGTGACCGAGCATTGGCAAGGTAAGCCAACGGCTCGGCTTGGTAGGCGCTCGCGCGCAGGCAAACTGGTGAAACTAAGGATGCGTGAGCGTGGCAGGTAGAGAATGGGAAACTAAGGTGCTTGGATCACTACAGTACCCCCACTCCCCCAAGAATTTAAAGGAAAGAGGGGAGGTATGGCACATAAGAGACATAATAACATATATACATACACATAACAATAAATAAATAATTGTGTTGAACAGAAGTGTACGGGTACTGTGTGTATTATTTGGGGGATGTGAACAAGTGTGTGAATTAACAGAATGAGGTAGGTGTTTATCTCTGTGTGTGGAGTGCGTGAGTGTCTGTGTTGGATAACATGGCAATATATTTGGCAGGACGCCGTATGGTGCATCCCGAACGAGATGTGATTCCCTTTCGAACCAAAGCCGGCTCGTTGTCCCGTAGCATATCCAGCAGCGAGGGTGGTGTGTCAGGGCGTGGTGGTGTTTGCGGAGTACGTTGAGGGCTAACGGGACGAGGAGGCGTGGCAGGAATAATACGAATGACAGGTGGATGATCCTGAGGGAGACTAGAAGGGATTAAAATAATCGAGGTGGGGTCAGGTACAGGGTGGTCAAGTAGAGGAGTAGGGTCAGGTTGGGTGTGGTCCGGGTGTGGTAGGGGTCATGATGGTTGTAGGAAGTCATGGTGGGTAAGGGCGGGGGGAGGCAAAGGGGTAGAATCAGGATGGTCTAGGGTAGGGGATGGTGGTATGTCGGAAACAGTAGGTATGATAGGTGGGTCGGGTACTGGAACAAGGTCAGCAAGAGGAACGGGTAGCAAGGAAAGGTCAGGGTCGGATTGGTGAAGGTTAAGAGAGAGTAGGGTGGTTGAGGATGGTGGGGTGTGGGGAGGTGTATCCCGGGTAGGTGGAGATGAGGAAGGGGTGGATAGGAATAGATGAGATGGTGATTGAGGTGGGGTATGGTGTGTCGTGTGATCCTGAGAGGTTGTGGAAGGTGAATGGTTAGGTGATGCGGGGCAGGATATGGAGTGGTGAGAGTGAGAGGGTTGTGGCTGGAGAAGAATGGTGGTGTTGGTGGATGAGGTTGATGAGGAAATGAGTGGTGTGTGTGAGGTGTGCTGTGATGAAGAGGGTGGGGGTGGATGATGTGGGTATGTGAGTGCTTGAGTGTGAGGTGTAGGTAGGAGTGGTGGTCAGTGTTGTGTGTATGGTAAAGGTGGTAAGCGAGATGGGTGATATGTGAGATGCGAGGGGTGCACGGGTGTGTGTGTGTGTAGGTGAGTGGGCATGTTGTGATGTGGTGTGAGTGGGTGAGGTGGTCGTGAGGGCTGGTTTCACCCGCTCCCAGGACGTGACGTAAGGCTTGCCGGAAACTTGGAGTGTCACCGTGGCATCCGTCCTGGAAAGAACGGGGTGAGGACCAGTGTACAGTTGCTGGAGAGGTGTACTGTAAGCGTCCGTGCGTAGCAGTAGGTAAGGTGCAGCAGGTAGGCTGGGTGGTGTGTAGGTAGGCCTGGTGTGCTGACGAGTTGGAGTAGGTTGGGCGTCAGTGATGGCGCACCTGAGTGCATGTAAGAAGGAGAGGTTGGAAGTGTCGACGTCCGGCGGATGTCCTCTCCAAACACCAGCTCTGCTGGGGAGTGCTGCAGGTCCTCCTTAAATGTAACGTGGATGGTGAAGAGTATGAGTGGAAGGGCGTCAGTCCATTGGTTTGGTTGCAGGGCGCGGAAAGCGTCTTTGAGGCCTCGGTGGAAGTTTTCCACCATCCCGTTACTGCAGGGGTGGTACGCTGTCGTCCATTGCCACCTCGTTCCCAGGATCATGAGCATGTCCTGCCATGCCCTCGACTTGGTCTGTGATGATTATCGCAGGGGGGTCGAAGTTGGTGACCCAGTTACTGAGGAAGTGGCGGGCAGTACCTTCTGTGGTGATGTCTCTCATGGGGGTAGCCGTACACCAACTTGTTGTCCTGTCCATGCACGTGCGTAAGTAACGTGACCCGTGCGATGGCGGCAGCGAGCCTACGATATCCATGTGCACTGTGCGGAATCTACTGATAGGTGCAGGGAACTCATGAAGAGGTGGACGGGTGTGGTGGCCAACCTTGGCGAGTTGACAGGGTAAGCATGAGGTGACCTATTTCTTCACCTGCTTTCTCATGCCCGGCCAAACTGCACGACGGCTGACAAGGCAGAATGTACCAGCCACACCGGGGTGGTTAAGCGAGTGGTAGTGCTAGAATACTGTCTCCCTGAATTGTGTGGGGATGTAAGGGCGTGGTATGACGCAGGAGATGTCGCACCAGAGCTTGGTGGTAGAGCCAGGAGCTGTCAGGTACTTCAGGCCTAGTCCTGTGTCGCCTGTGAGGAGCTCTTGTAAGTGCGTGTCACTCTGTTGAGCCTTGGCGAGTGCAGGGAAGTCCAGCGGAGGTATGTCTTGAATGCTGGAGACGGATGGTTGTGCTGGCAGTGATCTGGAGAGGGCGTCTGCTACGGCTTTATCTTCTCCTCGGACATGGCGGATATCGGCCGTGAACTCTGATATGAACACTAAGTGTCGTGTAACCCGTGGAGACCAGTTTGTACCCAGCTGGTGCATGGCTGTGGTGAGGGGCTTGTGATACTTACGGATGTGGAAAGTCCTGCCTTCCAGACATTTGCTGTGGAAGGCGATGGGCTTGAGTACTCCATCCACTTCCTGTTGCAGGACTGCTCCAATGGCATCATTAGAGGTGTCTGTGTAAATAGATGTAGGTGCGTGAGGTGTAGAGTATGCTAGAAGTGTGGTGTCAGCCAGTTTAGTTTTAATGGCAGTGAAGGCTGCCTCGGCTGCTGGTGGCCAGACGAGCTTCTTTTGGGACGCCTTCTATAGTCCCTTGAGTTAGTCATGGAGAGGCTCAAGAGCAGAGGCGACGTGAGGAATAAAGAGGCGGTGGTAATAATTCACCCCCCCCCCAGAAATTCCCTGAGTTTCCTGGCAGTAGTTGGTAGGGGGCATTCCCTCATGGCCTCTACTTTCTGTGGCAGAGGAGTGATGCTGTTGGGGGTGAAATGGTGACCGAGAAAATCCAAGTGATCAGCCCCGATGACACACTTGGAGGAGTGAATCTTTAGTCCATACTGCTGCAGGCGGGAGAAGAGTTCCCTCAGGTGCTGCTGGTGTTGTACATGGGTGTGTGATGCGATCAGGATGTTGTCAATGTACACCGTAGTGTACTTTAACCTTCGCAGCACCTTATCCATGAACCTCTGGAATGCCTGTGCAGCGTTATGTAGTCAGAAGTTCATGGACTGGAACTCAGATAATTCGAGAGGCGTAGTGATGGCGGTCTTCTTTATATCGTCCTCTGCAACAGGAATCTGGTGGAAGGCACAGACTAGGTCTAGTTTGGAGAATACCACACATCCTTGGAGCTTGGAGTGAAAGTCCAGGACATCCGGAATAGTGTACCTGTCGGGGATGGTGGCAGCGTTCAGAGCCCTATAGTCTCCACATGCCCTTCACTCTCCTTCCTGCTGCTTGGGTACCATGTGCAGAGGAGATGCCCAAGCGCTGTCGGAAGGTCTGGCCACGCCCTGCTTGATCATGACATGGAAATCCTCTTGGCTGCCTCCAGGGGTTCAGGGGGCATCCTCCATGGCTTGGCAAACACGGGGGGGCCCTTTGTGGTGATAGTGTGGCGGATACCTGGGTTATGGGTTTGTTGTGAGGTGGTAGTGGAGAGAAATCGTGGAAACTCCTGTAGGATGTGTTGGTAGGTGTTAGAGTGTGAGATGTGTGTGATAGTGGGTGTGGTGTGTCGCCTATGTTTGGTGGGAATGGTGGTTCCCGTGGGTTGGTGTATGAGTCGTTGTCTTTTAGCATCGATGAGGAGGTCATGTGCCATTAGGAAATCCAGACCCAGGATAGGTGCCTGCACGTCTGCCACGACGAACGGCCATACGACGTATTCCTGCCTATGGAGCATCACACCCCTACTCCTTGTGCCATAGGTGGCGATGGGGAACTTGTTAGCGGTGAGGATGTCATAAGTGGTGGAAGCCTGGCTCTTCCTATATTTGTCTCGAGGTGGAACGACACTCACCTCGGATCCCGAGTCTACAAGGAAGTTGTCGCCTGACTCGAGGTCTTCCACCCACAGGAGAGTGCGAGCAGTGTGGTTGGGTGATGGAATGGTGCCGGCTGGTTGTTGCTGTGTGGGTAACAGGGGCATAGTAGCATGGTAGGTGGTCGTGTATGGTCTGTGGCAGGAAGGTTGAGGTGATGTGGTGTCAGTGTGTTGTTCTTCGGCCCTGAGTGTTTTGTTGAGGTGTGGGCGGTAGCGTGGAGGGTGTTGTCTTGCCACCGCCTTACTCATTTCCCTCATCGGTCGTGATGTCTGGCGGTTGGACGAAGAACCCCACTGGCAGGGAGGGCGGCAGTTACATTCAGTATGATCGAACCTCTGGTGGTAGACGCATAGTTGGGTGTGTTGCCAATGTTGCTGCTGTGAGGTAGAAGGAGGTTGTAGCTGGATTGGAGGTAGTATGTGTGGTGGTGGCGTGTACTATTGCTGTAGAATGGGTGGTGGTGGTGTGTACGTACTGCTGTTGTTGGTGAGCGGGTGGTTGTTGCAGAGTGTGTAACACAGTGTTCAGGGCTTGTGTCAGTGTATCGGCTTGTAGTTGTGTTGCTGGTAGGTTAGGTTGTTATGGAGATGATGTGAGAAACTGTTATTGAGGAGGAGGAAGGAAGTGTTGGTGTTGAGGTTGGGGTGAAGTGTGTTGGAGGTGTTGTGGTGGCAGAGGCTGGTGTGGTAGGGCGTGTGGTAACGTGTGGAGGTGTTGTGTAGGCAAAGAAACGTGTGGTTGGGTTGAGGGTAATAAATGGTGGTGTTGTGTCGGTGGAAGGTGTTGGTAATGTTGTACCAGTAGGTGTTGTTGTGGTGGGGGTAATGCAGCCATTGGAGCAGCGGGTGTAGGTGGCGTGACGTTGTTGGCGGTGGTTTGCTGGGGGAGCCATGAGCCAGTGCTGTACACGATTGTGTCCATGAGTGAGTCAGCGAGTTTGGCGTAGGCTTGGAGTGGGAGGTCTTGTTGGGCCTGGAGGTGCAGCTGAATGGTGGTGGGCAGTAACTTGGCGTGGCGGCTCCTCAGGACTGCTTCCGTGAAGGGTTTGGCTGCCTTGTCGTTGAGCTGTTGCATGTGGCGCAACAGAGCCAATGAGTGGCGCCCTTCGAGTTGAACGTCCTCGAGGGCCTTCAAGAGTTGCTGCTCCGTCATCCCGTGGGACACAATGAGGGCCTCCTCTAGAATGTCGTACGAGGTGTCCTGCGTAGGAGTAGGGGAGATGGCGTCAAACACCTCGTCGGGGAGGGCCGAAGTACTGCCTGGAACTTCTGGTCACTCGTGTAAGTGGAGCAGCGCCACACAGCTTCCATGTGGCAGAACCACGAGTGGATGTTAAAGGAAAATGGATGAACATAAGGTGTCTGTGGAGAGTTTGTTTGTGTAGGAGAGGATGTGTTGGAGGCGTGAGGGATAGACATGTCAGGTGAAGAGAGATTGGTGTCAGTGTGAGAGCCGGTAGCCATGACAACAAGAGAGAAAGTGGAGGCAAGATAAATGTGGAGCAGGTCGGGATGCTGTGTGGATGGGCATAGGGTGGAAGTACCCAGGGGCTCAAGGTAGGGCAGCAGGTCGCGCTGAAGAAGGCGTGTGTGGGTAGTGTATGGGGGAGGTAGAATGCAAACAGAAGCAGCGGTGAGACGGGGGTGAGGAGAGGAGGAAGGTGGGAAACAAAGTAAAGAGGGGGAAATGAAGTAGGGCAGACAGAGAAAATGATACGTACCTGGAATGGTGGGTACTGGAAGAGGAAAAGACAAGGGTGACGAGAAGGAGAGTACCATGTGGAAAAAAGGAGAATGCACTATAACAAGAACCAAGGGGCAAACGGGAGGCGAGGCGAGACAGTAAAGTAAGGGCACGAATTACGGGCACAAGGGTCGGGGAGGGAGAAGTTCCTAGGTACATGGCAGAATAGTGTAGGAAGTTAAGGCGATAAGGACACGAAGGGCAAGAGGAAAGGCAGCAGGAGAAGGGGAGAGAGCAGGGTGAGAACACAGTATATCAAAACAACAGGTACAAAAGGCCCAAAATAGGGGCAAAGTAGCACTGGGGAGGGGTAAACGATGGAAAAGGAATGGGAACTGTGTGTATATTGTACGTGTACCTTTTAGTAGGGTGTGAAGGGCGTCGAGGCTAATGGAGAGGCGCCAGACGTGGTCGAGGACGAAGCCGTGGTTGTACAGTGGAGTGTATGCTTGCAAGGGCGTGTCATTGAGTAGGGAAGTATGAATCCGTAGGCTGAGGATACATAGGTTAAGTAGAGAAGGCGATGCGTGGGTGACGAAAGTGAAGCACGTGGTCATAGGAATTGTAGCTTACGTGAGCGTGGCGTTGGGTGTAGAACGTGGACGTGGAGAATGGAGCATGTGCGGAGTATGTGAGCCTCATGCGTAGCACGTACGGCATGTAGAAGTGGGCACATGAGCGTAGAACAGCGTGTAGAGGTGGGCACATGAGCGTAGAACAGGTGGCACGTGGAGACGGTGGGTGAGAGGCACGTGCTATGGGTGCATTGCATGTAGAGGTTGTAGTAGAGAGGTACGTGAGCGTAGATGCGTGGCACGTAGCAGTGGTCATTGAGGGGTACGTGAGCGTTGCTGCCTAGCAAGTAAAGGTTGTAGTGGAGAGGTACGTGAGGGTAGATCAGTGTGGCACGTAGAGGTGGTCGTTGAGAGGTATGTGAGCATAGATGCATGGCACGTAGAGATGGAGACGACACTAAAGGCACCCCAAAAGTAGTGTGTGTGGGGGAGTGGGAGGAGTTGGGGGAATCGATATGAAAGAATAGAGCAAGAAGTCAGAAGACGGAGGAGACAAAGGAGGAAGAACAGAACAGGGTGGGTGAGGAAGACAAAGGATGTGGACCGGGGTACGAGAATATAGGGAACAAAGGTAGGACGGCAGGGGTAGCATGTGGGGCAGGGGTGGCAAGTAATAAGGGGATAAATAGGGAACACAGGGATGGAGGCAGGGGTAGCACGTGGGGCCGGGGTGGAATATACTAAGGAGAAAATTAGGGAACAAAGGTCGGGTTCGCAGGTGGGAAACACAGGAAAATAGTGGCAAAAAGGATGGGAAGGTATGGGAGAATACAGAAGAACGCGAAGTAGGGAGCCAAAAGAATGGACATATAGGGGTAGAGAGTAGAGATACGGGGGACGCTACGTTAAATAAAAATATTGGAGGGGGAAGAGCACTGGGGAGACAAACACGAATATAAATAAATAAGGAGGGAAGAGTTTATGTGTGGCTGGGGGTAACTTGTACGGAGACGGCGAACATGTTGTAGTGACCGGACCAGACATGAGAGATAAAGGCAAATCTCGAATCTGGACCAGTGGGGTACCCTTATGACTCATTGGTAGAGTTAAGGCCTGATGTCGGTCTGGTACCTGGTTCGATTCCCTGTGGATACGCCCTGGGATTTATAAGAGATAAATTTCTGGGTACCACAAATGGTGGCTACAGCGGTGGAATGGTTAGTGTGTGGTAACTATGATGGAGTGAAGTTGGGGCTTGGCTTAGTTGTCTGGCCGGTGTGTCCTCCGCATGGTCGGAACCCTGCCGCACACTACCAACCTACCCTCGCCAGCCTTGTCTGCTCAGTCACACACACTACCACGTTGAGGGCTTTCAGATAGAGCCCATAAATTGATCTATCCAGAGAAGAAAGGGATGAAGTGACCGGACCAGACATGAGAGATAAAGGCAAATCTCGAATCTGGACCAGTGGGGTACCCTTATGGCTCATTGGTAGAGTTAAGGCCTGATGTCGGTACCGGGTTCGACTCCCCGTGGATACGCTCTGGGATTTTTAAGAGATCAATTTCTGGGTACCACAATGTGGAAGGGCCTCCATTGGCAGCTTGAAGATATTGTAAGGTTTTCGGTATCTTGAGGGTGCGTAAATTGACTAGTATGAGTAGCTACAAATCCGGGGTCACCAATAATAACAGCAGAGATGCTTGTTACTACCAGAGGTGTACAGCAGACTCAAATACTAAGTACAGTTTATATATGATACAACACAGCAAATAATAATATGTAGAGAGTGTGGGCCAAGCACCATGTTGAGGGGCAACCCGCCTGCCTGGAGAAGTGTAGGTTCTTGTAGCGTTGTAGTAGCGTAGGGCACGAAGTGTCTTGGGGCTTGGTGGTGTAGAGTATGACATAGGGTTGGCAAGTCAAGGTGGGAGAGCGACCCGTGCTGGCCGGTTGCTGGCGGGATAGTGACCGAGCATTGACATGGTAAGCCAACGGCTCGGCTTGGTAGGCGTTCGCACGCAGGCAAACAGGTGAAGCTAAGGATGCGTGAGCGCGGCAGGTAGAGAATGAGAAACTAAGGTGCTTGGATCACTACAATGGCATCCTATTTTTGTTTGATTCTTAAATAATGGAGCAACAATTGAAAATTAAATAATGATGAGGAGTGACAGTTTTCCCTCGATTGGTAATGCCGGGAAGTGAATTTTAAAGCTACCCATCTTGCTTTTTTCAAGTGCAGACACAACATTGCCACTGTGTGTGTGTGTGTGTGTACCAAGTAGGGGAAGTGCAATATATTAAAGTACAAAGGAATGGTGTATCACTAGATAATAAGGGGCTGCTCGGTCAGACAGCTTCAGGAACTTCAACAACAGCAACTAGATAATATATTAGCAGATCACAAAATACTCTGTCATTGATTTTCAGTCACCAGGTGTACAAACTATAAAGGCTGAAGGTGCTATCTATACAATAAATGGCAAAATGTCTCTGTTTGTCAGCTTATAACTCCAAAACGGTTACACCTACATCCAAAACTCATATTTATTCTGCATCGCCATCACCAGGCGAAGGTTTTGGTATGACGTAACATGACGTAACTCGATGTAAAAATTACATCATCTACTAAAAAAACGGTTACACTCCCAAAACTATATATTCTGAATCAGCACCAACGGCAAATATTTTTGTGACGTAACTTGACGTAAAAATTACGATAAAATGTCAAGTATGTTATGTATCGGTTAAAACAATAAAGAAGAGCTCGAACGGAAATTTTCCGTTCGAGCTGCTAAAATTGAGCCCAAAATGTACCGCGAAAAAACGCACGCCAAATGTACAGCTCGAACTGAAGAAGGCAAAAAGCCTATTTGGAAATTCAGTCAGTCTCGGGCCTTCAAGCTGAAAAGACGTACGTACTATATCGTCTTTATGTATGTATAGCAACTGGCAAAAGGTCTGGGAGCACGGAATATTTTTAACTAACACAACAAGACTGAAAAGTTTTCACATATTATTAAGTTAATATTGACTATTTCTACCTCTGCTAGTATTGTATATGTAATAATGATAATTATTGCATTGTATATGTAATAATAATAATAAACGGTTTATTAGTTTGGCAGACATATGGCTGAAAATATACAATGCAATGAAGAGAATGAGCATGAGTGATGATCGAGTACATGATACATTATACATAATATACATATACATGAGCGATTGTGTGTGTGTGTGTGTGTGTGTGTGTGCGTGTGAGGAAGGGAAATCTGGGAGACTGTTGGCGTGAGGTCTGGTGAGGATTACTGGTTGACATGTAGGGATGGACTAGACTGGATCATCATGCATGTGTGTGTGTGTGTGTGTGTTCACATGTTATTGATAATATTCGTCATAGTAGGGATGGGGCTTTTCTAATATCTATCAGTTCTGGCCCTGATAGGTTGTAGTATGTTGTATCGTCTTGTTGTCCGTGTTGGTTTTGGGGTGTCTGGTGGTAGGAGGTCTCGGCGGCGAGGGTGGACCACCAACTTTAGTGCAAACTGGCTGATGATGGTGAGGTGGTGTTCAGAGAGAGGTGGCATCCGTAGGGTGGTCAGGGCGGCCTCGTAGCCAGTGTAGTTGGATCCCAGGATAATCCTACATGCCCTCTTTTGAACCTTTTCCAGTTGACGCTGTTGTGTTAATGTGAGGGAGGAGGACCTTGCGGGGAAGGCATAAGGGAGCTTGGGGAGGAAAAAGATGTTGTATATGCTCCTCAGCTCAGCTTGTTGCATCCCCAGTTATCTCAGTTGCCTCAACATATACAGCCTGTAGGATGCTGTCCTTACCACAGTAGCCACGTGTTTGCTCCAGGCCAGCTTGTTATCTGTAATAACACCAAGCAGCTTAGTAGAGTCAACTACTTTGATGTTGTGCTGGCCGAGGGTGACAGCTGGTAGTTGGACCTCTGTGGTTGCGGTGTTGACATGCATCACCACAGTCTTGTCATAGTTGATGGTGACATTATTTTCTTCAGTCCAGTCATGTAGTTTGTTGAGGGTGTCCTGTAGGGTGTTGTAGTCGTTGGTGGGATAAGTGTTGTCCACCGTGATGCCTATGGTGGAGTCGTCCACATATTTCCACCTGTGTGGGGTGTCCTGTAGGGAATCATTAATGAGGGTGAGGAAACACAGGGGGCCCATCCTGATTCCCTGGGGGATCCCACACATCAGTTGTCGGTGTGATGATATTGACTCTTGGTACCTCACTGCCTGCCTCCTGTCACTGAGGAAGTCAGCTAGCCACTCAACCAAGGAAGGGTTGATGACCTTGTTGATGATCACCGTATGGTCAACAAGGTCGAAAGCTTTCCTAAAGTCTATAAAGGTGAGGGTTACTGAGGTTTTCCTTCTCTCAATGTTGGAGTAAATGTAGTTCAGGAAACTTAACATGCAGTGGGTGGTGGAGGAGCCCTTGACGTTGCCAAATTGCCTGGGGTCAATCAGGTGGCTAATCTGTGTATAGGCCCAGGTAAAAACAAATTCCTCTCAGATTAGGCTTGGTACTGGTGTTAATGCCACTGGTCGTAAGTCACTGAGGGTCTGTGGAGAGGGGTACTTGGGAATTGAGATCACATATGAGGTTTTCCAGTCAGGTGGACACCTGCTCTGCTTCAGTGATGCATTGATGATGGAACACAGTGGTATGGCAAGCTCCACAGCGAATTCTTTGTAGAGCTTCACCGGAAGGTCCACTGGTGATATGGAGCGATTTGATCTTAGACTGAATAGTTTCTTCACAACCTCATATGGGTGAACCATATTTGGGGGGCTGAGGAGGAAAGGTAGGCAGGTAGTTTGGTGCTATCAAGTTTGGGGAGTGACTACCAGACACAAGGGATTGATGGTGATCCCTTGCCAAGCCCGCAGAGGTTCTTAACTTTGCTGTACCATTGACTGGAATTAGTTTGTCTGAGGTGATGGACCTTGGTCGTATAGTGACCTTTTGGCTTTCTTGGACTCCCGAATTACCTGATTACGAAGCCATTTATATCTGTTCTGGTCGACTTTAAGTCTTGGAGTAGCCTTTTAATCCGGGGGGTGATCCACGGGGCATCTGATGGGTGAATCACGGCTCTCCTTAGTGGGAAAAACTGATAATATGCTGTGGTGACGCTTGATATGTACTTTTCCCACTTGATGACGACGTCCTCCTCGGTCAGTACCTCTACCCATGGGTAATTAACCAGCCACCTACCAAACTCTCTCACAGCAGAGTCAGGTGTGGGTCGGTAGGACCTGATGGTGGGCGCCTGTAGGCGTGGAGTGGTGGGGGCTGGACTCCAAAATATGGAGATGTGGGTACAACGACCCACTGGTGGTAGAGGCTCAGGGGGGAGGTACTGATCCCCCAGGTCTCTCAAAATGAGGTTCAGAGTGTTGCGGCCATGTGTCGGGAAATCCACGATTTGTGAGAGGTGAGTTTGGTCCTGTATGTCTGTTGTACTTAGTTCATTAAAATCACGACAAATCACCAGTCTTGAGGATGGGAACTGCAGTTTCAGGTCGTCACATGTGTCGATGATATGTTCGATGAGGTCTGGTTCGGTGGATGCTCTGGAGGGTGGTACACAACACAATATATAATGAAGGCAGTTTGGCTGGGGTGTGAGGGAGGGGGGGGTACTCTGACCCAGAGGGCTTCAATTCCCTGCAGGACAGCAACACTCAGCTATGAAGCACGCAGCTGTTTCCGGGCGAAAAGGGCCACTCCTCCTTCTCTCCTATTACTTTGTAAATGATAAAAAAAAATCAAAATCACTGATATGGCTGAGTTCCGGTATGATTTGCCAAGCTTCTGTTATTGCAACAATATCACTTTTATATTGGTCTACCGTCAGGGTTTGTTGTTCAGAGAGGTAACATTAGATAGTAGGAGTGACGGAAGATCGTACCACTTACGGCCAACCTCAATATGTTTATACGGCGATTTTTTGCGCACTATATTTATTTTCCTTTTCAATCTTTTCACATTGGGGATAGGTTTCACTCTATTTACACCTCCTCGGCGGCCTCGAATGTGGAAGATGTCTAGGTCCTTTAGTCGAGCCACAACGTCTGATGGAGGATATCCGCCATTTTTTCTAAGTTTATAGAGTGAGGAGATATTATAACGGGTACACATCGTGACGTGCATTTAGTGTTAGGCACATACACAGTTCAGAGTCTTATATTGCTCAGTTGATTAATAAGCTACACTCCCACTATTACACAGGAAACACAGTTCGGATAGGCAAATAATTTCATAAGATAGGGGTGATGAAGGTGAGAGGTCAACACACTGACCTGGGCATCACACTGAGGAGCGCCTAAGCCACACGTCTTGACCCTCCGAAGGTCAGAGTGTATGGGCAGGTGTGTGTGTGTGTGTGTGTGTGTGTGTGAATTCAAGGACAGTATATGAAAGTTTGTAAGATATTTTATGGGTTCATAGTTATAATCATCAATAGATTTTATATTTATACAGTGTAGAGTTTAGACAAATATGATTATCTGTAGACAGTGCATGTAATTCCTGGGATTTGGAAAACATAAGCCCTGTTATGAATAGCAAAGAATATTTTTCATCCAGTAGGGTAATTTCAAGTAGGCTTACAGGTAATGAAGAGGTTATTGTATAACTAAGTAATTTTAGACATTTTACAGGAGTTTTAAAGTACAGCTGTGTGGGATTACATTAGGAAAGGCGCTGATATGGGGCTCTCTACAGTCATCATCATAATCAGTGTTTTGCCCCTGATTTGGATTTGCATATGAATTACTTGGTCGTTGTTGAACATTTATTTTCATTGTGTTTATCTTTCATTCTCCTTTAGCCCTTCTCTGTGTATTTCTTCAATAATATCCTGTTCGGAAGTCGTAATGTGTGTGTGTGTGTGAGCAGAGTAGCAGTTGACCTGGGCCTCGGAAACGGGCTTGATACAGCCTATGCCCAGTCAAGGAAAAAAAAGATAATCTCTTGAGTTGCATTTGATAACAATGTCCTCCGCTTTTCTAAGGTTGCTATGGCTGAATTCTGTCTACTGCACGTGGCCTTCGATTTCACCCGAGCTTCTATATAGTAAGGGGAAATTTTCTTTTTGGTAAATTGGAGGGCTACTGATTCCCCCAAACTATGCCAGGAAACAGGCAGCCTTAATGTTACTACTAGAAGGTCTGTTGTTTCGAGGCATAGTTTGGAGGAAGCACAGCCCTTCCAATTCACCAACAAGAGAATCTCCGTTTAAAAAAGTTCAGTTAGTTCATACTGTTACGGCCTTGTCTTCCTCACCAGTCACCACTCCGAACTACACTATCCCGAATCCCTGGTCCTAAGCTTCAACTGAAGGTTCTAACACCGCCGGGCTGCAATACGAGTTTAGATAAGGCGAGGGTAGCCCTAAGGACGTCAGTCTTGCTTGCTCTCGGCTGGTGTCTCTTCCCTACTGGTAGCGGTGGTGTTATAAACGGACTTCACCTTACTTACATCGATGTGGTAATACCAATTGTCAGTCTTCAGAAAGCAGAATCTTGGAAGATATACTATCTAACTTGTTCTTTCATTACTGGAATTATGTCTACGTAATTGTAATCTTGGAAGATATATTAACTAACTTGTACTTTCATAACTGGGATTATTTCTATATAATTGAAAATTATTGTATTATTTCTATGTCAATGTAAATTGTTGTGTTTAATTTAATTTGTTGTGTTGTAAGCTAATTGTTAAATATATGATTAATTAAATTCAATGACTTAGCTTTTCATATCCTTTCTGTGTTTACTTGTAGTGATGCGTTAATCTGATAAAAACCCTAGACATCAGTAACGGTCATTATACTGGTTATAGTGAATAGTAAAGAACGAAAGGAAATAGATAAAACAAGTTACCCCTGTTCCTTCCTCTAGTATTCCAACAGAGCATGTTAGACTTCCCTGGCGTCAAGGTGATAATGTAAACACCACCAGCACGAGTATTCTCGTAACCTGGGCAAAAAAGAGCGAGGAAAAAACAAGAACAATTGAATTTGCCATGAATTCATGAGAGAGGTGTATAACAGGAATATCGGTAAGCGGCAGAGTTAAGGGGAGATTCTTTTGTTGGGGGTTTTGAAGGACTCTGATTCCTCCAAACTATGCCACGAAATAGATTCCCTATTAGTACCATTGAGGGAGTCTGTTATCTGGTATAGTTAGCAGGAATCAGTAGCCTTCCAATTTATTAACAAGAGAATCTCCCCTCAAGGCCTTGTCCTGTGATCGTGTATGAAAATTGGAGGCTCCTGATTCTTCCTGACCATGCCATAAACGAAGCTCCTTCCATGTAGGTGTTTTGTGGCAATATTTGAAGGACTCATTCATCTCCAATTTCTGACTACATCACAAGGTCCCTTAAAGGTTCACGGATATCACGAGTATTGGTTTGGGTTGTTTTTTCCAATGGTTTGTCTAGTTTTCATAGTGATGAATAAAATTGGTGAATAAGTTATTGAAGGTCCAATACATGGGAAACATTTACTGTTTAATTATAACTCTGTCTCTTAAACACATACAACGTTAGAATTATAATTGATTGGCATTTCTCGATCAAATATTGTTTTTGGGAGGAAACTGAAGAGCAAGCAGGTGAGAGATGGCTATTATTATTATTATTATTATTATTATTATTATTATTATTATTATATGCTTGTATGTATGTATGGATGGATTTGGGTTGTATTGGGTAGGACTGCGCAGGAACATGGCTATTATTATTATTATTATTATTATTATTATTATTATTATTATTATTATATGCTTGTATGTATGTATGGATGGATTTGGGTTGTATTGGGTAGTTCTGCGCAGGAACGTGAGCACACACCCACAATATTGATAGAACAGGCAACGCGCACACTCTCCCCTTCTCAGACTCTGGCGATTAATCTCCAGGTCAGGTGGTCTTGTACTGAACGTGCGCTGGTCTCACCTGTTTGTTGTACACCTCACCAACGTGATCCAGAACCGGCAACTTGTGCAGGTATTTACAGTGACAAAGATATAACCTCAAACATAAGTAAGGTAGAGAGATGGTCCCAAACTGAGGTGATACTTTGATACTTTACTTGCCTCTCTTAAATGATGGCCTAGTAGTTTCATCTTTCATCTCTATATACATATCTTTCAACAACCTCCTTCCATTGTCATTCACATCAGGTACAGCCACAATCAAATATCCAGAAACTCTTTGCCTCCGTCCTGCAAATCAATCAGTATCATATCTAAATATGATCATACAACAGCTTATGTCAACTCAACCCCCTCAATTATTATTATTATGAGGTGCTGCAAAATCATACCCGTGTTGTTCTTTCTTACGAAGATATTTACTACGATGGAAAGAAAGTGTTGCTGGATATTTGATTGTGGCTGTATTACAAACGTTCCCATCATATAATTCTGTGGACGTTTACCAACCTTATCAAACATATCCCCATCACAAACACTCTAACTCTGTGGTAGTCTCTCAACCACGCTTCAACATACTCCAGAAGCTTTCTTTCTCATTCACATTATTATCACCATAAGTTTTATGTTGTAATGAAAACTATACTACTATCACTCTTGCAAACTTGAAAGGGCTGCCCGTTGGGAGACCACATTTCGCTCAAATTAGGAATTTGCCGGTTTCTTGCCAAAAATGTTCTTTTGGGGTAAAAGAATCACATAGTCAATGTCCTTGAATAGTGTACAAATGTAGGGGGACACATTCGGTATCATGCTACTTTGTTCTCACCTCTGCAAAAGAAAAGGGGGAAGGGGTTCTAGGGCCACTGGTGGAGCATATTTATAATGTGAAGGTATATGTACGTGTGTACAATACAAGCACAACATACAACAAACACGGCATGATCATAACATTGTACATGTTTCTAGGGAATATTTTGTAAGATAAAGATGGTGAACTATAGTAGCCTACTCCTGTAACCATCAGAAGCTTCTGATTTTTACAAGGCTTAAATCTTTTCATTCTGAAAATTTTCACCAAAAAAAGTTGGAGGTTGGGGGGTTGGGGGGGTGCAAAAGAACAAGAAGTGGGGGGAAAACATTCCCCTGTCCCCCAGCCACACGAGGCAATTCCCATAATGTCAGCCAAACACGCTTATCAACCCACCACCCCAACTCCCCACCCCAACCCCCATTCCATGCTTGACACCCTGAAGATCACTCATGTATTTAATATTTTCCGTTTTCATACTTATAATATTCCTGTAGGATAAAATAATTCCTCAATAACAGTCAAATGCGTTAATTGATCACAATGCATACAGTTCAGTGAAATTAACGTTGGTAATGAAAATGGAGATGGGTCATGACAGGAATCGGTAGTGGAGGCCGGCCTTAAGGGGAGATTCTCTTGTTTTTTTTTTTTTTTTTTTTTTACATATAGTGAGTGGAGGAAAGGAAGAAACAAATAAATAAATGGTTCCATTTGCCTATTGGCATCCTCCACTCATAAAATATTTAAAGCAACTGGATTTAAATTGCTGGGGGTTATAACTTGCTGGAAAACATTCCCTTGGAAGAGAATTCCACAGGGAAGTAGTACGGGGAGTAAATGAATTTTTGTAAGCAGTTGTCCTGCAACGTGGAGGAGTCAGTGTAAACTCATGCGCATTCTCAGCTGCCCTAGTCCTCCGTGGGAAGACGTGAAGGGGTGGTATAATCAGGGCAAGTTCATCCGAACATTTCTTATAAAAGTATCTATAAAATAGTGCAAGGGAAGCAACATTTCTACGTACTGATAAGGGAGGGAATTCATTAGTGATCATAGGATTATTGATCAGTCTGATAGCTCTGCTTTGAATTTTATCTAATTGTCTTAACACCACCGATCCACAACCAGCCCACAGAGGTGAACAATATTCCATCTGGGAACGCACATGACTCTTATATATTACTGCTATCTGCTCGTCAGTCAAATAATTACAAGCTCTGTATAAAAGTCCCATCTTCCTAGATGCAGTTTTGGCAATGGATTTTACATAGGGAGTCCAACTGAGGTTTTCATTTAAAGTTACACCAAGGAGATCAATGCTGTGGGACTTGGGGATATTTGTATTATTGAAAATAATGTGAGAATCATGATTATCTGATCTATTTGAGAACGGGATGTATTTAGTTTTATTTGCATTGAAAGAAACTAGGTTGTTTTGTCCCCAATCAAAGATCTTCGTTAAGTCTTCATTTAATGAAATTGAAGTGGCAAGTTTGTATTCTAAAATATTGTGTTGAGTAAAACTATCATTAAATGAGAAGGAACTGTGAATAGTTGAATCATCAGCATAGGAGTGAATTGAATTCTGAGTAACTGACAAAAGATCATTAATATGAATGAGGAACAAAGTTGGAGCCAAGACCGCTCCTTGAGGAACACCAGCATTAATGGGATGAAAGTCGGAATACAGACCATCTACCATCACACGTAATTTTCTGTTGCTAAGATATGAATTAATTAGAGGAACAAAAGATTGAAGGCCATAATGTGGAAGCTTAGACAGTAATGATCTGTGCCATACTCTGTCAAAGGCTTTAGATATATCAAGGCAAATTGTGTGAGTCTCTCCATGTTTATCAGGTGATTGGAATATGTTATCTGTGAAATAACAGAGCAGATCCACAGTAGATCGTCTCTGTCTAAAGCCATATTGCTTATCATTTAGCAGATGATTTTTCTCAAGGTGTTTTACAAAGTGATTGTTAAGAACTATTTCAAATATTTTACCGAGAGTAGACGTGATGGCAATTGGTCTGTAATTTGATGGATTTGCGGTAGCTCCTTTTTTGGGAATTGGTTGTACATTGGCTTCTTTCCAGGCGGCTGGGAAGGGCGAGGTATGGAGACATACACGAAATAATTTTGAGAGAATTGGAGCTAATTCTTTTGAGCAATTTTTTAATACAGTGGGAGGAATTTCATCTGGCCCTGAAGCTTTGTCGATAGATAGATTCTCCAAAATGGTCCGCACTTGTCTTGTATGAATTATTAAGGGTGGACTTTCTGGGGAGTTAAAATTCAAAATGGGAGTGTTTTGAGCAGTGTCATTGAGGTTTGAATTTGTGGCGAAGATATTGGCCAAAAGATTTGCTTTACCACATGGATCACATATGAGATTTCCATTGCTATTCTTTAAAGGGGGAATAGATGAACCATGGTTGAAGTTAGATTTGAATGAGTTTACTGTTGACCAAAAGATCTTATTATCATTAGGATTATTCAGTAATTTATTGACTTGTTTATGTATGAAGTTAGATTTGGCTAAATTAGTTACAGCTTTAGCATGGCATCTGACAATTTTGAAATAATTGTATGACTGAAGAGTTTTCGACTTTGTATAGGCATTATAGGCTATTGATTTTTGTTTTGTAGCTCTGGCACAGCTGTGATCAAACCATTTTGGAGAGTTAGATCTTTTTGAGTATTGTTGGTGAGGGATATATGTTTCCATTCCTATTCTTATAAAGTCAGTAATATGGTTCAGGAAGCTATCTGGGTCAGTAGAGTAAAATGATGACCAAGGAATGTTAATTAAAAAGTCACGGAACCCCACCCAATCTGCAGCATCATAGTGCCATTTGGTCACTCGGATGGGTTCAGAGTGGATGGGTAGGGAGGAGTGGGAACAGGAGACTGCAATGAGGCAATGGTCTGAGGATCCAAGAGGGGACTTCACTTCTACACTATATGTTTCGGGATTGGTAGTAAGAAACAGATCAAGTAGGTGCGGTCTATGTTCTGGATTATCAGGTATGCGAGTAGGGTGCTTGATTAGTTGGGTGAGATTGAATGAGTCTGCGAATAACTCGCATTCAAGCCCAGGTTCATCAGTTCTGGCCGAATGAGTGAGCCACTCAACATTGTGGACATTAAAATCACCCAGTAAGGATATATCAGATGCAGCATTAATGTTTAAATCAGAAAGAATGGAGGTCAGGGAATCAAAGAGGCTATTATCTGGGGAGGCATTTGGTGATCGGTAAATACAACAATAATATTTAACTGAGCCTGAAGAATTTAGCTTGTAAATTGAGTAATCAAAATCTGGTGATGTGAGATTGAAAATGTTCTCCAAGGATAATGTTGATCTAGCAAAACAGCAAACGCCTCCCTTTGATCTAAAATTAGACATTAAAATATAGCCTGGAAAGTTGTAGTTAGTCAGGTCAGAAGAGGGAGTGACCTGGCATTCAGTGAGGAAAAGAATATTAGGGGTTTCGGTTTGAAGAAGTAGGTGTATCGAGTTAATGTTGGAGTGAAGCCCCCGAATATTTGCAAACATAATTAATTCATTGTGCTGACGAGCAGTTGTTTTATGCATCATGGCTAGTGCTGACACAGTCGCGTGATGACGACCGGGAGGGCCCTGTGTCAAAGACCCCGCCCTGCCGGTGGTGGTCATCCGAGAAACCACCGCGCTTGCTCTAAGAGTTGCGTCAGCCATGGTATGAAGTTTTAAAATGTGTTTGCGCTTGTATTGTTTTTCATGTTGAGTTGTGAGAAGTTGGTATGTTAATGTCAAGGATAGGAGTGTAAGTGAATGTAGTTTGTATGGATGTGTGTGTAGTGTAAGGGATTACCTGGCTCCCCATAGATGTGTGAGGCAGAAGATGTGTAACCAGCAACTGAGGCCTGGGGGAAAAATGGAATCAGGTACTTCCTTGAATCTCCCATTGCCTCAGTGGTAGTACTTCCCTGGGTGGGGCTACCTAACCCCTACTACCTATAAAATTGGTGTGCTACTGATTCCTTCAAACAATGTCACGAAACAGATTCCTTATTATTAACAACGAGGTGATGTGTTTCCTGGGATACTTTGGAGGAATCCCAGCCCTTCCAATTTACCAACGAGAGAATCTCCCCTTAACCCAAACACCTACTCTGACACACTACACACCATCCTGTTCATGTAGTGATAAAAGATGGAAGTGCAAAGTTCTCGGAAAATATGTACTGGGAAACAAGCCCTGGATAATGAATAACTTAAGTGGGTCAGTACAGTGTTATATAGTAAATCAGGAACAAAATATTCCTCCAAACTATTCTAAGCAAACAGACCATTATTATTTTAGTTTACCCCGTCCTGTTTCCTGGTATACTGTGGAGGAATCAAGACACTCAAAAGTACCAAAAGTGTACTATCCTCTTAAACAGATTTGCTATAGTTTTAAACAAATGCCCCAAACACTAAAAGATACAAAGTGTGAAGAAGTGGCACGAAAGGGCAACGTGAAGTTAAGGGGATAGTATAATGTTGGTAAATCTGGAGCAACTGATTCCTACAAACTATTCCAGGCAACAGGCCACCATTACTTTTGTTTATATGGTCCTTTTTCCTGGCATAATTTGGAGGACTCAAGGCGCTCTAATGTACCAAAAGGATACTACCCCCTTAAAATCCCGCCCTTAATAATATCTATGTGTAGAATGAAGGAATTATACCAATAATATACACCAAAGAACAACTGCAGGTTATGACAATTTTTAGGTTAAGATGAATTTTTGTTTTTAATCCCTGGCTTTTCCGCATAAATTAATCCCACTACAGGTAATGAAAATTATTTGGTTAAGGCAATATAATATTTGTTTTTATTTCCTGGGTTTTCCATATTAATCCCACTACAGATGATGACAATATTTATGTTCATGCGATTTATTTGTTCTAATCCCAGTGTTTTCTTCATAAATTAATTCCAGTACAGACTATGAAAATTATTTGTTCTTAATCTCTGTGTTTTCTTCCTTAAATCCACAACAGATGATAACAATGCTGGCTACGTTGAAGAAGTCGATGATAGGGGGTCTGGAATCACCACCTTCCTTGTTGTTGTTGTTGTTGTTACTGGTGGAACTCCTGTTAGTGTTGGAGTGTCACGCCGCCGTCAAGGAGAGCCTGGTGGTGTATAAGGACACGACTCTTACCACAACCCAACTCGAGGTCGACTCTCGAAGTCTGTGTAAGTTTTGTATAAGTACGAGTATAAATAATCCTTCATTCAGTGGATGGGATTTCCTGTTACTTTTATTCTAAGGTAGGGAGATCTGTCTAACTGCTTTAAGGGACCCTGTGTTGTAGTCAGAAAATTGGAGACAAATGAGTCCTTCAAATATTGCCACGAAACACCATCTATAGGGAAGGAGGTTGTTGCGTGGCATGGTCAGGAGGAATCAGAAGTATCCAATTTTCATACACTCCAATTCATCAACCACAGAATCTCGTGAGACCTCCATGATGTGCGTGCCAAAAAGCAACATTCCATCACGATCAATGGTCTATTTTTTATTTCTTATTTTTTATAGTTCATCGATGAGGTTCCATGCTGCTTCATTTATTATTCTCATTTTTTCGTCATTAACCAACCATGTGATACTTGCACTGTATCTTTGATCGATCTTGCTGACGTACAGTCGGCGGAAAAAGTCCTGTCGCCTCACCTGTTTCACAGAGACACGCAGTATTCATGGACTCGAGATATACGCACGTTTTCTACACTTAATAATCTCGAGTCTATGAACATCGCGTGCCTCGGTGAAGTAAGTGAGGCGACAGGACTTTTGCCGCCGACTGTACACTCTACAAGATTTCCACCTGGACCACCCCTCCTCACTTTGCGATGCAAGAGCGCTTCGCTTGTGTGAGTTCATGTGAATATACAGGACGCTATTTCGAAAGCTTCATCTGCCGTATTCGGGTCGGAAACAAGGAGAAGTAGGGGAGGGACAGGTGGCTTAGTGGGTGGAAGGAGGAGTTTTTTTTTTTTTTTTTAATTAATTGCGCCGTAGCGTCAGTCAACAGGCAGACAACAATACACAAGGGTAGGCGGGACTCATGAGAATCCAATGGTTACATCCACACACACACACACACACACACACACACACATCACGAAAACATAACAGAACGAAGCACAAGCAGACAGACAAATATTTACATTATGACCTACTTAAATCCACCAAAACGAGGGCGGCGTACCAGAAGTTCCTCCAAAACCTGATGGTTCAGCAGGTGTCGACATACCACATCAAGTGGCAGGACCCGGGGCAGCAAGTGTCGGACAGTGGGGCAGGCCAGGCAATAGTGCTCTATAGTGTTAGCACGAGGCGCTCGACACAAGCGACACTCAATGAAGGGAGGCTCACCCTGCATCCTAGCAACCTGCCACGGTGGCCAGTAGCCAAGCCTCAAACGAGCAGAGATTACATTGTGCCTTCGAACAATGAGGCCTCGACGACGGTAGGAATAATTGTGATGGCAGACAGTCTCGTAATGGGTGATGGAGATGCTAAAGGGCCTCTCTGCATCCCTGCGTCGCCGTACAGGGAGGAGAGCGGCGGAGCGAACCCTAGAAAGGTAACATGTCAGGGAGAGAGGACGTCCAACACCACGAGGAGGCAGATGGCAGGCTTCCTTAGCGAGTTTGTCAACTGTATCATTGTGACGTAAACCTACCTGGGATGGCACACATAAAAATTTGACACTCAAGTTACGATGACGTAATAAGGCTAAAAACGATAAAATCTGCTGAATAATAGTAGAGTGTGTGGGCTTAACACTAGAGAGGGAATGAAGGGCAGGTTTGGAGTCACAAAAAATGGCAGCATTCACTCCACGTTGACACACAAGGCTAATAGCATCCAGCATGGCATACAGTTCACACAATGTTGAGCTAGAGTGGTTACAGAGACGACAGCCAACCCAGCCCCATGGAGGTGACTCCATGTCAGGTGAGAAAACGGTACAACCTGCTGTACTATCCACCTGCAATGAGCCATCAGTGTAGTGGCAGTATGGATCTGTGATGGAGGACGTCACTGTTTATATGTGTTCCAGAGCCAACAGCCGCTGTAGAGATGGCAGTTTCGACTTGGAAGTAGGTGTGAAGCTCACATCAGGTGTTGGTAGCATCCATGGAGGGGGCCCTGGGGGGACGTCTGCAACCATTATATCTATATTAGGACTGTGGAGCATAAAGGAAACAGACCTTATAAGAGTACGTCCAGCAGGCAGCATTGCACGTAATTGTAGTTCCAGGAATATCAAGGAGAGAAGTGAGCAGCTGATGCATTAGAATATTAAATGACAATGGGTTGAGAACACCCCCTTGAGGTGTACCAAAATGAAAACTGCAAAGGACTGAGCGCATCACTGAAAAACACATGGGAGGTCCTGTTACTCATGTAGCCCCGAATCAACCGTAGTCAACCAGTTGATCCAAAATGACGTCTCTGTTTGCAACATCGAAGCCACTTCGAAGGTCAATCAAGGCCACCACACTGTCCCTGGAAAGGCGAGAGTACAGGTCGTCTAGGCAGTAGTGTGTGCTCCGCTGGGGAAGGAAACCAAACATCCATGGAGAAAGGCGATCCTGCAATCTGTACATGAGATGATTGAGTAAAATTCTCTCCATAACCTTACAAAAACAGGAAGTAAGGGAAATAGGCATGAACTTCGCAGTGCCGGGCTTAGGGATGGGTATTATTGTGCTGCTGGTCCAGGCTCGTGGTACACAACCGTCACGAAGACAAAGATTGTACAGTCGAAGTAGAGGGTTCCCAGGAACCTGTTGAAGTAGGTGCAGCACAGCATAAGTAATACCATCATCACCAGGGGAAGAAGCTCTACCCCGAGAGAGAGCACGGTGCAACTCCTCCTCAGTTATCTCCTCTGCATCATCGTCATCATCTTGTAACAGAGCAGACATTAGACGTAGCCGTTGGACAGCAGCACGGGAAGCGAGTGCATCTTGTATGTGGATGGGTAGACTGGCTGGGGTAGATTGTTCTGACCAGGCATCGACAAGTTGTTTGGCATAGTCGGCGGGAGTGTGATGACGAGCAGTGGCTGGTATCTTTTTAACAACCCGATGGATGAGGTGCCACATAGAAGCCACACTTGTTTGCTGGTTGATGCTGTCCATGAACTGCTACCAAGACTCAGTGTGAGCACCCTCCTGCAGGGCAACTAAAGCGTCCCTAGACATCTGGTAACGATGGAGCAGGTCAGGGGTTGGGTTGGCTTGAAACAATAGGCCATCACGTTCAGCCTCTTCCTATGCCTCCTGTATACGTGCATCAAGCGTCCAGGAGTGGGCAGTATGGCGATGCTTGAGGTGTGGCCGGGAGACGTATAGCCTATAAAAGTCATGAGTAGCAGATACAAAATCAGAGTACAACTGTTCAGCTGATGATATTTCAAATGTAGGGAATACATGTGCCATAAATAAGATGTAAGTCGGGTAATATTTAGAGGGCACAGCAATAAGCAAACGAGTGGCTTAAGTACCTGACCCAGCAGTTAGAGAATTATGAAACCGAAGAGCGATGTGATCAGAGAATAAATCTGGCACAGAGGAGCACAGGACCTGAGATGCTATTAGGCTAGACGAGAAGATGTAATCCAGAGTACCTCCCCGGCAATGAGTGGCACCGCCAGTGTCCTAGCGTGTCAGATAATGCTTGCCGATGTATGAAAGGAGACGAACACCATTACGATTAATAGAGCCAGAACCATCACCCAAATCAGAATGCCGAGCATTAAAATCTCCCATATACACCATACCACGCACTGTTGGAGAAGGAAGAGCCTCAAGAGTGAGTCTAGCTGGGGCAGAATAAACATTACATAAATTGGAGTACTTCATTACCAGGTAGAACCTCAAATAGCTGAAAGATCATGTCAGGATCAGTGGAGGTAGGGAGAAGGTGATGTGGCAAGGAGCTATGTATGTAAGTCAGGAGACCATTCCTTACCAGATGAACATATGGCACATAACATGAGAAGGGGGGAGCTTGCCCAACAGTGAGCGGCCATCCTGGAAATGCTTCCTGGAGAAAAATAACACTGGGATGATGACGAAAAACATAGGCCTTGAGTTGAGTGAGCTTAGCATAACTGATGATACCACATACATCCCAGGAGATGACATCCAGCCGGCAATCACTAGCGAACTCTGTATTTGGAGGTAGAAGTCCGGTGAGTGGGGACAGATGAGCGATCTGGAGAAGATGATGAACCAGGAGAAGGGACTGACTCGAAAAGCTTTTCAAGGTGAGATGCAACAGTATCCATCTTTTCGGTAAGAGTAGTGACAGTTGAGATGATGGCCTGCTGAGCCTCGACCAAGGTGGAGAGCTTGGAGTCATTAGCAACCTGAGTGGCAATCCTGGCTTCAAGGGCAGAAAAGCGGTTCTCGAGAGCCGTACATCGTGCCATGAGGGTAGCAACAGACTTGCGAAGGGCCAGGTCCGGAGGCGAGGCAGGGCTGGTAGGAGGAGCAGACTGGGGAGGTAGTGGTGGCGGTGGTGGAGGCAGAGCAATAGTAGAGACACGAGCCTGGACCTGACGTCGAGTACATCCATGCCACACATTAACCCCTGGCTGAAGGCATCGTGGACACTTCCATCGAGACGTATCCTCAGGAGGTGGAGGCAGCAGAAAGTGATGGTTCACTCCTCACAGGACACGTCTTGGAATCATGGTCGGCCGCACACCATGCACACTTCGGGCTGGCAGAACAGTACCGGGAGATATGCCCAACTCCCCAGCACCTGCAGCACCAAGGCTGGTCATTATGAAGTTTCCTCACCTCACACGGTGGAAGACAAGGGAGGAAATCAAAGGAAATCTCATTTGGAGGTGGATCGGGTTGACTCCAGACAACAACAATACGGCTAATGGGGGAACCATCTTGGAAAAAACGACGGGCAGAGTACACACCAGGGTATCCCTTAGCAAGTTTCGGGTCAACATCAATAGGAAAACGGGTGAGGATGTATCTGGGGAACTTACGAGGCCTCTCGGGTGAGTCTTCAAGAATGAGAGGCAGAGACAAAAATTCACCAGCCTTGACTCTATCAATGATGCCCTGACGCTTCTTAGAGATGTAGACAAACCGGGAGGTGATAGCAGCCATCTTGACTTCAGCCAGTTCACGCTGCAGCTGGAAGGCCCTGTTGACATCAGACAACCAACGCAGCTTTGTGTCCGTAGATGGGTTCCCAGAGAAGGAGAGCTTGACATAGGCATTTCGTGGGGCAAAAGCAGGATGGTTGGACGAGGGCAAGGAGTTGGTATATAAAGAAGAAACACCACGTTGAGGCAGAGAAGGTACGTGTCAGGGGGTGGTAGGCATTGCAAAGCAGGTGTACGAGGGTAGAAATAAACACTTTATTTTCCAGCCACCGGTTGTATCAACATATGTACAATATATATACAGTTCCACTGTGATTACTCTAGTCCCCTAAGTAACTGCAGTACACTGGGGTCTCTGGTGTAGTTACAAATCCTTGTCCACTTGACACACGCCAGGGTCTCTGGATATGGAAGGGTCTCTTCCGGTGCTGCCGCGATGCCGGCACCTAGGTAGCTTTCTGCTGCCCCCGTCTGCCCGTCTTCATACATTATCTCGTATGAGATCTTACAGACTCGAACTTGCTTATAGCTTTCTTCTGAAGCAGTTTGATATATAAACACCTTAAATACCTTAACTACCAATCATACCAACAATATACCTATAAATATTAATAATACCTTTAACCCGGACAAAGTAACATACATATCATTAGTTGCATTACAAAATCTATTATCTACACATCTCACACTTGCAAAGTGTACAAAATGTCGATACCCTTATAACTAACTAATTATCCCAGTCGCTTGACAGTACGTCATGCACAGCTGAAGCACCCTTCGCAGTCTTGGCAGCCGGAGGCAAACAATCCACACCATCGGAATCCTGCAACGAGTCGGATGAGGCATCAACGGGTCGCTTGGTAGAGGTTGAGGAGGTGGAAGGCTGCAACCTGAGCTGCGGAGTGCCCGAGTAGACATGGCCAAGTCAGCCTCCAGGCAGGAAGTCACATCCGAATCCGCGCTCTAAATCAGGCCAGGCAAGGCCTAGATGGGAAGCGAACAACTGAACACACACGAACATACACACACAGAACCACAACAAACCACAAACAGCAAAACCACCACAAACAGCAAAACCACACAAAAAAGAGATAGAACATATAAACAACACCTAGAACACCACAGAAACAACAACACACAAACAAGAATTTAGAAACAACACAAAAAACAACAAAAACAACAATACAGGCAGAGCTCCAGGAATACGTCTTCACTCCAGTAAGGTTGGGGCGTGACTCGGAAGGAGGAGTTGTGGTCACATGTGTTAATGTAATATTACAGCCATTTTTATATATTTATTAACTTATCATTGATGTGTTATTCCCCAAGTAATACAAAATTTATTAACATTTATTCGTTTTCGTAGACACCTGTACTTGGACACCAAACATAGTTTACTTCACCTCTCATTACGGGCAAGCTTCTATAGCACCTTTGTTCTTTCTCTTATTGTTGCTTATCAGTACACACACACACACACACACACACATCAGGTTTGGTATAAAGCCGTGACGTTGCATATTATCTGTTATATATCCGTTTATCTAACATTGAATACAGTGTCAAAATAATATCATTATCACCTCAATTATTTCGGATTACGTCTGCCAGAAAGAAAATATTTATTGCACTTTCAGTAATGAGGATACGGTAGCCATACTAACAGTAACATATTTTGTTAATAGGTAATCAGGCGTTCAGGGCAGACCACAAGAGGGAGGTGCATTGTCATACCCCCAAAAGTATGAATGTGTTCAGTTATAACTGTAAAATTTGTCAGTCCAGTTAAGTCATCTAGTTAAACCTTACATACCAAAGGAAAATCATTCATATGAATAATGGATGTTAAAACCAGCTTGTTTGAAACTATCCTCTTCATATACACTGAAATGTAGCATATTGTGGGGGGGGGGGGGAGTTAGCAAGTCTCACACACTACCAACCCTTAATTCCTTTTAATGACATTTATTTCCAGGTTAACAGTGGGAACACCAAATGAACTTTGTATATAACAGTTCATAATAACAAAATGGTATTATTTTTCATTTGAAAGTGCCGAATAAAAGAGAATTCATTTAATTCAGAATACGTCCGTGACTACTATGTTATTTGTTTATAGCATTTTAGTGCACACCTGTATTATTTTCATTAATACGTTTTATTATATTTAGCATGTGTAATCGTAAGTCATATGATATGGTTTGAAGGTGGAATGTGAAACACCGCACAGAGATAAGCATGTAACTATGACTAACGAAATACGGGCTACTTATTATAGGAATACACAATATACGATCCCAGAAACTAATCATTTTAACATTCTTAAACAGTTACAGAAAGTGTAACATTTTCCTAATCTCTCCATGTTAGCATTACCTGTGACCCAGTACAGTAATGTTCGTGTAAGTGAGGTTATTGTAGGTCCCTCATTGGAGAGTAGGAGATTTGCATGAAGCTTATACGTAATTCATAATTATTCACTGACAAGACAAGTCAGTTTTCCGAGTGCTAAATCATGTAATGATATTAAAGGAGATAAAATATATATATATATATATATATATATATATATATATATATATATATATATATATATATATATATATATATATATATATATATATATATATAGGTGGAAATCTTGTTGAGTGTACAGGACATGTTGTAACTCTAGGTGGGTCCCACACTGGTCGTTCAAGGTCCAGGGCATCATTTATTGTGTGAATTCCAATGCTACTCAAATTATACTGCAAAACAGACCACCTGTCAGCTGGTGTACTGAGGCAGTGATGTGTTGCTTGGTATGGCTTGGAGGAATCAATACTGTAGCCCACCAATTCACCTACAAAGATATTATTTAACTTGTGGACATTGGATATTTTACTATAACGTGTTAATCTTCTGGCGTTAGTCCAAGTATAACTATGAACGATAATGAGATTATATAAACTTTGAATGCTAAAATTATTTTTTCCTACAGGAATATAATTATTTGTCGAGCAGAGAGATGTTGCAAAATTCAGCATTGGTTGTTTA
Organism: Petrolisthes cinctipes; assembly: GCA_033782935.1. Classification (NCBI taxonomy): domain Eukaryota; kingdom Metazoa; phylum Arthropoda; class Malacostraca; order Decapoda; family Porcellanidae; genus Petrolisthes; species Petrolisthes cinctipes. Next base: position 630,949 of record JAWQEG010000028.1, read on the forward strand.
TTGATCAACTATCGAGTCCATGGATGGCATGTTTTGAGTGTTGTAATTTTTTGGGGGGAAATATTCTTGTTGGCAAATTGGAAGGCTACCGATTCCTCCTAACTATATCAGAAAACAGACAGACCCCCTCAATGGTACTAACTACTAGAGGGGATCTGTTTCCTGGCAGAGACTGGAGGAATGAGAGACCTTCCAATTCACCAACAAAAAGAATCTCCCCTTAAGTAGAGGTTGGCAACCTGGGATACACGTACTCTCAGGGATATGCACAGAGTTTATCAGGGGAAATGTGACTCGGTTCAAATTGATAACCACTTGTCCTTTATACTTGTAAATATATTTTAGATACCTGATTTATTTTAATATCTTTAAGATCAGTAGCCCTGTCATTTATTCCATATTATATATATATATATATATTGTGACGAACCTGCAAGCAACTCGACAGCCAGGCGTCAGCTGTTTTACGTGAACTACCTAGTTTGCACCACCGTTGGACGTTTCCTGCAAACTGGTTCAAACTGACCCAAACCAACCTGCCAAGCTGTACGCCCTTCTTGACCTAAACTTACCAAGTTGCGCGGGTGTGAGGGCTGTACCAACCAATGACAGACTCTCTTGCATCTTCTCAACCAATCGGAAACATGGTTACATTCTCTGAACCTATCGGAGACTTGTGTTCGTCAGTCTCGACCAATCATATTGTCGACAGAAGTGTATATAAACCCTACCTTGGACTTTCGAAGGCGGATGGACTTTGAGACTGGGTCGTGGAGAGAGAGGTCGTATGTTTTGTGCTCTCTCCTCTAGCTGCCAGGGCCTGCCGCACCGGCAGTAGTTTCTTTTTTTTCACCCTTCTGGTGACGACTAGGTTTAGCTAGTAGTCATTCCCTCCATAGCTGGTAGAAGATATAGTAGGTGTCTATATCTTTATATTGAGATCAACTTTGCCTCCTACCTATGGTGGACTCCCCCACTGATAGCTCTGGGTGTGATTAAACACAGACGGACCACCTTAGTGTGGGTTGAGAGGTTGATCTCAAACATTAGTTAATTAGGTCTGGTATTATCCTTATCTGGTTATTTCTTTTCCTCTTCCCACTTCCCCCCATCTTGGGGGAAGTGGTTACTATGTTGCCTTCCCTCCCAACCCCTCCTCCGTATAGCGGAGGAGGCGGCCATGACCGACCACCACCACGAACCGACGGACGAACCGAGACTCGAACACCCCTCGACATTGACGTGAAAAATGCATCTTTTGTTATGTTACATGCCACTGGTTCGGCCCCACTAGCCGGCCTCAATCCTTTCATTGTTCAAAAGGTTATTGATGGCTGGGCTGGTGTGGTTGAATCAGTAAAAAAACTTGCCTCTGGAGACCTCCTAGTAAAAACATTCAATTCTAAACAAGTAGCCACTTTGCTAAAATTACGTCAGATCCACAATTATGAAGTAGAAGCCAAGATTCCTCAATCCATGAATTCCTGCAGGGGAGTAATCACCTGTAGGGATTTAATGATGATGGAAGAAACGGAAATAATTGAGGAAATGAAAAATCAAGATATCATTGACGCTAGATTCATTACACGATTAGAGGATGGTATAAGGAAGAAGACTGCAACACTAATTTTGACTTTTGGCAAAGTTTCACTTCCTGAAACTGTCAAAATTGGTTATGAAATCGTTAAAGTAAGACCCTTTATCCCCAACCCTCTTAGATGCTTGAACTGTCAGATTTATGGACATGGAAATCGAACTTGTAAGGCTTCTTCTCCAATGTGTGGCAGGTGCGCGACGCCTGGCCATGTTGAGGAAAAGTGCACATCAGTGGAGCTCTCCTGCTTTCATTGTAAGGGTACTCACTCCACTTCCTCGAGGGATTGTCCCAAGTGGAAGCTGGAGAAGGAGGTCTGCTCAGTGAAGGCAGTGCGAGGTATCTCTTATCATGATGCGAGGAAGGCGGTGATGGGATCGCAAGCGACCCCATCACCCAATGTCTCGTATGCATCGGCGGTGATATCTCGACCCGTGATGTGTACTATCAGTACTCAGACTGAGTCAGAGCCGAGCGAACAGGCTGATCACTCTACTACTACACCTACTATTATTACCCCCTCTAAGACTATTACCAAATCTACTAACTCCTATTCTCAGGCTGCAGCTGCTTTGCAGTCAGAGAAACCAAAGAAGAAGTCAGACAAGAAAGATAAAGTTAACTACACCACCCTAAAACCAAAGTCACTTCCTTGCACACACCCTACTCCCACTTCATCGGGGGAGAGAAGGGATAGCTCTTCCTCGGTGGAGTCTGGGAGACTCACCATTGATGAGGAAGCAATGGATGTCTCCGGACGCAAGAACCGGGAAAGGTCCCCCGGTAGCTACTCGCCACGCGGCGGGCGGCACAAGAAGACTAAGCACGCAGGCCGACCCCGTAACTCTTAAATCGCCATGTTCACTGTACTACAGTGGAATTGTAGAAGTCTTGGGAATAAATTGAACAACATATCAATATTATTACACACACACAGGCCAGACGTCGTCTGTTTACAGGAGACAGGGTTGGAGAATCACTCTGACCCAACACAATTTAAACACTACAACGCATACAGGAGAAACGATGGACACGGAGTAGCAATATACACACACAAATCACATCCACAGACACAAATAACATTAAACACTACTCTGGAAGCCGTTGCTTGCAGAGTGAAATTACACAACACCTACATATCCATCTGCTCTCTTTACTGTCCGCCACGCGGCCCCATTGACAGTGATTCATTTCATAATTTATTTAGTCAACTACATGGTAAAAAATTGGTACTGGGCGACTTTAATGCCCATCACTGTCAGTGGGGAAGCTTAAGAACTGATGCTCGCGGAGGGCAGATGGCAGACATTATACTACAATCCAACCTCTGCCTCCTGAACGATGGCCAAGCCACCAGGGTTGACGATCGTTCTGGCAACTTTTCGTCTATCGATTTGTCTCTGGCCTCCCCGGATATACACCAGGATTTTTCTTGGCATCCTGAGTCCGACTCCCTTGGTAGTGACCACTTTCCCATCTGTCTCTCTTATTCAAGTCATACAGTTTCGGCCCCTTTGGTGCCAAAGTTCAATTTTAAGAGAGCAGATTGGGGGTCTTTCGGGAGGATCGTCGACCTAGATATATCTGGGGAGACCATAGATGAAAAGATGCGAAATGTAACACAAAACATTTTACACGCAGCTGAGGTTGCTATTCCCAAAACCTCTATAATTCGAAATAAGCGTGAAGCACATTGGTGGTCAACGGATTGCCGAGAGGCATTAAGGAAACGTAATAGGAGATACAGGATTTTTGACAAACAGCCCACTCAGAACAACTTTATAGCTTACAAACGGGCGAGGGCTGAGGCAAGGAGAGTAATTAATAGAGCTAAAAGGGACTCTTGGCGGTCGTTTGTGTCCACGGTGAATCGTTTTACACCACTTACAAAAGTCTGGTCCACTATAAAAATATTAAATAACAAACGCCCGTATACCCCCATCACCACTCTTCAAGTGGATAACAACATTTACGACGATCCCGTGGACGTAGCAAACGTACTTGCTAGGAGTTTCTCAAAAGTAAGTAGTTCAGCCAATTACGACCAACGTTTTCTCCATCACAAACGTATGGCTGAACTACAAGAGATAGACTTTGCCACAGAAGACGTAGACTACCCATACAACCGGGAGTTTACGATAGACGAACTTCTCCTTGCCCTAAGATCCTGTAAAGACACCAGTCCTGGACCTGACACCATCACGTACGGTATGATCCGGCATCTTGGCCAGGATAACCTGGTCAAGTTGCTAGCAGTGTTTAACGAGATTTGGGTGTCTAACACCTTCCCAAACTCATGGCACTTTGCGTGGATCATACCGATACCTAAACAGTCTGGTCGTCTTGTGAATCCCAGTTCATTTCGACCTATTGCGTTGACTTCTTGCCTCTGTAAAGTCATGGAAAGAATGATAAATAATAGGCTACTTTTTGTTTTAGAAGCGAAGGGTTTATTGAGTGATCGACAATGTGGCTTCCGGAAACACCGGAGCACAGTTGATCACTTGATGAACCTGGAGCATTGCATTTCAAAGGCTTTTGCCAATAAAGAATTCATGGTAGGGGTGCTCTTGGACATCCATAAAGCCTATGACATGACATGGCGACACGGTATTCTGATGAAGCTTCACGGTTATGGTTTAAGAGGTAATTTGCCCATTTTCATTAACAACTTTTTGCGTGACAGAACCTTTTCTGTCACCCTTCCCTGTAACGTAACATCGGACATTTTTGTCCAAGAGAACGGGGTGCCACAGGGAAGCGTGCTTAGTCCTACACTTTTTAACATCATGATCAATGATATTCTGTCATCAGCTCTAGTTCCCAGGAATCTTAAATACTCGTTGTATGCTGATGATTGTGCAATGTGGCACTCGTCACCTAATGCACAGTTTTCAGTAGGACGGATTCAAGCAGCGCTTGAATCTGTCCACCAATGGGCCTTACAGTGGGGCTTTAAGTTTTCCGTTCCAAAGTGTACCGGAGTAATTTTCAGTAAACGTAGAGTACCTCAAATTAACGTAACGTTAGATGGCCAACCGGTACCATTTCATAATTCTGTTAAATTTTTAGGAATTCATTTTGACCAGAGATTAAATTTTACACATCATGTTAATAATTTGCTTGTTCGTTGTGAAAAACCTTTAAATGTCCTTAAGTACCTATCAGGTACCACATGGGGAGCCGACAGGAAATCTTTATTAATGGTGTATAAGACCCTTATTCGTACAAAGCTAGACTATGGCTCACAGGTGTATGGATCGGCATCAGATACAACACTAGGAAGATTGGATGTATTTCAGAATAAATGTTTACGTGTGTGTTTGGGAGCTCTGAAGTGTACACGTGTAGCTAGGATGGAGGTGGAGGCGAACATTCCTCCTCTCCGACTTCGACGGGATCAACTCGCCATCAACACCGCCATGTCCACCATTAGGAAGTCGGAGATCGGAAACGTAGCCAGTGCCTCCCTCCAACAACATCACCACCTTCACCACGGAAGACGGAGGCCACTGGCTGTCCGCCTCCACCAGCTAGAACAACAACTGCAAATAGACCTCGGGGACTGCGACAAGTTCATCACCACCAAGATACCACCGTGGGAGACACCCAACTTCGGCGTCAACACATCGTGGTTACCATCATCAAAAGAAAAGGCGCCGGAGTTGGAGATACACCACTTGTTCGGTGGTATCATCCGCAGTCACTTGGGGTCTCATCACGTGTACACTGACGGCTCCAAGTCAGATGAAAGTGTGGGTGCGAGTGTATGGTCGAGTGAATGTGAAATTAGGTACAGATTGCCGATACATACATCTGTGTTTACAGCAGAACTTTTTGCAATTGACAAAGCCATAGACTATGCACTAAATTCTCGTTATAATTCAATAGTAATTTTCTCAGACTCCAAGTCAGCCCTTCAGGCAATTAACTCATGTCAAACTATTTCCAATGAAATCCAGGGTCGCATCATTAATAAGTTGCACTTATGCAACAAGTCCTTCACTCTGATCTGGGTGCCCGGGCATTGTCGTATTTATGGCAATGAACGGGCAGACTTACTTGCAAAATCGGCTGTAGAGCTCGAGGTTACTTGGGACGTCCCTCGTGATTTACAGTCGTGTCTATCCCTCGGAAAGAAATCAATTAATCTTCTGTGGCAAGGTCAGTGGACCGGACTTAACATCAACACCATCAAGCCTCAACTGGGTAATTGGGCCACTGCCAACCGGCCCAACCGTTTGGAAGAACGAATCCTGGCAAGATTGCGAACCAACAGCACCAGAATAACTCATCTAGAACCATATATAGACAAACGTTTTCCACCGCATTGTAACACCTGCAATGCGGTGTTATCTATCAGTCATATCATCCTGCATTGTCGGCGATTTGTGGGGGAACGTGCTTCCCTCATAAGTTACTGCGATGCAGTAAAAGTCCCCTTCACACTCTCAGCTCTCTTAGGTGATGGGGATGGTGGTGTGACTGATAAATTGATGACTTTCTTGAGGGAGACCGAACTGATCAGAGTGATGTGACTTTTTATTACTATTGTTGTTACCATTTTGTATGTCTATTTTTCAATTATGAATGTTATAAATTATGTTTTGTATATATTGTATATTATAATGTATTAGCTAGGTTTAGCGATTGTCTAAAATAGGTTTAGCGATTTGTCTGTCTAGGTTAAGCGATTGGCTGGAATAGGTATTAGTCTAGTTAGCTATTGGTTGAGTAGGCACATAGATTAGTTTATTAGCTAGGATGTACATTTTTGTATATAGTTACAAAAAGAAAAGAAAGACAATTAGTATATAAGTATAATTTTAAGTTTAAATGTAATAGAAATAGTTATAATAATAATAATAATAATAATAATAATAATAATAATAATAATAATAATAATAATAATAATAATAATAATAAAAATAAAAATAAATGCATAAAATAATATGCAAGAAGTTCAATTTAAAATAATAATAAATAAATAAAATCAGTAAATTTCAAAAAATAAAATAAAATAAAAATAAATAAAATAATATAAAATAAAGGCCTTAATGACCAACACCAAGGTCGATAGGCCAGGAAAAAAAAAAAAAAAAAAAAAAAAAAAAAAAAAAAAAAAAAAAATTTCGAAGGCAGTGAATGCTCAGGCTTCACTCCGTCACTTGCCATCTCAGTTCAACTCCCTGTTATATTAGTGTATCCAGTGAATGCTCAGGCTTCACTCCGTCACTTGCCATCTCAGTTCAACTCCCTGTTATATTAGTGTATCCAGTGAAGACATAGACTCTCACTCAATTACATACCATCTCTGTTCTGATCTTGGAGCTGTGTACTATATTATGTTTAACTCTTGATATAATTCATGTTCTATAATTTGGTCTACTAATTATTGTTATTTTGTCTGTTAACGTTAACGTAATTCTTATTGGTGTTTTTGTTTAATTGTAAATATTGTATTTATTTGGTGATGGTAAAATTATACATGTTGAAATCCTTAGTCATTCGTTTACATTACTTTTTCTGGGTAATTATCCATTGAGGGAGTGGAGTGAGGTTCCCGTTTAATTTCAGTTGTAACTCCACTGACCCAGTAACATATTTACTAGAGTTATAACTCGAGCTGTTCACAACCCCTAATCTTCCCCTAGACATAAACGAGCCAAAACTGGGGTTGTAACAATATATATAAATCTGTGTTCCCAGGTGAGTGTCGAATGATGTGCTGGACTTACCCTCCTTGTACCGCCGCCACCTTCACCAACAAATCTTCAGGTAAGTAACATTGAATGAAATATTAAGTACTGTTTATCAAAAGTTAAGTTTCACAAGCTGATCATGAGGCCACCCGATGTCATTTATTACACGAGAGTAGTATATACTGTACTGCATGGCCGAGGAATACCTTGGCCATGCCGTACTCTACTTCTTGTTTCCTCACTTCGTGCTTGAAAGTCAGTAATGTTTATCCAAAGTAACACTCTAAGTCTAAACCAATTCTTCCATTCGTCCACACAAAAATCGTCCATAGTATAGATGTTTCGGATCAGCGAAACTGATTATTATAAGGCTTCAGGGAGAGAAAGAGAGAGGTATGAGAGATGACAGCATTTTTGTTTTCGAGAGTACGTCGTAGGGGTAATTTACTTGCTATCATACTTATAGGAGTATAGTATAAAACGTAGTATGGATTCCCATATAGTGCTTGGGGAAAGTGTTATCTAGTGTCACAATACAATTAAATACCGGTACTATAATGACTGTTGCAGAGAGGATTATAAGAGTAATGAACTTCCGTAGTCTGTGTGTAGTCCAAAGTCTGTTCTGTCTCTCATATTATACTTATAGTAAATTAGTTAAAAAGTCAAACGACATTCATGAAGGAGGTTTAAGCAAAGAATAAGAAGCGATAGAAGTGAATATTAGTAGAAGGAAAAGATGCCGAGGCCTAATTAACTCAACTTGCCAGAGTTGGTATTGATGCTACCTTGGATAACCTAACCAAACCAAATCTGAAGGACCCTTTGATCGTGTATGAAAATTGGAGGCTTCTGATTCCTCCTGACCATGCCAAGAAATATCTTCCCTCCCTATAGGTGGTGTTTCGTGGCAAAATTTGAAGGACTCATTTATCTCCAATTTTCTGACTACATCACTGGGTCCCATAATAATTAACACACAGGTTCGTCCCAATGCTTGCTGTGTACTGACCCAGACCCCTCCAGCCTGCTCCAGTCCCAGCCACAAGTAGTCACCCTCGTCTACGCCACACCAGGTTAGAATTGTACTTATTATTACATATACTCACTGCACAATAACTTGTATCCCTGTTGTATGTTGAGACAGCACAGTCACAATACTTCATCTTCAGATACACAAATCCTGTGGTTTCGCTGACAGGATGGGGGAAGTTATAGTTTTATCCTCTTCGTGTATTATCTATATGGTAAACATGTTATTAGCATTCATATATCCATTGGAATTCTCTCCTTATTAACGGGTCTTTATAAAGAGGTCATTGCTACTCCATTCATGCTGTAAGACTATAATGTAAACAAAAACAATGGTGCCACATCTAATGTGAAGTAAAAATCAGTGTAACACGTATAAGTGCTGACAATTGTATATATTGTACGTTACAGTACTTGTTTTGTCTTTAGGAGAAAAGAAGGAATTCTTTGACTAGTTCTTTCTTAGACCTGTTGAAATTGTAGCGTCTAATTAATATCTCGTATATTCCTTGAATTATTGACGAAATTGATTTGCAATACATTTTGTCAACGGTAGAACAAATACATTCATATTTGTCACTCATTCACCCTAGGAATTAAGCTCCATCATCATAATTTTACCATTTTGTTTTTTAATTCATTGCGCCGTAGCGTCAGTCAACAGGCAGACAATAATACAAAAGGGTAGGTGGGACTCATGAGAATCCAATGACTACACACACACACACACACACACACACACACACACACACACACACACACACACATCACGAAAACATATCAGAATAAAGCACAAGCAGACAGACAAATATTTACATTATGACCTACATAAATCCACCAAAACGAGGGTGGCGTACCAAAAGTACATCCAGAACCTGATGGTTCAGCAGGTGTCGACAAACCACATCAAGTGGCAGGCCCCGGGGCAGCAAGTGTCGGACAGTGGGGCAGGCCAAGCAATAGTGCTCTATAGTGTTAGCACGAGGCTCTTGACACAAGCGACACTCAGTGAAGGGAGGCTCACCCTGCATCCTAGCAACCTGCCACGGTGGCCGGTAGCCAAGCCTCAAACGAGCAGAGACTAAATTGTGCCTTCGAACCATGAGGCCTCGACGGTGGTAGGAATATTTGTGATGGCAGACAGACTCGTAATGGGTGATGGAGATGCTGAAGGGCCTCTCTGCATCCCTGCGTCGCCGTACAGGGAGGAGAGCGGCGGAGCGAACCCTAGAAAGGTAACATGTCAGGGAGAGAGGACGTCCAACACCACGAGGAGGCAGATGGCAGGCTTCCTTTGCGAGTCTGTCAACTGTACCATTGTGACGTAAACCTACATGGGATGGCACCCATAAAAATTTGACACTTAAGTTACGATGACGCAATAAGGCCAAAAACGATAAAATCTGCTAAATAACAGTAGGGTGTGTGGGCTGAACACTAGAGAGGGAATGAAGGGCAGGTTTGGAGTCACAAAAAATGGCAGCATTCACTCCACGTTGACAAACAAGATTAACAGCATCCAGAATGGCATACAGTTCACACAATGTTGAGCTAGAGTGGTTACAGAGACGACGGCCAACCCAGCCCCCTGGAGGTGACTCCAAGTCAGGTGAGAAAACGGCACAACTTTCTGTACCATCCACCTGCAATGAGCCATCAGTGTAGAGGCAGTATGGATCTGTGATGGAAGACGTCACTGTTTCTATGTGTTCCAAAGACAACTGCCGCAGTAGAGAAGGCAGCTCCGACTTGGAAGTAGGTGTGAAGCTCACATCAGTTGTTGGTAGCATCCACAGAGGGGGCCCTGGGGGGACGTATGCAACCATTATATCTATATTAAGACCACGGAGCATAGAGGGAACAGACCTTATAAGAGTACATCCAGCAGGCAGTATGGGAGGGACAGGGGAGTTTGGTCTAAGAAGAAGTCCTGACTGAGAGTAATGGGGTGAAAGATATGGGAAATGGAGGCACTTGACAGTGAAGCCAGTAACATAACAATAAATTCTCTCAACTAATGGGGTAAGACGCAACTCACGCTGCATGTTCACTATCCTGGTCGACATTGGACAGCCGAGAATTATTTTAATTTCTCTATTCTGAAATTTTTCTAAAGTTTCCAGAGTAGCCCTGGGAAGTTGAATCAAAGCAGGGGAGAGGTAATCAACAACTGAACGAATAAAAGCAATATAGATGGTTCTGGCTACTGGGATGGAGATGCCCGAGGAGGTATTAGAGAGCCATTGAAGTGGTGTAAGTCGGCTCTGGAATGACTCAATAAGTTTTGGACAATGGGATGGTCTTGAGGTCTGGCTGGGACAATTGGCCAAATATTGACTGGCTCGCTCAGGTAGCAGTACTGGGAACACATGGGAATGACAGTCCCTCCAATGTTGAACATAGGCCGAGCTTGAGGAAGGCGGCAGGTGAATATTCTGCTCTTATCTGGGGAAACAATAATGCCACAGTTAGAGGAGACCACATAGAAGGAGTCAAGAAACCGCTGGAGATCCCTTGGTGAGATAGAATGAACACAGATATCATCAGCATAGCACGTAATAATTGTAGTTCCAGGAATATACGGGAGAGAAGTGAGCAACCGATGCATCAGAATATTAAATAACAATGGGCTGAGAACACCCCCTTGAGGCGTACCAAGATGAAAACTGCGCAAAGGACTGAGCGAACCCCTGAAAAACACACGGGAGGTCCTGTTACTCAGGTAGCCCTGAATCCACCATAGTAGATTACCCTTTATCCCAAAGTCAAGCAGTTGATCCAAAATGACGTCTCTATTAGCAACATCGAAACCAAATATCCATGGAGAAAGGTGATCCTGCAGTCTGTACATGAGACGATCGAGTAAGATTCTCTCCATCACCTTACAAAAACAGGAAGTCAGGGAAATAGGCCTGAACTTCGCAGTGCCGGGCTTAGGGATAGGTATTATTGTGCTGCTGGTCCAGGCTCGTGTTACACAACCGTCACGAAGACAAAGATTGTACAGTCAAAGTAAAGGGTTCCCAGGAACTTGTTTAAGTAGGCGCAGCACAGCATAAGTAATACCATCATCACCAAGGGAAGAAGCTCTACCCCGAGAGAGAGCACGGTGCAACTCCTCCTCAGTTCTCTCCTCTGCATCATTGTCATCATCTTGTAACAGAGCAGACATTAGACGTAGCCAATGGACAGCAGCATGGGAAACGAGTGCATCTTGTATGCGGATGAGAAGACTCACAGTGTATATACCAGTGGTTCTTAACCAGGGGTGCTCGCACCCCTAGGTGCGAGGCCGGTTCCTAGGGGGTGCGAGGATAGGCATAATTAAAGCAAATTATATTTTTATATACGCATGTTATTTTTTTCTGCAAAAAAAAATAATCTTTTTGCTACAGCAGTGTTTTGAGCTAGAGAAAAACCTACACCTAATTTCCTAATGAAGTGCCAACGTTGCAACAGACTCGAGTAAATATGTATGTGATTCGGAGGGACGAGGGAGGGAGGACACGTATAGGTGACACAGAGGGAGGGAGGACACGTAGGTGACACAGAGGGAGGGAGGTTATCGTCACCACCCTCCAGCACCATTAACACGCAGACCTCTGTTTGAGTGATTTATGGTTGCCCTGTTTTAATAACTTTTTCTTATTGATACATATACAGTAGGGTGGAGGATTGGTTGTGAATCATTTCTGATTTTGCTTTCTTCACATGTATTTAAATGGTCGGTTTATATAACATAAATCATTACTGTAGCAGTGTAGCCATTACAATACTTTCATGGAATGTATTGTGATGGCTACAAATGTACTTATTAAAACCACCTATTTCAGTTTTAGCATTTTTTTTTTTTTCAGCAATAGAGGGGTGCGAGAACTGACTGCTGATTTGAAAGGGGTGCATATATTGAAAAAGGTTAAGAACCACTGGTATATACACTGTGGGTAGACTGGCTGGGGTAGATTGTTATGACCAGGCATCGACAAGTTGTTGAGCATAGTCGGCAGGAGTGTGATGACGAGCAGTGGCCGGTGTCTTTTTAACAACCCGATGGATGAGGTGCCACATAAAAGCCACACTTGTTTGCTGGTTGATGCTGTCCGTGAACCGATGCCAAAACTCGGTGTGAGCACACTCCTGCAGGGCAACTAAAGCGTCCCTAGCCATCTGGTAATGATGGAGCAGGTCAAGGGTTGGGTTGGCTTGAAACAGTAGGCCATCAAGTTCAGCCTCCTCCTTCGCCTCCTGTATACGTGCATCCAGTGTCCAGGAGTGGGCAATATGGCGATGCTTGAGATGTGGCTGGGAGACGTATAGCCTATAAAAGTCATGAGTAGCAGATACAAAATCAGAGTACAACTGTTCAGCTGATGATGTTTCAAATGTAGGGAATACATGGCCCATAAATAAGATGTAAGTCGGGTAATATTTAGAGGGCACAGCAATAAGCAAACGAGTGGCTTAAGTACCTGACCCAGCAGTTAGAGAATTATGAAACCGAAGAGCGATGTGATCAGAGAATAAGTCTGGCACAGAGGAGCACTGGACCTGAGATGCTATCAGGCCAGACGAGAGGATGTAATCCAGAGTACCTCCCCGGCAATGAGTGGCACCGCCAGTGTCCCAGCGTGTCAGATGATGCTTGCGGATGTATGAAAGGAGACGAACACCATTACGATTAGTAGAGCCAGGACCATCACCCAAATCAGAATGCCGAGTATTAAAATCTCCCATATACACCATACCACGCACTGTTGGAGAAGGAAGAGCCTCAAGAGTGAGCCTAGCTGGGGCAGAATAGACATTACATAGTTGGAGTACTCCATTCCCAGGTAGAACCTCAAATAGCTGAAAGGTCATGTCAGGATCAGTGGAGGTACGGAGAAGGCGATGTGGCAAGGAGCTATGTATGTAAGTCAGGAGACCATTCCTTACCAGATGAATATATGGCACATAACCTGAGAGGGGAGGAGCTTGCCCAGCAGCGAGCGGCCGTCCTGGAAATGCTTCCTGGAGAAAAATAACACTGGGATGATGACGAAAAACATAGGCCTTGAGTTGAGTGAGCTTAGCATAACTGGTCATACCACATACTTCCCAGGAGATGACATCCAGCTGTCAATCACTAGCGAACTCTGTATTTGGAGGTAGAAGTCCGGTGAGTGGGGGCAGATGAGCGACCTGGAGAAGAAGATGGACCAGGAGAAGGGACTGACTCGAAAAGCTTTTCAAGGCGAGATGCAACAGTATCCATCATTTCGGTAAGGGTAGTGATAGTTGAGATGATGGCCTGCTGAGCCTCGACCAAGGTGGAGAGCTTGGAGTCATTAGCATCCTGAGAGGCAACCAGCCCATCATCCTGGCTTCAAGGGCAGAAAAGCGGTTCTCGAGAGCCGTGCATTATGCCATAAGGGTAGCAACAGACTGGCGAAGGGCCAGGTCTGGAGGCGAGGCAGGGCTGGTAGGAGGAGCAGACTGGGGAGGTGGTGGTGGAGGCGGAGCAATAGTAGAGACACGAGCCTGGACCTGACGTCGAGTACATCCATGCCACACGTTAACCCCTGGCTGAAGACATCGTGGACACTTCCATCGAGACGTATCCTCAGGAGGTGGAGGCAGCAGGACGTGATGGTTCACCCCTTACAGGACACGTCTTGGAATCATGGTTGGCGGCACACCATGCATACTTCGGCCTGGCAGAACAGTACCGGGAGATATGCCCAACTCCCCAGCACCTGTAGCACCAAGGCTGGTCATTATGAAGTTTCCTCACCTCACACGGTGGAAGACAAGGGAGAAAATCAAAGGAAATCTCATTTGGAGGTGGATGGGGTTGACTCCAAGTTTCGTGTCAACATCAATAGGAAAATGGGTGAGGATGTAGCTGGGGAACTTACGAGGCCTGTCGGGTGAGTAATTATAACATAATGAGCTTTACAATACTTTCGTCTATCATCCCTTGACATTGGGACTGTATCTTTTGGGGCGTCCTGTATGATGCATTTATTTTTATTTATCAATAGTCATTGTTTATCCATTCAGGATGAGAACATTAGCCAACTCTCTTCGAATACCATCAGCCAGTATACTCCAGCTTGTTCATAAAAAAGTTTGGATCTCATCTTTCCAACAGTATCTCTTTATGCCTTGCCTTCTCTTCCTATCCCTGGATATAATATTGTCACTCACATGATCCATGAATCATCAGACAGGCATATTGCATGACCCTTTTTCTCTTAATTGTTGTCATGTGGAAGTGTGGCAATGTACAGTCGGCGGCAGAAGTCATGTCGCCTCACCTGCTTCACCAAGACGCACAGTGTTCATGGACTCGAGAAATACGCATGTTTTCTACACCTAATAATCTCGAGTCTATGAACATTGCGTGCCTCGGTGAAGCAAGTGAGGCGACAGGACTTTTGCCGCCGACTGTACAGCCATGGCTGATAGTGCTGGACCAGGGTCCAAGGAGTGTTGGAGAGTAACTGAACAGGGTTCGAAAAAGTGAGTCTTCTAAACCTCTCTCAACGTTGAGAATGGTTTGGAAAATTCACTTGTTCGAACTCTGTTTAGTTGCTCTCCAACATTCCATGGACCCTGGTCCAGCACTATCAGCCATGGCTGTACACTCGCGATCCAAAATATGTATCCAGGCTTTCTTCGAATAGCCTGATTGAGTATTAAGTGAGCTCAAGCAAATATGAAATAGGATAAGCGTGTAATTGGTTCACTAGTATGTCAAATAATTCGAACCTTCAACAAGACATGGATACGAATTTTGGATTGCGAGTATACAAGATTGTCCAAATATCACCATAACCAGTGCTAAATCGTCCATACATCTGTGCAATGAATGCTAGGCCGTGTAAGCAAATCTGATGACAGCACCACCCCTACAGTACTAATAAAACACCCTTGGCTCACTCAGTATAATAAAGATCTGATCGTGAACATAATTTTCCAGAAAGCACCGACGTCAGCTCTGCCAATAAAGACCACATAGTCGTAGCCTCAGCATTCCAGATCTCACCACATTTCCAGTTACCACAATATTGCCAGGTCACCACAATCATTGCTGTACTGTACCACCTATACACCACCCTCTCAAATGAAGATTTACTAATGTGTATCATTTTTCAGTAATCCCCACAGCCACCACTGCTGCTGCTCCAACTCCCATACTCTCTGTGGTGAGGTCTCAAGCCGAAACGAGTACTGGAACCCCGTCGAGTGTCAAGGCTATCTGTGAGGGTGAGGGCTACACCTCGGTCACTGCTGCAAATTTCGAGTATTTCATACAACGGACTGCGAGTAAATTTGCTTTGTCAGTGGGAAGCACTATTGACATCCAAAGTTATGGACCCTGTGATCGTGTATGACACTTGGTGGCTTCTGATTCCTCCTGACTATCCCATGAAACAAGCTCTATCTACTCTTGTTGACGGAAAGAATATATTTATCTAAACAGTTTCGGTGGACACTGCCACCATCTTCAGTAGTCTAGAGAGAGGAAAGGAATGACACAATCAATCAATCAATCATTTCCTGTAGCACCCACGGGGATGCATAGGGCCTCAATGAACTCGTGCCACCACACCTTATCCTGAGCTAACTCCTCCAAATCTCCCCAACATTCATCTCCCGCTTCCCGCCTCATTGTTCTCACCCACGTCTCCCTAGGCCTTTCTCTTCTTCTTGTACCATGTGCTACCCACCCTAGTGTATCTCGTACTATCCCATGTCTTCTATACACATGACCTAACCACTTCCAACGTGACATCCTAACATATTCATCAACTGGCTGCACCCCTGTTATTTCTCTAATTCTGCTATTCGATATCCTATCCCACCACTTAATTCCTAATATTCTTCTAAGTACCTTATTTTCAAACACCAAGAATTTACGGTCCATGTTCGCTGTACTGTACCATGATTCGTGACCGTAGGTTAGTATACTCCTAACCATTACTTTATAAATTTTGATTTTTGTATGCACAGAAAAATGTTTATTCTTCCAAACAGTTTTAAGCATTCCCATTGCCTGATTTGCCTTTCTTAACCTTTCTTCGTATTCTAAGGTCAAAGAACCATCCTTCGTTAAACAGGTACCTAAATATTTAAACGTTTCAACCTGCTTTACCACCACACCTCCAATCATACAGTCCTGTGCATTTTCCATGTTCATATTAATAATTTCAGTTTTTCCACAATTAATAACCAAACCCACCCTTAAGCCCTCTCTCACTAAACAATCCAACACCCTCTGCATCTCCTCCGGCCCATCACACATCAAAACTATATCATCTGCATAATCCAGGTCCAAGAGCTTCCCATTCTCTCCCCAGAGTATACCTGCACCAGTTTCTGTACCAACCCTTTTCATTACGTAATCTATGACCAATACGAACAACAAAGGCGACAAGATGCCACCCTGAATCACACCTGACTTGACTTCAAACGGATCACTCATACAACCATCAACCATCACTTTACAAAATGTGCCATCATGCATGTTCGTAACGACCTTCACAAACTCCTCCGGTATTCCATAAAGCCTCATAATCTTCCCCATAGTCCCTCTCGAAACACTATCAAATGCTTTTTCGAAGTCAACAAAGCAAAAGCTCAATGGAACTCTCATTTCATTTACTTGTTGCATTAAATGCCTAATAATAAAAATTTGATCATTACAACCACGTCCCTTTCTAAAACCGGCCTGCTCGTTCCTAAGCATATCATCAACCACTGGCTCCAGCCTATTTAACAACACTCTACTAAACACTTTCAAGGCTATCGGTGACAAAGTGATTCCCCTCCAATTACCACATTCACTCAGGTCTCCTTTCTTGGGAATTTTAACAATCACACCTTACTTCCAATCTGATGGTATTATTCCTGTTACCCATATCCTATTGAATAACTTGGTCAAGATCATTGTTAATCTATCCTCCTCCACTTTAAACATTTCTGGAAATAAACCATCCTCCCCTGGTGCCTTATTATTCTTTAACTGTTTCATTGCCTTCTCCACTTCCCCCATCCTTATCTCTCCTGTTTCTATATTTAAATCTTCCTCAGCAGGTGGTATATCTTCTTCTGGCGGTATTGGCCTATTAAGAACTATCTCAAAGTGCTCTTTCCATCTGTTTTTAATATCTCCATCTTTAGTCAGTAAATTACCATCCCTATCTCTAACAGGTATTTCCTTGCGTTTCTTTGCATTGCCACTCAGTTTTCTAATTGATTCATATGCTATCCTTTGACTCTGTCCATCATTTCTATTTATTAAAATTTCAGTTTCTGTAACCTTTCCATCTACATATCTTCTTTTATCTCTCCTTGCCAACCTTTTAACTTCTGAATACAAACTCCAATACTCAGCTCTTGCTATCTCAATCTCATTATCATCATCACAATGCATCTCACTCCTCAATTTCGCTTCACGTCTCTTTTTTATCATATCCCACGTTTCATCTGACATCCATGTCTTTCTCCTACATCTACGTTTTCTTCCGATCGTACGATCAGCAGTTTCATGCAAAATTTTGTTCACATCCCCCCACACCTCATCCACACTTCTCTCCCCCTCTTCCAGCGCATCCAGCACCAAGAACCTATTTCTGCATTCTAATCGAAACTCTTCCCTTTCCTCTCCTTCCCTTCTAAGTGCATCAATATCATACCCACGGGTACCACTTCTTTCCTTCTTCTGACTTTTAAGTTTAAACTTTACTTTTGCAATGATGAGTTGATGATCGCTACCAATATCCGCTCCTCGTTTAACATAAACATCTAGCAAAGAACTTCTATGCCTTCTACTGACAGCAATATGATCAATTTGATTTTTGTAATTACCGCACGGTGACACCCACGTTGTCTTGTGTATGTTGCAATGCTGAAAAAGTGTACCGCCGATGACTAAATCATTAGCCAAACAGAAGCTCCCAAACCTCACTCCATTTTCAGTCATCCTTCTACCAACACCCATTTTACCCATACACTGCTCAAATCCCTCGTTTGAACAGCCCAACACTGCATTAAAGTCGCCAATGCAGACCAAAATATCATGTCTAGGAACCCTTCCTACCACTTCCTGCAATCTTTCATAAAATACAGGGATAGCTGTTTAATATCCAAAGGATAATATATATTCAGTAGTCTATCCCACTACGATGGTGAACAAAAGACAGTGCCTTTATTTAAAGGATATAATGTAACAGATATTCTAATTATATTTGTTTGTTATTACTTTTCAACTAATCACCTTCATTTTTCTTACCCTCTTCCCCCTCACCCTCGCCTCAAATCATCACATTTCTTCTCTCCTATATCCACCTACGTTAATGCAGTATGCACTTCTTTAAACCCGGATTCTTCAAACTACGAGTCCCGAATTCCTCCAAACTGGGTCGCAGGCTCACAAAAATAAATACATTAATAAAATAGAATAATAATGTTCGTGACAATAAAATAAATATGAAGTTCATACATGAATCCACCTAACATATTTTTATAATCGAATATTCATATATTTAATTATCAATAAAACAAAATCATTGCACAAATATTAGCCCTCTTGCGAGAGAATGAGAGAGAGAGGGGTGGGAGGGGTACGTGTGGCAGTGTTTATAATTCTTGTTAGAATTCCTTTTAATCATAAATATTAAGTTTCAGTTTCTGGCCTTGTATTTTCTTTGGTTGATAATTCTGATCATTTGTAAAAGATCTTTCTGTATGGGTCGCGAGAATGATGTCATAGTAAAAACTGGGTCACGACTGAAAAGGTTTAAAGAACCCTGCTTTATACTATTGGTAATTCGATACCGTTCACAGTGTATGCTTCATTCATTCCTCCTGACACACGTCTCTCTACCTGATCATTCGTTACCCTCCTATATAGCTCCGCCCACATTTCTCTCCTCCTCTCCCACTAACATCCCCCCTCCCTCCACCTGCAACTGTTACCAGATCCGACGAGGCCCAAACCAAGTCGCTGATGGATGGGGTGTGGACCATTGATCTGTCCGGAGCTGTACATACGAAAGTAATTATTTTAGAAAACGTAAGATTATTGAATCAATGTGCATTGAAAAATACTGTAATTTCAACCTTAGTGATGGGATGTATAAACTTGATCCAATAATGAGATCCCTGGTGGAAATGTCCCTTCCCTCACCACACACCTCACCTCACCCACACCCAGGTGACGCCCAAGGGGAATAGTACCTGACTTGCCCCACCAACACCTCCTTCTCTCCCCCTTCCACAAACTGTATATAAGTTCAAGCCTTTGTACTATCTGTGTCATTCCTTTCTTCTCTCTAGACCACTGAAGATGGATGGTGGCAGTGTCCACCGAAACTGTTTTGATAAATATATTCTTTCCGTCAACAAGAGTGGGTTTTATTCACCGTATTTGATCATCACGCCAGCGTGATTACACCACCAAGCTCTTTGTATATAGATTTTGTTTTGTGGCAATGTTTGAAGGGCTCATTTATCTCCAATATTCTGTCTACATCACAGGATCCCTAAAAGGTGAATTGGAAGGTTAATTATTCCTTTAAACTATGCCAGAAAACAGACGTCCTCAGTGGTACTAATAGGGGATCTGTTTTGTGGCATAGTTTGGAGGGTTCACAGACATTCCAATTCACCAACAAGAGAATCTGCACTTAAACGTTAGGTCAAATAAGTCATTGAACAGCAAACATCTGAGATAATAGGTTTGGACTATTCAAGGTTTTTTAATTATGACACTGGAAATTTTTATCGTTCACGAATTAATTAAAGATTTAGAATGGTTAATATAATTTTGCTGGCGTTGTTTAGGAAAAATGATGCTCTTAAAAAAATATAAATGATAAATGCAATTGGCAAGTGAACTTAACTCTGATATCCAGAATGAAAATGTCTTCTTAGTTTGTGTCAGCTACGACCACGCAGCCAATAATATTAATAATAGTTTTCTAATTTTTCCAACAGATTTTTGGTTCTATCCATTTTCGGATATTTTCTTGGGTTTCATGAGAAATGATGATAAAGTTGACTTCGCAGACGGTAGCAGTCTTCCCTGGTCTGATGTCCAGCAGATACTGGATGATGAGTTTACAACTGTCAACATTAAAGTAAGTGTATTTTGTAATGTCTTTCCTGTACGTATTGTAGCTCAAAAAGTCAGTCATAATGCATTCTTTGCTGCAAATCAGAACATACAATAGTGTTTTTCTTTTATAGCGTCCAGTTTATATGCACATTAAAAAATGAAGATTTGTATGTTGGATAAAATTTCTGAACAAATATTCATTTTAAATTCCAATATAGTTTAGAGGTCCGCTCTTGAAGCACACAGACACACGTTGGGCCACCTCTCTCTTTAATACTGTGAGACAGTAAGGAAGCTCCTTATGCATCTACCCAGGTGAACAGACTCTAGAATACAAGGTACAGTTTATTTGGTAACATTCAAGGGTGCAGTACATATGGTATGGGGGAAAGCCAGTCTGCCGATGTTGCGTCGTGGAGAGTCGGTAGTTGCAGTGTCGCTTGTGTAGTAGTGTAGGGCAGGGGGACAGCGTGTCGACGTAGTGAGAACACGTGGATTGCAGGTGTGTGATGACGGCAGGTATGGTTGGTCCTTCCTCCTTAGTAGCTCGCTGGATTGTCTACCACACAAGCGCCGCTCCACTCTTTTATATCCTTGCTCTAGGTTCTAATTTCCCATATGTAGCATCATTCACGTGATTACGCCATCCCCTGAACTGCTGCATCCACCTTGGTTCATACCTGGAGGAAGCGGGAGGCTAGCGGCTGGGTTCCCAAAAGTACGCTAAGCTGAGCCAGGGGACAGGATTAACCAAACCGCCAGACTGTGGCTTGTCTGGGACGAGGAGATCACAAAGAAACAGGAGCGGCATACCAGCACATGGAATATATATATAGGAATACGGAGTGGTGCGTATGCCACCACTACATTACCCCCCCTACCCCCAACAGAGTAAATTTATTAGGGGAGAGGGGAAGGCTCAATACATACAAAGTAACAATTAACATAGCACCAAAACAAAAATAAAAAATATATATACAGGTGAGCACATATACAGTGTAGGGCATAAATGTTGTACAGATGTGTACATGTAATGTGTGGAGTGTGCGGTGGGGGGTTAGATGCAAGTGAGTGTGATTAGTAGTAGGGACTGTGTGTGTGCTGGAGAGTGTAGTGTGTATGTATGTCTGTGTTGTACAGGGCGGCAACATATTTACTCGGGCGCCGTATTGTGCGCCCCGAGCTGGAGATGAAACCATCTGGGACCATCATCGGTTCGTCGTCCCGCCGCTCCTGACATGGTGAAGGTGGTGTAGCAGGGCGAGGTGAGGGAGTGCACCGTCGAGGAGGGATGGCAGGACGAGGAGGCATGGCTAGTATGATGTGGATGATGGGTGGCAATTCCTGTGGAAGACTAGAAGGGATTACGGTTATCGAGTCATAGTCAGGTAACGGGTCATCAGGCCTAGGAGTAGGGGTAGACAGGTGAGAGTCAGGTAGGGGTAGGGGAGTGGGATGTGGTGCGAGGTAGGGTTGGGGAGAGGTGGTGTCAAGTAGGTCTGGGGGGTTGATAGGGGTAGTGAGGGGTATGGGTAACAAGGGAAGGTCAGGAGAGGGTGGCATTTGAAGTGTGGGCGGTGCAGAGGAATCTGAACAGGTAGCGGGAGGAGGTGTTGAGATATGAGGTGGGGAATGGATAAGAGATGGTGCGCATGTGGGTTGAGGTGATTGATTATGAGGGGTAGTAGGTGAGTAGGTGATGGGGGAATGGGTATGGTGGTTAGTGGTTGGGAGTTGGTGCTGAGTGAATTAGATGGTTGAGGTTGAGGGGGTGGGAGTCGTGTGTATGTGTGGTGTGATGTGGCGTGGTGTTTGGAGGTGAGTGGTATGTATGTGTAGGCATGTGAGTGGTAGGTGTGGTTGTTGGTGGTGAGTGAGGTTGGTGTGTGAGGATGGTTGAGGGGAAGTTGGTATGTGTGTATAGTATGGTGCGGTGGAGTGGGTGGAGATAGGAGTGGTGGTCGTCGTTGTGTGTGAGGCGGGTGGTGTGTAAAAGGCGAGGGGTGAACTGGTTTCACCCGTTCCCAGGACGTGACGTAACGTTTGTCGTGTATGCTTTGAGTGACAGTTGCATCTGTCCTGGCAAGAACGGGGTGAGGGCCGGTGTACAGCTGCTGGAGAAGTGTGCGGTGTGAGTCAATCCTGAGTAGCAGCGAGGGTGAGGTGTGCCGGACGGGTGGTGTGTAGGCAGGCCTGGTATGCTGGCGTGTAGGCGTGGGCACGGCGTTTGTGATAGCTCGCTTTAGTGCTGGCAAGAATGTAAGGTTAGATGTGTCGACCTCGGTTGCAGTAATCTGGCCAGGGAGGCGTAGGTCCTCGCCGAACACAAGCTCCGCTGGTGAGTGTTTAAGGTCCTCCTTCAGCGTAGTACGCATTGTCAGGAGGATGAGCGGGAGGGCGTCAATCCATTGATCAGGCTGCCAGGTGGTATGCGGTGGTCCGTTGCCAACGTGTCTCTAATAATGTGAGCATGTCCTGCCTCGCCCTGGACTCGAATTGTGTCCCTTGGTCCGTGACGATAACTAAAGGGGGACCAAAGTTCGACACCCAGTTACTGAGAAAATGGCGGGCTGTGCCATCAGCCGTGATGTCATACATAGGGACAGCTGTACACCATCGTGTCATCCTGTCTACGCACATCAGGAGATATCAGTACCCTCAGAAGGACTGGAGAGGACCCACAATGTCGACATGTACGTTGTGGAATCTGTTGGAGGGAACGGTGAACTCGTGAATTGGTGGGCGTGTATGTCGTCCAACCTTCGCACGCTGACAGGAGATGCAGGCTGTCACCCACTCCTTCACTTGCCTTCTCATTCCTGGCCATACTGCACGTCAACTAATGAGGCGAAGTGTACCTGCAATACCCGGGTGGTTTATAGAGTGATAGTGATTGCATACGTTTTCTCTGAATTGCTCAAGTATGTAGGGGCGTGACGTGCCACAGGAAGTGTCACACCAGACTCGTGTTGTAGAGTCGGGTGCGGTTATGCGTTCAAGGCGTAGACCAGTATCACCCGTCAGTAGTTCCTGGAGGTGAGTGTCATTCTGTTGGGCGTGGGCGAGTGCTGCATAGTCTAGAGGAGGAATGCGTTGTATTGTAGCGATGAGTGGGTGTGGTCTTGGTGCCATCGAAAGTGAGCCAGCCACCGTGTTGTCTTCCCCCCGTACATGCCGTATATCTGTAGTAAATTCGGAGATGAATGAGAGATGTCGAGATACTCGTTGTGACCAGCTGGCACCCAGTTGTGTCATAGCTGTCGTAAGTGGTTTCTGATCAGTACGTATGTGGAAAGCCCTACCTTCCAGGAAGTGTCGGAAGTGTTTGATGGTATCATGCATGGCCACCAATTCCCTGTCAAAAGCGCTATATTTTCTCTGTGGTGGCTCGAGGCGTTTGCTAAAGAACGCGATAGGCTTTAGCACCCCGTCAACCTCCTGCTGCAGCACTGCTCCTACGGCGTCGTTGGATGCGTCAGTGTATATGGATGTAGGCCCGTAAGGCAAGGGATACGCTAGGAGGGTGGAGTCAGCTAGCCGATTTTTCACTTCGCTGAAGGCGGATTCTGCTGTAGGGTTCCACGTGAGTGGGGCGAGTGTTGCGGCGGCGTGGGAAATAAAGCGGTGGTAATAATTCACCACCCCTAAGAATTCTCTCAGTTTCCTAGCCATAGTCGGGAGAGGGAATTTCTGAACAGCCTCCACCTTCTGCCGGAGCGGGGTGATTCCCTGCGGGGTGACTCGATGGCCGAGAAAGTCTATTTGGTTCATCCCTATTACGCACTTAGATGGGTGAATCTTTAGTCCATACTCCTGTAGGCGGGAAAATCATTTCCGCAGGTGTTGCTGGTGTTGCGTACGATTGCGTGACGAGATGAGGATGTTGTCTATATTAGTGCATTTGTCGCGGCTTCTAGCCGCTTAAATTGTATTTATTGGTTGTGAAACCAGCACAGCTGGATTGCTATAGAATACGCCCCTTCTCAAGCCCAGGCCCCGTATAGGCATAATCTGGGTTGGAAGGGTCTATTCCGTGACGATCATCAGAAGTAAATAAAAATTCAAATCTGGCGCTGTACTGATAGTGGAGCCACCTGGTGGTGGCGTGGTGAGGTATTAGCCCCGCTCCGCGCTCTCAGGCAATCGGTCACTCCAATGAGAAAGGAAGAAGTGAATGCCTGCCACATCGGGAGGTGGGTGGGTCAGTCAAAGCTGTGCTGGTTTCACAACCAATAAATACAATTTAAGCAGCTAGAAGCCGCGACAAATGCACTATTATTGGTATAGTGAAACCAGCACAGCTGAATTGCTATGCATGCGATGCGGTAGGTGGGAGGTGAGGTGGAGGCAATCACGTGCTAGTTAAGAGCGGTTGAGAGCGGAGAGCAGGAAAGGTAACCGAGCAGGGTGAGGTTGAAGCTAAAGCAACTCCCAACACTGGCTAGGTGAGTAGCCGTGGTGGGGGTGTAGTAGCTTATCCCATATTACCCGTAGACCATTCTGTTATAGACCAGAATTGTTACACATAAAGTCTTTATAGGCAGACTCGAGGGGTCGGGTCTAGGAGAGGAGGGGAGGGGTGACCATGCACCCCCCCCACCACCACTTTATTTAAGTCCTCTGAGCTAGGGCTATGGCCCCCGCTCAGGTAATGTGATCCCGAGGGGATGAAGGAGGACACCAGGATGCAGTCATCCTGTGTTTAATAAAATATCCTGTCACTCATCATAGTAAGGTAATTGTTTGGAGAATGAATACACAAGAATTCCGTAACAATGTAATTTATTTTGTCCGCACCATATGTACACGTATGATAGACATGGGGATGAGCATGAAGCTGTACAAGATGGGGATGAAGTATGGGATGATAGTGACGGGACTTAAGTCGCCCGACCTTTTCTCTTCGGGCGGCCCCTCCCCCCCATGTGTCTCCCGCGGGGACCCTGGGGAATGGAGGGTGGAGTACCCATAGCCACACAGGGGGTAGGGGAGAGCGAGTGGAACAGATACCTCGTCCTGAAGGAAGAAGTGGAAGTCCAACCCCCCAAATCCCTAACCCTCTCCACCGAGTGAGTCCTGAGGAAGGCGAGGGAGGCGGCCACGCCCCTAACGCTGTGAGCCCTCGGGGCGTGTCCGGGATCCCCGTTCTCTATCACTCGGCAGAGAAGGCGAGCGATTGACCTAGGGAAGAGAGGGTTACCGGACCTAGAGTTGTAGAAGAGGTGGTCCGGAGAAGCCCCTCTCGTCGCCTCCACGTATGCTGAAAAGGTGTGGACTGGGCAGAGGGGGTGGAAACTTCCATCCCTCAGGAACGAGGGTACTGCGAGAGGGCCAATCCTGTCGTCAGCCTGCTCGTTCTTAGCTAGAATCGCAGGAGAGGGGGAGATAGTTAAGGAAGTAAGGTTAGAGCTTACGGAAGAAAAGGCTGTGTGACGGGTCAGGGCTGCCAACTGAGATGCCCTGTACCCTGTAGCTAAGGCAAGCAGGAAGAGAGCTTTCTGGAGGAGGTGACAAACCTCCAGAGGGACCCCCTCGAAGGTCAGGTAGGTGAAGGGACCAGGAGGGCGTCTGGGCCCGGTGAGGTGCGGTCCCCTCCCGAATCCCCATCCTCAGGAGAGAGAGAGAGGCCTCTCCGAAACCTTAATGTTAAAACCCAGGAGGAGGGGATCAGACAGGGCTGCGTGATGTGCAAGCACCGTCGCCGGGGCCCTGTTGGTGGAATCGGCAAGCCACGTGAGGAATTCCAGGACTGTGTCCTCCGAGATGACCATGGAGGGGTGTCTTCGCAAGAAGTCCTGGAATCTTTTCCAGCACGATTCGTACTGTCGCACCGATGACTGACGATGAGCCCTCAACATCTTGTCCACTGTCTCCTTAATGAACCTTTTGCTGAGGACTCCCCGTAGAAACTCCAAGCGTGTAGTTTCAGTGACGCTTGGAGTGGTGCAGACAGGGTGCTGGAGAGGCACGCCAATCCCAACTGAAGGGGATGAGGGCACCACCGGGACAATTCTCCGAACCACGGCTGTGCTGGCCAGAGGGGGGCTATGAGGA
Organism: Petrolisthes cinctipes; assembly: GCA_033782935.1. NCBI lineage: Eukaryota > Metazoa > Arthropoda > Malacostraca > Decapoda > Porcellanidae > Petrolisthes > Petrolisthes cinctipes. Next base: position 657,437 of record JAWQEG010000028.1, read on the forward strand.
GTACCCTCCCCCTGAATGTGCGCAGCTTGAGGATCGCCTTCAAGAGGACTGACGTAGCTGGGGGTGGGAAGAGGTAGAGATGCCCCCACCTGTTCCAGTCCTCTGTGAAGGCGTCCGGGCCTCCCGCCTCTGTTCTGGACGAGAATGTCAGAAACAGAGGAAGTAGGGCCGTGGATGGGGAGGCGAATAGGTCCACCTCCGGTGTCCCGTAGCGAAGGCAGAGAGACTCGAACACAAGGGGACGCAGTTGCCACTCGACTGACGTCCCCCTGAACCTGGATAGGGCGTCCGCCCAATCGTTTTCCCGCCCTGGCACGTAGCGGGCCAAGAGGTGAATGCACCTCTTGGCCGCTATTGCAAAAATCTGTTCTGACAGGGACAGGAAAATTTCCGACCATGCGGTGCCCTGTTTCTGCAGGCACTGCACGGCCGCAACGTTGTCCATATCGAAGCGGACGCCTATCCTGGCAAACTGAGGGTGTCTGTTGAGCCATTCCTTCGCTACCATCAACTCCCGGGCGTTGATGTGTAGTAGCCTCTCCCCTTCCTTCCATCCCCCGCAACGCTGATGTCCCAGGCAAGACTGGTACCCCCAGCCTACGTCCGATGCGTCTGTCGCCACCGTGATCCCCGGGGGAGGGAACACCCAGGGGACCCGCTGACGCAGGGCACCGGGACGTAGCCAGGGGCGAAGGAGGCGGTGGAGAGAGGGGGACACTTGCCTGGGAAGGTCCCTGTGTGCGGGGGAAAGGTGGAGGTTTACCTCCCGCATCAGCTTCCTGTGTTTCAGTCGTCCCAGGGGCATTGCAGGGGCCGCGAAATTTAGGGACCCGAGCAATGATTCCCACTGGCAGCGAGAGAAAGTACGGGAAAAATGCGCCTGGCGGACGTGGCGGAGGGTCCGGCGGGCGTTGTCTGGAGCGAGAGAGAGGGTGGCCGAAAGAGAGTCCCACTCTATTCCTAGCCAACACAGTTTGCGAGTGGGAGTGAGAGAGGACTTGGGGATGTTCAACAGGAACCCCATTTCCTCTAGCACTCCCCTCGCTACCCGGACGTTGTTTGCTACCTGCTCCTTGGAAGGGGCGTGAAGCAACCAATCGTCCAGGTACATGAGGGTGGTGACACCCGCCTCTGCCAGACGGGATGCCACCACCCTCACGAGCTTTGTGAAGACTCGAGGAGCTAGAGAAAGACCGAAAGGGAGCCTGGTAAACTGGAACGTCTCGGTCCCCACCTGGAAGGCCAGAAAACGGCGAAACCTGGGGTGGATCGGGACGTGCCAGTACGCATCCTTGAGATCCAGGGATGCTAACCAGTCTCCCTTCCTTAGAACTGTGCAGACCTGAGCAACCGAAACCATCTTGAAACGTAAGGTTTTCACAAATTTGTTTAGTTTGCTCAGGTCCATCACCAATCTCGTTTTTCCCTGGTCCTTTTTGGGGACCGTGAATAAACGAGAAAGAAAGACCCTTCCCGTTGCCCGCTCCACTACCCCTTTTTCCCGCATTTCTAACACATGCGGGACGACCGAAAGTGACACTTTGGTTGAGGCAGGAGGTAGACGTAGTGGCTGTAACGGGAAAAGACAGGTGTCAGTGAGAGTACAGTTAATCCTAGCCCCCGGGGCCCCAGGGACCCGGGGATGGTTGGAGGGTAAATGACGGGAGAGGCAGAGATTTTGACCGCAAGGGAAACTCTGATTTTGACCTAACGGGAACCCAAGGACGGGATTAGGCATAAGTCATATGTCAGAATAGGAGAGTTAACGGTTACTCACCGGAACAGTTATCCAGGGCCATGACAGGCCCTGGCGAATCATCCTTGCTGCCCAGCCGTGGGAGGGCCAGGCTGCTGACCACCCTGTGAGGCAGCCCAGAGTGGGACCCTCAAGTGGAGCGGTCCTTCTGGGAGGGGTGGTTGAAGGAGGACTTGGGCTTGCTGTAGGGCTTGGAGCCCTGTCCCCTCCCTCGAAAAGGCTGCTGGCCCCTCTGGGAGGGCCTGTTGTGTGCCTTCGGGGGAGTGGGGTACGAGGGCCTCGGCAGTCTGGAAGGCTGGGAGGGCCTTCGGAGCTGGTATGCTGGTCTGGATGGCTGTGGGGCACGTGGCCTACGGACAAACAGATTGATTAGGAACCAAAGTAGAACCGAATATTCCTTCAATTTCACCTCCCGTGAAAATAACTCAGGTAAGTAGAACAACGAGAGGTACTTACTTGGAGGTAGCGGGTTTTGGTAAGTTGACTACCGCTGGGAGCGAGGAGAAGATTGCGTCTGTCGCCGGTTGATCAAAGAGGGCAGGGGAAAGGGGGGCAGCTCGCACCACTCCCCTCTGTGCCATCTCCGGCGCAGATTTAGCCGCCGCCTGGCGGGCTGCCAGTCTCGCTTCGGCGAAAACCTTCGCCTCCTCCCGCATGTTGTGGGTTGCCATCGCTGCCACGCCCTCCATCACGGTGGCCATGGAAGAGAGGGTGTCACTGTAAGGGGTAAACAAGGAAAAAGCCGAGCGAACCCGGGAATAAGTTCCCGGGAGTAACAGAGAGACCCTCTACCCCGTATCCCCTAAGTAACATGACAGAAGAGTAAGGTACTCACGCTAGCTGTATACCCGACATCTCGTGGTAGGTGTTGGTGAGGGCATTGAGGCAGTCTCGGATAAGCGCAGCGGCTGCCCCCGTGGAGATGGTGTGGGCCAACTCCAAGCCGGCAGCAGACTCCGCCTGCCGCAACTTGCCATCGGGCTTCTTCAGCTGATAGGGGACCGGAGGCCCTTCTCCGTCTTCCACAGGCATTCCCTCAAACCCGGGGGGGCACGGGAATGAGGGAGGATGACGGGGAAAGACGGAGGAGGGGGCTTCCTGGGCGCGCTGTGCCTCTGGTGGTCCAGGGACTTAAGGAGAAGGGCTGGAATGTCCAGGTCCCCTTCGCCCTTATCCCCCGGGAAGTACGCGTCCGGGGAAAGGAGGACTGCCGTGTTCCCGTGGGAGCGGTCAATCCTCCAAGCCTTGGACAAGTGCAACTGGCTGTACTCCACCAGAAAACCCATCGCATCCAAGGTAGCCGCAGAGGACACTCTCGATGAAGTGGGTACGGGCGCTGAGATGGGACGGACCTTGTAGAAAGAAATAGCGTCGCCCTTCTCATCCGCCCCCCACTTCACCAGGACGTCATCCCTCCGGGTCCACACATCTGGTTGAGCCGTGTCCGGAGACCAAGCCACCAGTCTGCCCTCCTCCGAAGAGTGGGTCCAGGCAGGAGGGAGAAGAGCCCAAGAGTAGGGAAGATATCCGTCGCCCGCAGGAGGGGGTGACGGGGATGGAGGTGCGGAGGTAACCAACTCCTCAGCTACGTCTCCCGACGGAGACTCGAGTCCCGGGGAAACGGGAGGAACGACAATGACTCCCATATCCCCGGGAGGACTCGCGCCCTCGACGGGAGCAGAAGCGGGAGGAGGGGCAAGGGTGGGTGATGGAGCGGGTTCCAGAGCGACAGCCGGAGGCTGCGCGGTGGAAACCCCAGGAAAAGCGTGAGGAATAAGGGTGTGGAAGATCTTCACTATCTTCCTCGACGAGGGGCTGTCCCCCCCCCCCCCGCTTACCCTAGCGGGATTTGCGGGCGGGCGAAGGAGAGCTACCCGACGAAGAAGAAGAGGAAGAAGAAGACGACGAAGATGAGGAGGAAGGAGAACGGCGACGAGCCCGGGACTTCCTGGAGTGGCGGGACCTTTTAGCCGAACGCTTGCGTCCCCTAGAGAGACCTGAGGAGCCGGCTCTAGAAGGAGGCGAAGCTGGAGGTTCCCTGCTGGGCCCTTGTACCGATGAGGTAGTCGGGGGAACCAGCGCGACAGACTCGCTCGTTTCCCGGGGGGAGAAGCCCCGAGAAGGAGTCGTAGTACCGTCTAGGGAAGGAGGCTCAATCTCTCGGGCCTCAGGAGGTTCTAGCCCCTGAGACTCCGAGAGATAGGAAGAAGGGTAACGGGTCCTGAACAAACCCAGGTCCGTTCCCAAAATCGGGTCCACCCACGCCAAAGAAGAACCGTCTCGTTTATGGGCCATTCTCCTAGCCCTCGTCCACGCCATACGAAGAGAAGCAAGGGCGGGGAGTTTGGAGCGGGCAGAAGGGGAGGTAACCCGACACAACTCAGCCCAGGGGCGGCACACACCACACGCCAAAGGGTCGTATCCCAAGGGAGTGAAGCAGGGTGCGTGAGGCGAACAGTGCAGGTGTCCGTCAGGAGAGACCCGCACGGTACACCCCGAAGCAGCACATAAGGCACGAGTAGGCTGAGGAAGAAAAGAATACACAAACATGGGTTAGCACGTGCAGACACTGGAACACAGAAGACACGGGAACCCCCCAAATAAGGAGAAGTAGCGCGGGAAACACCCGCTGAACCCGGGGGCCAGGACACGACCCCCCAATCTCACGCACACCCGCCAGGGAAAAACCCCGTAAAACCAGAAAACAGCCCGCCACATGGAGCGGGTAAAAGAAACCCCCCGGACAGAAGGATCCCGAAGGAGGGGGAACGGGGGGGGCCCGGTAGCCTGAGTTGTAACAACCCAGGCTAAAAACACTGGAAAAAACACCAAAAATCACTAAAAAAAACCCGCACGGGAGAGGAAGAGAGAACCAGGGCACAATTCTCACTCCCCCCTACCGAGAGGGTACACACAATAATCGGGGAAGGCAAGAGGAAGGGCTGCAAAGACCCCACACGCACACCACGTGGGGAGGCGAAGGCCCCACGTGGTGATGCTAACCTCGCTAAAAACCCCAGAAACCCCGATAAAACACACACGATGAATGTACTAGTGACAGGAGGAAAGGTGAAAGGGGGGAATGAAGGAGAAAAACTCCAAAAAAAAAGGCCCAAAAGCCCCCTTCGCTTAGGGAAGAGAAAACTCAGTCCTAAAGAAGAAAAAAAACCCACAAACACACCTAAACCCTCCTAGAAAGTTAAAGTTGCAGGGTTTCAGTTCTGGCACTATCTCTGATGAGATACTCTCCCGAACGTCAGCCAGGCAAGCCCAACTCCCCACCATGGTGCCCAGCCATGGCAGTAACCCCCCAGTAAACAGTTTTAAACTCTCGGACCTGGGCGAGGCTCGATCTGCCGACCTCACGGATGCGAGGCCAACGCGTTACCACTGTACTAGCCACTGTACATCTGCAAAGCAGGCCAGCCACTAGAACACAAAAGAAACAATAGCAGGAACACGTGACACAATACCATAGCGTAGCAGCGAGGAGCGAGGATGTTGACTGGGACGTGTTCCGCGACAGAGTGACTGATTGCCTGAGAGCGCGGAGCGTGGCTAATACCTCACCACGCCACCACCAGGTGGCTCCACTATCAGTACAGCGCCAGATTTGAATTTTTATTTACTTCTGATGATCGTCACGGAATAGACCATTCCAACCCAGATTATGCCTATACGGGGCCTGGGCTTGAGAAGGGGCGTATTCTATAGCAATCCAGCTGTGCTGGTTTCACTTTACCAATAATTACCACTACATAATCGAGGCCTCGTAGTACCTTATCCATAAATCTCTGGAATGTCTGCGCTGCGTTACGTAAGCCGAAATTTATTACAGGGAATTCGTATAGTCCGAAGGATGTGGTTATCATCGTTTTTTTTTATTTCCTCCTCTGCAACTGGAATTTGGTGGAAAGCCCTGACGAGGTCAATTTTGGAGAAAACAGTACATCCTTGCAGCTTCGAGTGAAAATCAAGAACATGCGGAATGGGATACCTGTCAGGAATGGTGACTGCATTCAGGGCCCTGTATTCCCCGCAAGCCCCCCATTCACATTCTTGCTGTTTGGGTACCATGTGCAGGGGTGACGCCCACTCGCTGTCAGATGGCTTGGCTACCCCTTGCTTGATCATCACTGTGAACTCCCGTTGTACAGCTCCTAGTCATTCTGGGGGCTTACGTCGAGGCTTGGCAAAAACTGGGGGGCCCGTCGTAGTGATTGTGTGGCGGATACCTGCATCTTTGATTCTTGGAAAATCGTAAATAATGCTATCGTAAGTGTTGGTTTGTGTGATTTGTGTGATAGTAGGTGTGGCTTGTCGGCAGTTTCTGGTGGGAATAGTAGCTCCAGAAGGTTGGTGAATGAGTCTGTTACGTTTAGCATCGATTAACAAGTCGTGTGCCATCAGGAAGTCCAAGCCTAATATTGGTTCTTGTACGTCCGCTACCACGAACGGCCATACTACATATTCGTCCTTCAACAATGAGACGCCCATACTCCTGGTTCCGTAGGTGGCGATAGGAGACTGGTTTGCAGCGAGGAGATCGTAAGCGGTATACGCCTGACTCTTGTGGTCCTTCTCCAGGGGGGGAACCGCGCTAATATCGGAGCCCGAGTCGATAAGGAACGTGTTTCCTGACTCAAGTCCTCTACCCATAGCAGCGTGTGAGCTTGATTGTGAGTGTGTGAGCGTGAGAGGGGGGACACGTGCGTGAACACAGGATGACGTACAGTGAGCTGGGTCCGTGCGTGGTTGAGGGCATGGCGTAATAGCGTGGTTGGCTTGGGCGTGTAGGTCAACTTGTCGTAGCATAGAGTGTGAGGAACGTACGGCGGCGGCGTAGGAGTGACGTAGAGGTGCAGGCAGAATGGCGTCCTGAGGGTTCGTGTGCTTGTTTGTTGCCCCGAAGGTATGGTAATCGTGGTTCTTGTATCGTTGCGTCTTGTGTGCGCATGTTCCAGGTCCGGTGGGTTGGCTAGGACGTGTGGCGGTGACTTCTTGGGCGTGTTCTTGCCACCGCCTTACTCGTTTCCCTTGTAACCATGGGGTGGCTGGCGAGTGCCAGGGGACGCCCACTGAGCGGTAATTACGTGCGACATTACTGAAGCGTGAGTAGAGAGATGTTATTGTGTTGCTAGGGTGAAGGATTGACATGTGGGGGTATCGTTGTGCTGTGTGAGGTAGTGTATTGAGGCAAAGGAGGGAGAATGCGTGGGGATGAGGTGACATGTTGGTGAAGATGAGGGTGGATGTGTTGGGTGTGTGTGTGATATGTGGGTATGAGTGTGGAATAGGTGTGTGATGCTGGGGGAAGGGTGGGGTATTATGTATATGAGGTTGAATGGACGTGGGGGGAGTGGAGGTGGATGTATGTGTTTGAAGGGTGGGGTAAGGAGTGTATTGGAAGTGAGGAGAGGAAGCGGGTGGAGCGTGATGTGTAGTGGGTGTTGAAGATGGTGGTTTAGTGGTGGTTGTGTTGACGTGGTGGTATAGTTGTGGTGGGTCGGCCTCAGAATAAACGTTCATGATAGCGTCCGCATGTTTCACGTATTGGCTTATGGGAAGTCAAGGTGGGCCTGGAGGTGGAGTTGCTCTGTCGCAGGGAACAGCTTGGAGTGGCGCCTCTTGAGTAGCGCCTCTGAGAAGTGGTCTCCCGCCTTCTCATTCAGCTGCTGCATGTGCCGTAAGACCACGGAAGGGCGGCGACCGTCCACTTGTATATCTTGTAAGGCCTTCAGGTACTCCTGGTCGGACATACCATGAGATTAAACGATAGCGTCCTTAAAATCTTCGTAGGATGGGAGTTGAGTGATAGTGGTCGGGATAGCATCGAATACGTCCTCTGGGAGTACCCAGAGGACGGCATTAAACTTCTGTTCGCTCGTGAAGTTTGCAGAGCACCACAAAGTTTCCATGTGACGGAACCACGAGTGTACGTTAAGTGAGAAAGGTGGGACATACGGTGATTGTGAGGTGGCGTTATGTAACGAGGAAGTAGTGGGTGTTGAAGTGGAAGAATGTTGTGGGGGTGTGGGAACGGCAGCAGTAACTGATGGGGGTGACGATATTGTTTGTGAGGCTAGAGTGGTGTCCATGGTGTAATACCGTGGGAACTATAGGAAAGGTAGGGGTATAAGGGTGTAGTAATACTAAAATAACAATGGTGGTGAGTATTATGGGCGGGTGTGGGTGTATGAGTGTGTGTGGGATGCACGAATAGATGGCGCAGGGAATCATACAAACAAAAATATGTACAAAAGGGTATGGAAGAAAATGGGGAGAAGTAGCACTTGGAGGAGGGGTCACTGAGGAAAAGTGGTGGAATTGGCATAAACAGTACTTAACTTAAAGAGTGGTGTGCGTCCTTAAGAATATGCGTTGATGTAGCGTAGGTGACGTAGTTGATTGCAGCGTCGTAGGGCGTTGTCGGCGATGCACGTGGAGTTTGCTTAGCGGCGTGCTGTGGTTGGGGTTGAGCACGTGTGTGGTGGATGTGAGACGATCGAGCAGCGAAGCACGTAGTGTTGAGATGATGAGCACGTGGTTGGAGTGGAGCACGTGGGTACGTAGAGGAGCGATGTAGGGCAGCGATGCACGTAGTGTAACGTTGAGGGATGTGCACGTGGCTGGAGAGTAGCACATGGAGGGACGAGTACAGGCAGCGATGCACGTAGTGTTGAGGAGCAGGCGAATAGGTACCCCTTGGGAGAGTAACGTGTGTGTGTGTGTGTGGTGGGGCAAGGGAGGGTGGGAAAATAAGCAGGAAGGCGGTATCCTTGTTGTGAGGGAGAGAACAGGGGTCTAGGAGGTAGGTAATAACAGCAGGGTGTTAGGATGGAAGGGTACAGCTCCGGACAGATCAAGGGTCCACACCCCATCCACCAGCGACTTGGTTTGTTCCTCGTCGGATCTGGTAACAGTTGCAGGTGGAGGGAGGGGGGATGTTAGTGGGAGAGGAGGAGAGAAATGTGGGCGGGGCTATATAGGAGGTAATGTAGAGAAGACGTGTGTCAGGAGGAATGAATGAAGCATACACTGTGAACGGTATCGAATCACCAATAGTATAAAGCAGGGTTCTTCAAACTTTTTCAGTCATGACCCAGTTTTTACTAGGACAACATTCTCGCGACCCATACAGAAAGATCTTTTACAAATGACCAGAATTATCAACCTAAGAAAATACAAGGCCAGAAACTGAAACGCAATAATTATGATTAAAAGGAATTCTAACCAGAATTATGAACACTGCCTCACCTACCCCTCCCTCTCTCTCTCATTCTCTCTCAAGAAGGCTATTATTTGTGCAATGATTTTGTTTTATTGATAATTAAATATATGAATATTCGATTATAAAAATATGTTAGGTGGATTCATGTATGAACTTCATATTCATTTTATTGTCACGAACATTATTATTCTATCTTATTCATGTATTTATTTTTGTGAGCCTGCAACCCAGTTTGGAGGAATTCGGGACCCGTAGTTTGAAGAACCCTTATTTAAAGAAGTGCATACTGCATTAACGTAGGTGGATATAGGAGAGAAGAAATGTGATGATTTGAGGCAAGGGTGAGGAGGAAGAGGGTAAGACAAATGAAGGTGATTAGTTGAAAAGTAATAACAAACAAATATAATTAGAATATCTGTTACATTATATCCTTGAAATAAAGGCACTGTCTTTTGTTTTCCATCGTAGTGGGATAGACTACTGATTATATATTATCCTTTGGATACTAGACAGCTATCCCTGTATTCCTTTTATCCCTCGTGCTTGCCCCGTAGGGGGGTATTGCCTGTAATGATGTGGGCAATACTTTAAGGGTTTTGGTGCCCCTTCGGCCCCAGCCACTAGCTTACATTTCTTCAACTGTCCCTCCTTTCTTCCTATTTCCTTCTTGCTTGCTGTCACACCTCTCTATCACCTTTTCCTGGTGCTATATGACGTATAAGTAACTTAAAAAGAAAGATATAATATATTTCTCTTTCCTGCAAATGGGTTTAACAAGTTAACATTCTGACTAGCAACAAACTAGCAAATGGCAATGCATGAAACCTATAGTCCTTCAGTTTTATGAAGGCGAAATGCTGTGGCTGGGATAATAATGCGTAGCTGCCAACACTTTAATTCTAGATAATTTATATATCTTTCCCCATAAATCTCTAGTTGTTTTCTAAATTCTCTACATATTGACCCCGTAGGGGGGTATTGCCTGCATTAGTGATGTGGGAAATACTTTAAAGGTTTTGGCGCCCCTTCGGCCCCAGCCACTAGCTTTTAGTTTTTCAACTACCACTCTTTTCTTTCTATTTCCTTCCTTCTTGCGCTCTCGCCTCTCTATCACCGTTTTCTGGCGCTATATGACCTCGCTGTTGCGGCGCCTAATATCAATCAATCAATCAACCTCTACATATTGAGAACCAAAATGCGATCTACAACATAATCTCAGCCGTAGTTTTTCGAATCATATAATTGGACTATAAGTGATAAGGGAGAAAGGCCTATGTCATTAAAACTTTTTAAGAACGAATGAGAAGGTTAAAAATATGAGAAAGAAAAGATAAACGGTAAGAAAGGAGGGAAGGGCAAGCGAGAGAGGGATTAGACAGTAGGGAGGATGTGTAAGGTTGCCAGTTACTTGAAAGATACTGTAATATATATAGCCTATGCATAAAATTAGACCAAGTTTATTGAAAACTCCAGATAGCGGCGCCTATTCAAGTTTAACATAGATTATTTTTAAGGAAATGCATATTTAGAAGAAAAAATCCTGGTAAATATCTTAATGAATTTGTTGACAAATATGATTATTAAAAAAGTTAGAAAATTAAACCGTCTTCTGCCGAAAAAGAAAACAAAACAGCTGGGCTTGGGAGAAGGTGATAATTAGGGTGGACTACAAGCACGAGGGATTTGATTGATATTAGGTGGCGCAACAGCGAGGTCAAATAGCACCAGGAAAAGGTGATAGAGAGGTGTGACAGCAAGCAAGAAGGAAATAGGAAGAAAGGAGGGACAGTTGAAGAAATATAAGCTAGTAGCTGGGGCCGAAGGGGCGCCAAAACCCTTAAAGTATTGCCCACATCATTACAGGCAATACCCCCCTACGGGGCAAGCACGAGGGATAAAAGGAATAAAGGGATAGCTGTCTAATATCCAAAGGATAATATATATTCAGTAGTCTATCCCACTACGATGGTGAACAAAAGACAGTGCCTTTATTTAAAGGATATAATGTAACAGATATTCTAATTATATTTGTTTGTTATTACTTTTCAACTAATCACCTTCACTTGTCTTACCCTCTTCCCCCTCACCCTCGCCTCAAATCATCACATTTCTTCTCTCCTATATCCACCTACGTTAATGCAGTATGCACTTCTTGAAACCCGGATTCTTCAAACCACGAGTCCCGAATTCCTCCAAACTGGGTTGCAGGCTCACAAAAATAAATACATGAATAAAACAGAATAATAATGTTCGTGACAATAAAATGAATATGAAGTTCATACATGAATCCACCTAACATATTTTTATAATCGAATATTCATATATTTAATTATCAATAAAACAAAATCATTGCACAAATATTAGCCCTCTTGCGAGAGAATGAGAGAGAGAGGGGTGGGGGGGGTAGGTGTGGCAGTGTTTATAATTCTGGTTAGAATTCCTTTTAATCATAAATATTAAGCTTCAGTTTCTGGCCTTGTATTTTCTTTGGTTGATAATTCTGATCATTTGTAAAAGATCTTTCTGTATGGGTCGCGAGAATGATGTCATAGTAAAAACTGGGTCGCGACTGAAAAAGTTTAAAGAACCCTGCAAAAATACTATTGGTAATTCGATACCGTTCACAGTGTATGCTTCATTCATTCCTCCTGACACACGTCTCTCTACCTGATCATTCGTTACCCTCCTATATAGCTCCGCCCACATTTCTCTCCTCCTCTCCCACTAACATCCCCCCTCCCTCCACCTGCAACTGTTACCAGATCCGACGAGGTCCAAACCAAGTCGCTGATGGATGGGGTGTGGACCATTGATCTGTCCGGAGCTGTACTTCACCTGAAACCTTCGCACCTTCCTCCTTGTTAGTTCACGGTAGAAACTTCCACGTCAACTTCTACATCATATCGTTCTGTTCTCTACTCCATCATACGGCTTCTCTAACTCCATGGGCCTATATATGCCTATATATTTTCCTCTATTTATTTATCCTCTTCAAATTCTATGCACTGCTCACAGACGTTAATCAATGTCTCTTTTCAATTATTAGTTTTGCTCCACACAATAATTCCGGTGTGACTCAGGACATCACATTTTCATCGATTCCTAGTTCTGTTCGGTACTATATATATATTATGTTTATGCTGTGGTTCCTAATCACATCTTTTCCATTCATAATTTTCTGATCCTCTGTAATGCTGCCCCTCCTTCTTATTTCCTATATATACTCGTTTAGAGGAATACAATCTTGTCCTTTTTCCACGTTTCATCTGTTGTGGGGTTTTATCCATTTCCATTCGAACTATCTCTTCCATTCTCCTCTCTGCTTGACCCTCAATTAATTCCATGTGTCCCATTTATATTACATGTTAAGGGTAGGTTCTCTTGTTGGTAAATTGGAAGGCTACTGATTCCTCCAAACTATACTAGAAAACAAACACCCTCAATGGTACAAATAGGGGATCTTCTGTTTCGTGGCAAAGTTAGAAGGAATCATAGAGATTCCAATTCACAAACAAGAGAACCTCCCCATAAAGCAGAATTGGGATATTGTCATTATAATCATTTCGTAAATAACAATAGAAATAGCTGTGTACAATACCTCAAAAATGTATCGGCCCTCTTTTTTCGGCAAAAAATTGGAAAAAGCAACGATGTGATGTGAAACACGTCCGAGACGCGAGTGACCCATAACTTACCATTTCGAAACTATCTATACCCTCTGAGTGCCGATACTATTTTGAGGTATTGTTGTACAGTTGTCGAAAGGTTCTTCTTTACCCCTTGTTTGTGTCTGGCGTAGATGTGGCAGCATAACAATATTCGAATTGCATTTATGAATGAGACAATCTCCCTGCTGAATCATCCTGTACTGTATCAGATGTGATCCGAAAGTGTTCAGCGTTGCCACATGTATCCCACAGCCACTACAGGGGGTAAAGAAGAACCTTAAGGCAACTATACACTCGCAATCCACAATTCCTAGCCCACCTGAGTTGCAGCCCTGAATCTGAAGCAGACGACTTCTGGACGACAGCCCACCCAAACCATCATGAGGCCACACACATTTCGAACCAGTGGAGGCTTTGGATGGGCTGTCGTCTAGAAACCGCCTGCTCTAGATCTCTGCCTTCGACTCAAGTGGGCTAGATTTTGTGGATTGCGAATCTACAGTACAATCGGCGGCAAAAGTCCTGTCGCCTCACTTGCTTCACCGAGGCATGCAATGTTCATAGACTCGAGATTATTAGGTGTAGAAAACATGCATATTTCTCGAGTCCATGAAAACTGTGCGTCTCGGTGAAGCAGGTGAGGCGACAGGACTTCTGCCGCCGACTGTACATTACACTGTGTAACACTAAAATGATGTATTACCTCTCCACAGGACGGCACTGACTGCTTCCTTCGTGAGAGTTATAGGACAGTAACACAGGGAATTTGCTCCTTCCCTAACAATGACTACACGGTGGCGTGTATGGTGATGTAGTATTGTCTTGGCTTGGCTTGTTAGGGGTCTGGGATGGTGATATCAGCTAGGCGAATTGGAGGGCTACTGATTCCTCCAAAATACGTCATGAAACAGACTCCCTTGGTACAGGTGTTGTATGGAATATGAAGAAAGGAAAAACTTAAGTTTCCGGCATCATAGACCGCGTAATTGACCCTCTGAATGCCTGTGGTTTCTCGTCACTGAATAAGATTGTCAGGAGTTGATCAAGATACAAGTAATTGGACAAAATACATAATGAATTACTCAAAATACTTTTAATGATTTAACTTTTAGGGTTTGGTTATACTGTTCTCTGGTAAGCCTCGTAAAGGAGTATATATTTCCCGCCGTGATGGAGGCATTAGGCTAATTTAAGGGTTTGGGCGCCTCTTTGGACCCGAGCCACTTATTATCAATTCTTCAACTGCCCGCATGTTCCTTCCATCAAATCCTTGGTGCTTACTGTCCCTCATCAATATCTAGCACTCCTCCTCCCTACAGGGTCTGCCAGGCCTAGCGAGCATGGTCTTCATTCTTCCTTTTCATTTCAATTACCCTAGCATGATGAAACACCCGAGCAGAGAGTTACGTCATCATCAGTTATCCTAGCAGAGAGTTACGTCATCATCAGTTATCCTAGCAGAGAGTTACGTCATCAGCAGTTATCCTAGCAGAGAGTTACGTCATCAGCAGTTATCCTAGCAGAGAGTTATGTCATCATCAGTTATCCTAGCAGAGAGTTACGTCATCAGCAGTTATCCTAGCAGAGAGTTACGTCATCATCAGTTATCCTAGCAGAGAGTTACGTCATCATCAGTTATCCTAGCAGAGAGTTACGTCATCATCAGTTATCCTAGCAGAGAGTTACGTCATCAGCAGAGAGAGAGAGAAAGGGTAATGTGATTCTTGGAGGAGGAGGACTGAGTTACTACATCACTTTAATTAAGCGACCCTGTGATGTAGTCAGAAAATAGGAGGTAAATGAGTCCTTCAAATATTGTCACGAAATACCACCTATCGGAAAGGAGCGTGTTTCGTGGCATAGTCAGGAGGACACAGAAGCCTCCAATTCTCATATACGATCACAGCGTCCTTTGATTTAGTGGAGAGCCTCTTGTTAGTAAATTGGAAGGCTACTAATCCCTCCTAACTATACCAGAAAACATTTGACCTTAATGGTAATAATAGAGGATATGTTTCGTGGCATAGTTTGGAGGAATCAGAGACTTTCCAATTCACCAAATGCAGAATCTCCCCATAAGGGTTCCATTGGAGGGGTACTACTGATTCCTCCACCTGTATAAATAAAGTGTCGTCATCTACTGAGGCAGAAGAGAAGCTACCAACATCATGAAAAAAAAAAAAAAAAAAAAAAAAAAACACACACACACACACACACAAACACACACACACTAAGCCAGGAAACACACTAGAAACTCAGCATGGCAATAAGGAATTTGTTTTGTAGCCTAATTTAGAAAAATCAATCTGTCTTCAATGGACCAACAATAGAATGATGACCTCTTTAAGCAACATGACCAGCCAACGTTGGTGCAGGGAGACTGAAACTGGAACTGGAACAACAACAACAACAACACATTTTGAGTCCTTCACAATCTTAGACGTAAACAGTGTGTACAATAATGGTGTTCTTCTTAGCTCCGGTTTTGGTTAAGTTTGGTTTTGGGGGCTTATTAATTAATTAACGCCTATTAAACTATACGCAATGGCCAATAAGGCGATGTAATTGTAGAGTGAGTGTATGCGGGGTGTGTTGTGTGGTGTACAGTCACGAGCACTAATAATTATACAGCTTTGATTGAAGCTATAAACAGTCCAATTCACCAACCAACTAATTCCA
The DNA here is from genome assembly GCA_033782935.1 of Petrolisthes cinctipes. NCBI lineage: Eukaryota > Metazoa > Arthropoda > Malacostraca > Decapoda > Porcellanidae > Petrolisthes > Petrolisthes cinctipes. Next base: position 672,771 of record JAWQEG010000028.1, read on the forward strand.
ATGGAGATCTTATTGTGCATTTATTTACTGTCTCTAGGTATTTGAAGCACACCTGAATACTTAATGCACAGTCTCGCTCCAGAACAGGTGGAGTGTGGACGTACTCGTGGCGCTCTGCCTCCATTCTCGTTTGTGTTGTTGTTTGTGTTGTTTTGGAGCTCTTGTTTGTGCTTTTTGTGTTGTTTGTGAGTTCTTGTTTGTGTGTTGTTGTTTCTGTGGTGTTGCTGGTGTTGTTTGTCTGTTGTGGTTCTGTGTATAGTTTTGTTGTGATTGTCTGTGTGTGTGTGTGTCCCTGGCTGATTGAGTGTTTAGTTGTTTGTGTTGTTGTTTGCTTTCCATCTAGGCCTTCCCTGGCCTGATGGAGAGTGCGGATTCCTGCTTGGAGGCCGACTTGGCAATGTCGGAGGAAGACGAGTCTCCAATAGGCGAGCCCACACTTTAATACGAGTTGCCAAACGGCATTTTGATGGCGATTTCTAGGCTGGAAAAAATGTCCTATGTCGGGCAAAGTTGTATTGGGCTTCCTATTGTGGAACGACTTATTATAACTTATTCAATATTTTTTACATATTTTTAACTTATCTTGGACTTATTTTCATACGAATACAGCCATGAATAAAAATATATATCCTATTATTTCAGAAGAGGCTTTTTAGTCCGATTATACGCAAAGATAACAAAATTAGAATGATATACAAACTTATACAGGCCTTTTATAATTTTATTTTACATTTTACGTCGTCAATGATAGTAACAGTACTAAATCACAATAAGATGTTGATAATATATTGGTGTCCATACGATACGGTCTCCGCTGCTGCAGCAACACGTAAACAAACCCAGCCAGCACCCAGTGCTTCCATTTTAGGGTAAAATACCCTAAACTAGGGTAATTAGATCCTCTTTAGGGTAATGCTTAATTTGGGGTAATTTTAGGGTAATTCATAGGCAAAACATATTTTATATGTCAAAATCTATCGAAAATTAAGAATAGTACACAAAGCTGTTGTAGACATGAAAAGAAAGTTGAAAGTTAATTAATACTGAGGCTACATATTTACGTTGCTTTACAATTTTGCTGAACCCATCAAATTATCCATAATACAGTGTATTGGGGCATAACACAGATACCGTAAGTTTATTTTCTTTCACTGATAAACATGATGATCTTTACAAATAGAATTTATTTTAGTTTTTTCTTATATATGATCCTAAATGACTGTGTAATAATGCATTACATTATTCAAAGTTACGATGTTGCCGATTTTTTAGGGTAATACATAGTAATTTAGGGTAAAACTGGCTCGATTCTAGGGTAATATTTTCGGAGCTCATGGAGGCCCTGCCAGCGCAAGGTATGCATATTTCTAATGCTAATAAATGTGAAAATATGGCATTTCAACATTTTCCGCTTCATGGTATGGGTCATGCTAAATACAATTGTTAATATTTGTAGGCTGTTATACTCATGCAGTTCATGAAAGCCGCTTAATGCACACATTTCGACTTTTATTATTTACTAATTTATATGAAAAATATAGTATATTCAGCATATATTATGCGAAAACACAAAAGTATGTATTTTTTTATACATCTAAGTAAAAGGTCGTGAACTAGAACGCTAATTTTCTAGTGTAAAATAAGGTATGAAATTTAACTAAGTTACCCATGTCCAGCACTTAAAAGGTCGCAAATAAAAAATAGATCACCATTTGGCAACATCACTCAAAGTGTGGGCTCGCCTATTGAGGATCACTGGCCTGAGCTGCCTTCTCGCAACCCTCCCCCCCTCTCCTCGGTCACTCCGCAGCTCAGGTTGCAGCCGTCCACCTCCTCAACCTCTACCAAGCGACCTGTTGATGCCTCGTCCGACTCCTCGCAGGATTCCGATGGTGTGGACTGTTTACCTCCAGCTGCCAAGACTGCCAAGGGTGCTTCAGCTGTGCACGACGTACAGTTGCGGAAGGGAGTTTCTTTATCACCCTGGGCTCCTCTATACCCTACCCCACAAGGAGGTGACGGAGGTGTAGAGAGTTGAACATATAACAACGGAGATGATTGGTCGATAAGTTGCTAGGAAAGTTTAGTGATAATATAACCTTATTATATCTAAACAAGAGAGCATTGTGGTGAACTAAATATATTATGTTTATTTGCCATATATACAGTATATGAAGAACAGTAGCATACATTGTTAATGAGGAACTGAATTATAACGCATACTGGAATAACTCGTATTTTATTCTCAGTTGTGGTTGTCATACATCAGCCAACTGATGGTGATGGGAGGGGATCTGCCTGGCATTGCTTCACGGTCTCACGGCTCGTGCTGTGATTCGTTTTAAGGCTTCAAATATTCATTTCTACCTTAGTAATAGGGATAGGTTATATGCTTTTTTATATAATTATAGACAAATTTATAACGATTTACATTTACAGATAGTGAAGTAGTGTTATCGTTTGTTGTTAATTTTGTCATCTGTTTTCTTATTTATTTTCAGTACGAACTGTTAAAATTTATTTTGATAGAGCCTAGTGAGATGAAGAACGTTGAGTTAAAATAAGCATTTCCTTGACAAAATGGTAAGAGCAACACTCTATGACGAGGAGCCTTTATTGACGACGTTTCGTTATTGCTTCTTCAGGTCAAAGGCACATCCATATAACATACAGGACTGTGTAACTTATAGTTCTATTTTTATTTGTATGTGACTGTATTCTGTTTTGTTCCACTTCCTCCGTTACCATTCCATGTATTTTTTTTTTTATTTGCCCTGATGTTCTTTCCTTTCCCATTATCAGCTCGTCCTCTCCGACTCTCCCCCCCCCATTCTACCTCCGTTTCCTTCCTCCTGCGTAAATTCACCCCCCCCCTACTGTCTTTCCCCCTCCCCCCTCCCGCCTATCACGTGACCCTTCCGCCTCTCCCCCTCTATGAGCGGTATACATATATATTCGTTTACACTACCTGTCCTCACTCATACCTGAAGAGGGCTACGTGATGTAACAGAAAAGTCGTATATCTTTTTCAATAAATTACAAATAAATGTGGGTTTTGCACTAGACTTCTGCATTCACGGCATTGTGAATTTTTCTTGTTCATTATACAGTACTGAACCTTAAATATGCGCGCTCCATGGGGAAGGGTAGAGGCGGAGGTGGTAAGGGGAGGGTGGGAGATGCGGGGGAGCATGGAGTTAGCATAGGTGGAGTAAAGTGAAGCCGCCGAACTGTCATTTTCGGCGCCTTCAATATGGCAGACACCAAGATACGTTTCAGTAAAAGTGGACTTCTGACCTGACATACAAAGGTATGCGCCATCTTGAAGGCGCCGGAAATGACAGATTGGTGGCTTCACAAATCAGGTCCTACTGGCGCCTCCACCTATGCTACCTCCATGCGGGGGAGTATACAGGCGGGGGTGAGCGAGGTAACTGGGTGTGTGTTATAGGTTATTGAGGAGAGGTAGGGAGGAAACGAGAGCAGAAAGGGGTGGAGATAGCCAGGTTGCCGTTAAAGCTGACAAACTATATATAATAACAGAAATGATGACAGAATGAAGCTAATCACAATTGCAATGTTTACATTGGAAACATGGCAACAAAAAAGATAAAACAAATATACTGGTATTCAGTATCCCTAAGAATTCTCATTTAGGTCACATGGTAAACCCTCAAACATAAACCGCATTATATAACTATAAACCCATTCACATAAATATTTTTATACATATGGCCCTACATATTAAGCAGGTCTCCATTCTCAGAGAGAGAGAGAGAGTTTGAGTGAGCGAGTGGAAGTGGGGGAGGGGGAGAGTGAGAGAAAGAGGACGAAACATACAAACAGAGAGAGAGAGAGAGAGAGAGAGATGATTATTATGATAGTAGAAAATTTCGTTTGTGATGAATGGAGAGGACTTGTTATGAGGTTTTCTACAATATTAAAACAGAGATTTACACACACACACACAAACACATATATATATATATATTATAAGCTGAGAAAAGTTAAACCAAGTTTCTGGTGGGGTCAGGCTGTGTAGTTCCTTGTGTAGTGTGTTGCAGTGTTCCCTAAACTAGGGATTCATAACTTCTGTGATATAATGTAAAAGGCACACAGATAATAACACATAACAATACAATTTCGACGTAAATATTTTGGTATCCCAAATAAAAAGAAATATAGAAAGCATAATATATTAAGTGACGTATAAACAAACATTTGAAGCAACCAACACCTCGAAGCGTCACTTGATAATCTCGGGGCCTCAGTCTCAGGCCGCGACCTTCAATCCGGAGGTTGAGGTATAAAAAAATAATAAACTAAGGTCTTTGTGTGGCAATAAAGAAATGTTGCTTATATAATACCATGTTGTCTCTTTTATCGAATTATACCGTAGTTCTTGGTTAGGTAAGTAAAGTAACGTTTACGTCTATAATATAATTTGAAAGAAAATAATTTAAAATATACCTTTTCTTAATAAAAATATATACGTTAAAAGCATCACGAGCGGCAACACTCTCCACACCCTACATTGCAGTTCTTGGGTGGTGAGGAAATAAAGTAAAAATTTTAATACGTGCAGTGTAATGTGTTGTAAATATTGTAACCACGATGTAATTAAATATGAATTATATGAGCGAGAGAGAGATATATATGAAGTAAAAAAATAACGTATGAAAATGAAGATAAAGTGAAGAGAAAGAATACAGGTGCTGAGAGGGAGGGAGGAAGGTTGAGGTGGAAGGGCGAGGCATGGTTGTCAGGTGTTTGGGTGGTTAACCCACCATATATATATAATTGTTATGCATTTTGCTATAGAATAAATATTTAAATGTATAATGAACAAGAAAAATTCACAATGCCGTGAATGCAGAAGTCTAGTGAAAAACCCACATTTATTTGTAATTTATTGAAAAAGATATACGACTTTTCGGTTACATCACGTAGCCCTCTTCAGGTATGAGTGAGGACAGGTAGTGTAAACGAATATATATGTATACCGCTCATAGAGGGGGAGAGGCGGAAGGGTCACGTGATAGGCGGGAGGCGGGAGGGGGAAAGAGAGTAGGGGTGGGTGAATTCACGCAGGAGGAAGGAAACGGAGGTAGAAGGGGGGGAGGAGAGGCGGAGAGGACGAGCTGATAATGGGAAAGGAAAGAACATCGGGGCAAATAAAAAAAAATACATGGAATGGTAACACAGGAAGTGGAACAAAACAGAATACAGTCACATACAAATAAAAATAGAACTATAAGTTACACAGCACTATATGTTATATGGATGTGCCTTTAACCTGAAGAAGCAATAGCGAAACGTCGTCAATAAAGGCTCCTCGTCATAGAGTGTTGTTCTTACCATTTTGTCAAGCAAATGCTTATTTTAACTCAACGTTCTTCATCTCACTAGGCTCTATCAAAATAAACTTTAACAGTTCGTACTGAAAATAAATAAGAAAACAGATGACAAAATTAACAACAAACGATAACACTACTTCACTATCTGTAAATGTAAATCGTTATAAATTTGTCTATAATTATATAAAAAAACATATATCCTATCCCTATTACTAAGGTAGAAATGAATATTTGAAGCCTTAAAACGAATCACAGCACGAGCCGTGAGACCGTGAAGCAATGCCAGGCAGATCCCCTCCCATCACCATCAGTTGGCTGATGTATGACAACCACAACTGAGAATAAAATACGAGTTATTCCAGTATGCGTTATAATTCAGTTCCTCATTAATAATGTATGCTACTGTTCTTCATATACTGTATATATGGCAAATAAACATAATATATTTAGTTCACCACAATGCTCTCTTGTTTAGATATAATAAGGTTATATTATCACTAAACTTTCCTAGCAACTTATCGACCAATCATCTCCGTCGTTATATGTTCAACTCTCTACACCTCCATCACCTCCTTGTGGGGTAGGGTATAGAGGAGCCCAGGGTGATAAAGAAACTCCCTTCCGCAACTGTACCTCTGCTTGGGCCTTAGTATGCCTGTCACAGCTGCTGTCGAAGGCTGCCCATACTATCGTACCGCATTTAGAAACCATGATTTCTTTAAAAAAAAACAGCAAGAAAAACGATAAAAATAGGACGTATACAAAGCATGAGGCTAAGGGGGTGTGGCAGGACGGTCAGGCCTTTAAATACCGTCTAACCGCTCCAGTCAAACCACCATTATGTGAGCAGGGACGCGTCTTACGTTTGGCAACTCAGTGCACCAGCTGTGTCAGAATCCTGCTAATTCACACTGAAATTTTTTAAAAATGCTTCAATTTCACCTGTCCCGACGCATTTCCCCCTTAATATATTCGTGTGGATAGAACATTTATTAACTGGAGAAAAATGAGTCCTTCAAATATTGGCACGAAACACACACACACACACACCAATACTTGGCGCCACGTACACCAGCTACGAGCATGCCCTGACCACCTTGGACCTGACCACCCTCTCCCACCACCACATGCATATCCTGAGACAGTTTGGGACCAAGCTCCTCACACACCCCAGACATCGACATCTGTTACCACCACTAAACCCACGTCCCAGACGCACCACCAGACATCACAACAAGATCAAACCTATCAGAGCAACCACAGATAGATATAAGAAAAGTGCCATACCAACCATAGTTAACACAATAAATAACTCATAAGAATAACACACACACACACACACACACACACACACAGACCTACACTGCACTACAATGTTAATCGACTCCTAATCCTGACCTGACAATCAACCTATTATTATCTTTAATATTTATAGATGTATCTATTCATTCATTCTCATTTTATTATCATTTTAAATGTAATATGTATATTTTCAGCCTATCAGCTGCCATTAATTAATAAACCGTATATTATTATTATTATTATTTATTATTTTATAATAATAATAATAATAATAATAATAATAAATAGATAAATAGTAATAACAATAATAATAATAATAATAATAATAATAAATAGATAAATAGTAATAATAATAATAATAATAATAATAATAATAATAATAAATAGATAAATAGTAATAATAATAATAATAATAATAATAATAATAATAATAATAAAATAATAATAGCAATAATAATAATAATAATAATAATAATGATAATAAAATAATTATAGCAATAATAATAATAATTATTATTATAATATTAATAATAATAATAATAATAATTATAATAATAATAATAATAATAATAATAATGATAATATTAAAAATAATAATAATATTAATAATAATTATAATAATAATTAGATAAATAATAATAATAATAATAAATAGATAAATAATTATAATAACAATAATAATAAACTACTCACTTTAGCAATCCATAACAACAACTAACATTAATAACCTTCAATTACATATTACAACCCAAGGCGCAACGTTCTGAAATGACCTTTGAGATGTTTAAGGTGTGTACTGTCCAGGGAGGTCATCTGTAGGGTGTTTAGGGCTTCTTTGTAGGTTGAGTAACGAGTGCCCAGTATGATACGGTAGGGTCTTTTCTGTATCCTCTCAAGTTGTTTTTTCTGGGTGTTATTGATGGATGGAGACCAACTTGGGGCGGCATACGTTAGCTTGGGGAGTACAAACATTTGGTAAATACCCCTCAGCTCCCACTCTGCTGTGCCTAGGGATTTGAACCTTCTTATCATATAGAGGCGATAAGAGGCTGACTGGGTGATGGTGGTGATGTGCTGCTTTCAGTCCAATTTGTTGTCTATTATTATCCCCAGGAGTTTGGTTGCCTCCACAACCTGGAGTGGGTGACGTCCGAGAGTGACTGCAGGTGGTGGTACAGGTGTGGTGGATGTGTGAAAGTGCATCACCACCGTCTTGTTGAGGTTGAAGGTCATATTATTAACCTCGGTCCAGGACTGAAGGTTATTTAGTTGTTGGAGGTGGTGGTAGCTAGGTTGTGTGTTATCCACCACAACACCTACAGTGGAGTCATTCACATATTTCCACCGGTGTGGTGTGTCTGTCAGGGCATCATTTATGAGGATTAAGAAACACAAGGGTCCCATTCTCGTCCCTTGGTGCACACCTGACAGAATCTTCTGAGGTCCTGAAACAGCACCCTGATATCTGACCACCTGCTGCCTGCCAACCAGGAAATCCAACAACCAGGCTACCAAGCCCGGATCCATCCCAATACTCAGTGCCTTATTGATGATTACATTATGATCTACTAAGTCAAAAGTTTTTTTGAAGTCAATGAACGCCAATGCAACTGAGGCTTTTCTAATTTCGATGTTTTTATATATGAAATCTAGGAGGCTAATGAGACAGTGTGTGGGGGATGATGATTTCATATTGTCAAACTGTTGGTGATCAATGGCATTTGCAAGGCTGGCTGAGGCCCAGTTGAAGACAAAGCTTTCACACAGCAGACTAGGGAGGGGTGTTAATGCAATTGGTCTTCGTTGATCGAATGACTGGGAATTGGAAACTTTAGGGATTGATGTTACATATGCTGTTTTCCAATCTGAAGGAACTCTACACTGCATGGCTTATGGATGAATTTATTATGGAACAAAGGGGGGTCGCAAGTTCAACAGCAAATTCTTTATATGATTTAATGGGGAGGTCAAGAGGGGTGGTGGAGCGTTTAAGTTTAAAGCTTGAGAGCTTATTGGCAACCTCATGTGGATGTACTCGTGGTGGCTGGGGGGAGGGGAGGTAGGCAGGTATACAGGGTTATTCAAAACTAGGGGATGAGGTGGGGGGAGGAGTTAATTTTAAAGCGTTCGATCGTTCGCCCACGGCAATGGATTTGGCTTTCATGTCTGTAATTAACTTTTTACATTTTTGAAAAATATATATGGAACTATGTTTAACATCATGTCAGGAATTTACCCTGTCATTTTGTAAATTTAGTTTTGAATCACCCTGTATAGTTGGGATGGGTTGAGCTCAGGAAGTCTCTGACAGATAGCGGCAAAGTGGTCATTAAACAGGTTTACTCAAGGATGATAGACTATATTATAGTCTATTATCCTTGGGTTTAATGCTTCCTCGCTGGTGTGTCCGCTGGTACATGAGAAGAGGGCTGAAGTGTGCTTTCCCATACCATATACATCCTTGACCTTCCTATACCACTGGCTGATGTTTGTCTGTTTTAGTTGTTGTAATTTGTTTGGTTAATGCCTCTGTGTGTGTGTGTGTGTGTGGTGTGTGTGTGTTATCAAGTGACGAAATATCACACAATATTTGTCAAATTCAAACCACGTGTGACTTCTCAGGGCTGAAAAAAAAAAAAAAAAAAAAAAAAAAAAGAGAATACTTGTTTTTGTTGTGTATTTGCGTGTGTGCTTGTGTGTTTATCATCTATCTATAAAAGTTTCTTGAAAAAAATGAAAAACAATTTGATCTAAACGATAAAAAAAAAAAAAAAAAATTACCTCGTCTAAATCCTTCGTGGAAAAACCAAACCTATTATAACGTAAAACAACAACAACAACAACAACTACAACATCAACAACATCGTGACCACGTTCTGAAGTAACACACACGCGCACACACATGACTGATATAACAAAGGTTACATTTTCTTGTCCAACACACACACACACAGCAGTAACTTACTAACGCTTTCACAAGACCTGCAAAGTTAGCTCTCCCCATGTCTAATTTTCTATGCACCGGGGTCACGGTCTCCATATTAGGGACCTTAACTGAAAATCTTATAAGCTTGTGGTCGCTTCCGCCTATTTCTTCGTTTACAGAGAGGTCTTGAATGATGTCATCCTCGGAGGTGAGGACCAAGTCGAGAGAGAGAGAGAGAGAGAGAGAGAGAGAGAGAGAGAGAATATATGTACATTGCATCATGGATTCTGGGGATTCTCTTCACTACTCAGGAAGCCAGGACGTCTGTGTGTGATATACTCGTGTGTGTGTGCCCTTTTATACGTGTGAGTGTGATACACTCGTATGTGTGTAAAAATATGCAAAGAGAGTTAATTTAATTTACTATTATATTTTCGTGTGTGAAATGTAGAGAGGATTTATTTATTGTACACACACACACACACACACACACATACACATACACACACACACACAAGACATGATAATCTGTGTGTGCAATCTCATCACTTATTATTATTATTATTATTATTGGTGTGTGTGCGTGTGTTTTGTGGCAATATTTGAATGACTCATTTTTCTCCAATTAATAAATATTCTAACCACACCACAAATAATATATTAATCAATTCTTCTTCCAGGAAAAGTGCTATACGTACGAACTGGCCAAGGATCGTATAATGTTCAGCTGTGGCTTTGGTTTGTTAGGATGCTCCCTAACCAACTACACTCGTCAGTCTCTGGGCCTATTCATTCCACAGTGGCTTTGGTTTGTTAATATGCTCTCCAACCAACCACACTTGTCAATCTCTGGGCCTATTCCACAGAGGCATTGGTTTGTTAGTATGCTCTCCAACCAACCACACTTGTCAATCTCTGGGCCTATTCCACAGAGGCTTTGTGTAGTGTAGTGTAATGTAAGGTTATAATGAGTTAATGAGTAATGTCATATAATATAATGTAATGTAATATAATGAAATGTAATGTGATTTGATGTAATGTAATGTAAGGTGGTAATGAGTTAACTACCAATGCCGGCTGTTTGTATGTGGTGTCATCTGTGTGTGTTTGTGTGTGTGATATACTCTCGTGCGTGTGTGTGTGTGTGTGTACCCTTGATATACGTGTATGTGTGTGTGTGTGAGTGTGTGTGATATACTCGTGTGTGTGTGTGTGTGTGTAAATATATGCAAAGAGAGTTAATTTAATTTACTATTATATTTTCGAGTGTGAAATGTAGAGAGATGATTTATTTATTGTACACTCGATCAAAAAAGTATCGCGCATTTCCCTCGTGAAACATTCTGACACCTAAGACGATGGCTACTGAAAACGAGCTTGTTTATCATGAGCTGTAGCGATCATTTACAGAATCATCGGACCCCACCTGCGCGATACTTTTTTGAGCCAGTGTACACACACACACACACACACAAGATATGATAATATGTGTGCAATTTCATCACTTTATAACAAACTAGCTATCTCACACACACACACACACACGCCCATACGAGTAGCCTATATCACACACATACACCCATACGAGAATATCAAGCACACACACACACACACACACCCATACGAGTATATCACACACACATACCCATACGAGAATATCACACACACACACACACACATGATAATCTATGTGTGATATTTCGTCACTTGATAACACACACACACCACACACACACACACACACACACACACACACACACACAGAGGCATTAACCAAACAAATTACAACAACTAAAACAGACAAACATCAGCCAGTGGTATAGGAAGGTCAAGGATGTATATGGTATGGGAAAGCACACTTCAGCCCTCTTCTCATGTACCAGCGGACACACCAGCGAGGAAGCATTAAACCCAAGGATAATAGACTATAATATAGTCTATCATCCTTGAGTAAACCTGTTTAATGACCACTTTGCCGCTATCTGTCAGAGACTTCCTGAGCTCAACCCATCCCAACTATACAGGGTTATTCAAAACTAAATTTACAAAATGACAGGGTAAATTCCTGACATGATGTTAAACATAGTTCCATATATATTTTTCAAAAATGTAAAAAGTTAATTACAGACATGAAAGCCAAATCCATTGCCGTGGGCGAACGATCGAACGCTTTAAAATTAACTCCTCCCCCCACCTCATCCTCTGCTCTCTCTTAAGTGGACGAGGCAAGTATTAAAACGTATGAAGCAATGAAACCCTTATCGATCATGGGATTCAAAGAGATCCGTTGGCTTTTAATCGATCCCAAGGCTTCGTGTTTCTTGTAATGTCAGATAAGTTACTAACTCTTTCAGGGCCTGTGTCGCACTGTTTTTCTGGAATAACTCTGTAACTAAAGGTTGGATCAGTATGATGTTTTGCCACGGGTTATTTCACACCTTCCGCTAATTTTTGGCACTATAATAGATTACCAAAAGTGATTAATTAAGGCACTTGTCCCCGAGAAATGCGTCATTTTTATGAAATTTAACACTGGGTTACGAACGATCATAGTGTGACGTATATACCACGTCAGTCCACAGGCTCCACCCATCCCCTTCTTTCTCTCCTCCCCCCCTACTCTCTCTCTCTCCCTCTCTCTGGTCTCGAAACTTTGTTCGAAAATACACACGCACACACAATAATAATAATAATAATAATAATGATAATAATTATAATGATAATACAATGTTGCAAATAATAATAATAATAATAATAATAATAATAATATTACAATGTTGAAAATAATAATAATAACATTACAATGTTGCTAATAATAATAATAACAATAATAATAATAATAATACAATGTTGCAAATAATAATAATAATAATAATTATTATTATTATTATTATTATTATAATAACAATAATAATAATAATATTAATAATACAATGTTGCAAATAATAATAATAATAATTATCACCAACCTCAAACCTCGGGCAAAGTTGTTATAAGTAAGATCCTCCAATTCCTCAGACCTCCCTCTTGCTCGTCTCATTTCTCTCAACACGTTATCGATATTTTTCCCCTCGGCGAAGAACTGCCTCCGCCTTCCCCAAACTAAAGCAATGAGATTATTCTTCATGAGACGGAAGGTGGCCTGACTTTTATCTTCCCACATCACGAAGTCCGAGTTGGTGACTTTCCTCTCGTTACAGCTTTTTTTTCTTATCTACGCGTTCTAAAAAACATATTATATTATTTTATCATATTAGTATTATCTTATCTACCCTTTCTGAAAATACATATTATATTATAATTTATCGTATTTTCTCATCCACGCATTCTGAAAATACTCATCATAGATTTTTCTAATTCTAAGTCGACACATTAATTCCACATTCTTGGGATCGCGTTCTGAAAATACATATTATCATTTCTATTATTGTATCTACGTGTTCTGAAAATACACATTATATTATCATTTATCTTATTATCTCATCTACACGTTCTGAAAATACATATAATATTATTATTATTATTATTTATAAAACGTTCTTGGGCTCGCGTTCTGAAAATACACATTATATTATAATTTATCTTATTATCTCATCCACACCATCTTACCTCTATTCCTTCCCCTCACTTTAATTTTCCTGAGAGCAAAACAAAAGGCCATCTTGTCTCCTTCACCCATAACACCCAACCCATTCTCTGACTCTGAAAATAAATAAATAAAATAACTAAATAAATACATAAATAAGTGAAATCAATAAAGAAAGAAAAAAGTGAAATAATTATGTAAATTAATAAAGAACGTGAATGAATAAATAAATAAATAACGTAAGTAAATAAGTTAAATAAATAAATAACGTGAATAAAATGAATAAATAAGTGAAATAAATGAATAAATAAATAATTAAGTTAAATATATAACTACATATGTATAAATGTATAAATAAAATTAAATAAATGAAATTAATATATAAATAAATACATGAAATCAATAAAATAAAATAAATAGATAAATGAATAATAAGATCACGTGGTAATTAATTAACCCTGTGATGTAGTCAGAAAATTGGAGTTAAGAGGGTAATTCACTTTTGTTACATTGAAGTGACATGATTCCTCCAAAGTATGTCAGGAAACAGGACCAGATGAACAAAAATAATGGTGTTCTGTTGCTTGGAATAGTTTGGAGGAAACATTTGCTCCAGATTTGCCAACACTGTAGTTCTCCCTTAAATGAGTCCTTTAAAAACTGCCACGACACACACACACACACACACACACACACACACACACACTGAGAAACACACCAGCGACACCGTGAGGGTCAGACGTGTGTTTAAGCACTCCATGGGTCAGCCAAGGTCAGCCTGTTGACCTCTCATCACCTCTCATTCCCTTACCCTTCACTGCACTCATTACTCAAGAACTTCACTACTTAAAACTCCTACAGTACACAATGAATGGACGTACAGTCGCGGTCAAATATAATCATCCATATAGGGTAACTCACCTAAGAGTTTGACAGCTTCCCTCTGTTCCTGAGAAGATAAACTTTCCAATAAATGGGTTAACTACCATCATTTAATTTGATACAAGCAGCTATGCACGATTTAAAACAATAATATCATATGTGAACGTGAAAACATTAGACAGTAAATTGTTTGAGATACCCATATGTGGATGATTATTATTGACCGCGACTGTACATTTGAGGGCTACAAGACGCTGTCAGCAACAACAACAGTTATGAACGACACGATCCACGTTGCTGACCATAGTGAAAGTGTTATATACCGCTATTCCCGTGGGGCTCTTTACCAACTCAAACCCCGAACTGCCTACCCACCTGGCGAAGTTATTACCCGCCTAAAAAACCTTGGGCTCTTTCACAGCAGGGGTTGTAAAGCAGGCAGAAACAAACAAAGACCCATACGAGTGATAACATCTAACAGAAAACAGAAGTAGACGGTTACTGAAAAAACAAAGTACTATATTGACATGCCTTTCCTGTGGTTTGACTTGCCTACATTATTCTTGTTAAATGTGACCTCATTATCGAATAAGGTGGACGACCTTGTGTTGGCTGTGAATACCAATGGTGCTGATGTGTGCATTACAGAAGCATGGCAAATCGTATCCGAACTTTGCCATATAGAAAATTTCATTCTCTTCCACCAACCTAGAGGAAATAAACGTGGTGGGGGCTTATAGTCCGACCACTCTAAAAATGTGGTTTGGGTGGGGACGTGTGGGACCTGTCCCTCTGTACAGGGCTGCCGCGAATTCTGAGCTCTAACTGACAGAACGGTGACCTGACATACCTTCACCTCATGTCTGCCCCAGGACAATCTTTTAATCCTGGTCCAACCCTACACCACATCCAGACACCAACTGGTGACCACGTGTCTTGCTTCCCCGCCTCCCTCTCTTCCTCCCTCTTCGTCAATCATTCCTTTTTTCCTGTAATCTATATTTTCACTTTCTCCTCAGTATACTCTAATTTCTTTACTTTATGAATCTCTCTCGTTTATATGATTCATGTAATTTTACATCCTAAGTACAATAGTTCCATTACATTATACTCCACGTATTGCTGAGCTGCCATCGTGTCAGAGTCAAGATGGAAAATGAACAGTGGGAGCACTTGACAGAAGTTTAAATACTCCCCTCCCCTGTTAATTACCTCCCAAGAGATACATATGTACCGTGTTCCAGGTGTTGGGAGTGGTGGGTATTGCCGCTCATGATAGTTTTAACATTTTTTTTTGTTAAGGAACGAGTATATATATCACTTCCATTTCTTCATAAAGTATTATAAACACAATTGTTGCATTACATACCCAACTTAGAACTAGGACGAATGTCAAATAAAAGTAGCAACATATTCGTAGCACCACTGTGAAATGTGTATGCCACATTTCTATATTATTACATCAAGACGTTGCATTATAAAATTTATTTGCTATTGACATACTTAAGTATACTTAAGTATATATTATAAAATGGTTTTGTTACGTGTTCGGGTATTTTACATTATATCACACAAGCTACGAATCGCTAGTTTAAGAAACGTGGCGCGCTGTAAACGGTGACAGGTCGCTCACGACCCCACCCAAACCACATTTTAAGAGTGGTTGGACTATAGCCTTATTTGCTCGGGACAAATACCACACCCCAAGCCTGATTGTGGACGTCCCAGAAGGAAATGAGGTTCTTTGGGTCAGGTTAACACCTACCTGTCACCCGAGACTCACTGCCTCCATTATCTACTGCCTAATTTACCACCCAATACGTGTACCATCTCAGGCAGTGCTGATGGAATATATTATCAACACATGTGACATCCTCAAAATTAGGTATCCATAAAGCAAAATTCGTAATATGTGGTGACTTCAATGAAATCGACACTGAAGTATTTGAAAACGCATTATCCCTCACCAAAGTTGTTGATTTCTCTACCCACAACCAGAGTGTCCTGGACAAGATCATCACTGACCTGTCAGATCAATACCTTACACCACAACCACTGCCACCTGTGGGGAAGAGTGCCCACCTCTCCATTCTGTGGACTCCCACTCCCACCACCACCCATCACCAGCCTCCCACCAACAGGAAGTACAGACCTACACCTGACTCATCGGTAAGGGAATTTGGACAGTGGCTGGTGCATTACCCATGGACTGAGAGTATTGACTGTCAGTGATGTTGACGCCAAATGGGAGAACTACTCAATCACCATCACTCAAGCCTACCATCACTTCTCCCAGAAAAAACGACGACAGTTCACCCATCGGATATGCCATGGATTACCACCAGAATAAAAAGACTCGTCATACAGCATAACAGAGCCTTCTACACCGACAAGGCAAGATACAACAGGCTTCACAACAGAGTCATTAGATAAATCAGGACAGCCAAACGTAGACACTACCTGACAAAAAATTCAACAACTTTTAAGGAATCCAACATCAGCCAGTGATACAGCAAAATTAAGGATATGTGTGGGATGCACAAACACTCACTCTCCCTCCCATGTATCAACGGACATACCAGTGAGGAAACTGCAGGCTGCCTCAATGACCACTTCGCAGCCATATGTCAAAGATTACCCGAGTTTGACCCATCCCAACCACTCCCATTGACCTCCCTAGTAAATTGTACAAAGAGTTTGCTGTTGAGCTTGCTATCCCCCTTTGCTCTATTATCAACGCATCCATATATCAATTTAAAGTACCCGCAGATTGGAAGACAGCATATGTCTCACCAATCCCTAAAGTCAATAATCCCCAATCTTTTGACCAGTTGAGACCCATTGCTATCACTCCCCTCCCCAGCCTTTTGTGTGAAAGATTTGGTTTTGATTGGGCCTCAGCTAGTATTACAAAAGTCATTAATAACTAACAGTTTGGCAATATGAAGTCATCCTCCACCACACATTGCCTTATTAGCCTACTTGACTTTGTATATAAGAACTTAGAGCAAAGGAAAACCTCAATAATACTAACTTTTATCGACTTCAGAAAGGCATTTGACCTTGTGGACCACAATATAATAATAAATAAAGCACTTGGTATTGGAATGGAGCCAGGCTTGGTGGCGTGGTTGGTAGATTTCTTCAGCGATCGGCAGCAGGTGGTAAGGTACTGTAAGTGATCCAAGCACCAGAATTTCCCATTCTCTATGTCTCACGCATCCTCGCCTTTACCTGTTGGCTTGCGCGCTAGCTTTACCTAAGCCTAGCCCATCACGCCGGAGCCAACGCTCTTTCACTTAGCTTCGGGACTCCAGCCAGCACACACACCTGCCTCTCTCCCGCTCCTGCCGCACCCACCACACACCTTGCTGCACCACGCCAAGGCTCCCACACACCCACGCCATACCAAGCTACATCAAGACTCTACCAAGCTACATCAAGACTCTACCAAGCTACATCGAGTCCCACTCCAAGCAGCACACGCATCCAGGCAAGCGGCAAGGCTCTACTCAGGTGCTTGGCCACTACTTATATATATCCCTGTTGTGTGCACTACTTATTAATAAAACTGTATTTAGTATCGAGTCTGCTGTACACCTTTTAGGTAGTAACGAACTATCCCAGTCGTTATAGTATCAAGGTGCAGTGTCTCCCCCCCAAACACTGAAATGTGGTGTGCTTCCTATTCCTCATTAATGATGCCCTGTCCAACACACACCGGTGGAAGTATGTGGATGACTCCACTGTGGGTGTTGTAGTGGACAACACTGCACCTGACTACGGCCTACTACAACAACAACTTGATAACCTGCAAGCCTGGACTGAAGCCAACAACGTCAGTATCAACCAGAACAAGACAGCAAGACAGTGTTGATGCATCTCCACACATCCACCACACCTGTACCACCACCGACAGTCATACTGGGGGGACACCCACTCCAGGTTGTGGAGACAACCATAATTCTGGGAATTATGCTGGATGGCAAGTTCGACTGGAAGCAGCATATTACCACCACTACCCAGTCCACCTCTTATCGCCTGTACATGCTGAGAAGGCTAAAATCCCTAGGTACACCACAGTGTGAGCTGAGGAGTATATATCACATGTTTATACTCCCCAAGCTCACCTATGCCTCCCCTTTAACACCCTCGACATGGTCTTCCTGGATAAAGTACACCACAACATTCTGCGTCGATTTAGTGTAGAGCTGTTAAGAAACCCGAGACATTGAAATATGCTCCCCCATTTCCTACCACCACCACGACAGTCGACGAGGCACACCAACATCCTGACACCTATTAGGGCACGCACTGACCGCTACAAAAACAGTCCCATAACCACTATGGTCAGGATCATCAACAAAAAATAATACTATATCTATATTTCTCTCAACATCATAACATCTTCCTTGTTGTATATATAAAACCATTCCCATCAATCATCAACCTTATATAATATACTGTGTATTTTCAGCCTTATGGCTGTAACTTCAATAAACCGTTTATTATTATTATTATTATTACACACACGTACATACATCACCTAACCTGACACACACACACGTATATACATCACCCAATCTAACCTAACACACACACACACACACACGTATATACATCACCCAATCTAACCTTACACACACACACACACATAGGCTACACCACCTAACCAAACCTAACACACACACACACTGAGACACACACACACATATTGTACATCACCTAACACACACACACACACACACACACACACACACACACACACACACACACACACACACACACACACACTCACTCACTCACTCACTGAGAGACACACATATGGAAGGAGCTTGTTTGTAGTTTTGTGGCATAATCTGGAGGAATCAGAAGCCTACAATTTTCTGACTACATTACACACAGGGTCCTATAAATAATTAATTAATGAATTACACTGTATTTACTCACCTATTGGAGAGGGCGAGGTGGAAATGGGGGAGGTGTAGGTGGGGGGGGATGAGGGGGAGGGGTGTGGGAATAGAGAGGAGGGGGAGGGTAGTGGGATTAGGGAGGGGGGGTACAAAAATGATGTGTTGGGGTGGGGGTGGGGGCTGGAGGCTTCAATGGACATAAAATCTTCAAATTCCTTCTCGATCTTCACGTTTTGGAGTTCTTGAAAGACGAAGGGGGAGCCGCCCCTTTTATCTTCATCTTGTTGTTGTTGTTGTTGTTGTTGTTCTGCAAAGTAAAAAAACACCATAATTATGCTTTTTTCTATTCATTATCTTGTTTTTTTTTATTAATCTTGTTGTTGTTTTCCAAAGTAAGAAAACGTCATAATTATCCTTTATTTTATTAATTATCTTTTTTTTTTTTTTATTCATGGTGTTGTTATAAGCCTTCATTAATACACACCATGTATTTCGTAACTGTGATGATTTTATACTAAGGAGGAATTCAACAATAGCCTAAATTAATACACACCTTGTATTACGTATAGTTATGGTATAGTTAGGAGGAATTCAACAGTAGCATTGATTAATTTTATACTAAGGAGAAATTCAACAATAGTCTTAAGGGGGTGCGGGAATAGGGGGACAGGCCTGGTGGGAGGTTTAGGGGGGTGCGCGAGTAGGGGATAGGCTTGGGGAGGTTTTGGGGAGTGCTGGAGTAGGGGGACAGGCTTGGGGGGGGGGGGTTTGGGGGGTGAAGGAATAGGGGACAGGCTTTCTACCCACCCCAAGCCTGTCCCCTTATTCCCGCACTCCCCAAACTCCCCTAAGCCTGTCCCCTAATCCCGCACCCCCTTAAGTAATACACACCTTGTATTACGTGATGGTGACGAATTTCCTGATGAAGTCTTTGGTGTAACACTCGACCCGGGTGACTTCCCAAGAGGCGACAATATTGTGGCTGTGTGTAGGTCAGTAGATCCATCCCTGTCAGTGAACGGAAGGCTGTCTGGTTAAGTTGTTCTGTAGGTATCCCCGAGTTGATGCACACGTCTTGGGCCCACGACATGCACTCCTGTAGAAGGCCGTGAAGAAGGTGAAGATGGTATGAGTGTGAGTGAGGGAAATAAATGTTGTAATGTGTGTGTGTGAGTGAGGGAAATGTTGTATAGTGTGTGTGTGTGTGTGTGTGTGTGTGTGTGAAGAAGGTGATGGTGTGAGTGAGGGAAATAAATGTTGTAATGGTGGTGATGGTGAGAGAGGGAAGGAGAGAGAGAGAGGGAAATGGTGAGAGAGGGAGGGAGAAGGAAATGGTGTTTTTTTTTTTTTTTTTTTTTTTTTTTTTTATTGCGCCGTAGCGTCAGTCAATAGGCAGACAACAGTACACAAGGGTAAGCGGGACTCACGAGAACCCAATGACCACATACACACACAAGCACACACACATGCGCACACACACTCACATCACGAAAACATAACAGAATGAAGCACAAGCATACAGACAAATATTTATATCATGACCTACTTAAATCCACCAAAACGAGGGTGGCGCACCAGAAGTTCCTCCAGAACCTGATGGTTCAGCAGGTGTCGACAAACCACATCAAGTAGCAGGCCCTGGGGCAGCAAGTGTCGGACAGTGGGGCAGGCTAGGCAATAGTGCTCTATAGTGTTAGCACGAGGCGCTCGACACAAGCAACACTCAGTGAAGGGAGGCTCACCCTGCATCCCAGCAACCTGCCACGGTGGCCGGTAGCCAAGCCTCAAACGAGCAGAGACTACATTGTGCCTCCGAACTATGAGGCCTCGACAACGGTAGGAATATTTGTGACGGCAGACAGACTCGTAATGGGTGATGGAGATGCTGAAGGGCCTCTCTGCATCCCTGCGTCGCCGTACAGGGAGGAGAGCGGCGGAGCGGACTTTAGAGAGGTAACATGTCAGGGAGAGAGGACGTCCAGCACCACGAGGAGGCAGATGGCAGGCTTCCTTTGCGAGTCTGTCAACTGTACCATTGTGACGTAAACCTACATGGGATGGCACCCATAAAAATTTGACAGTCAAGTTACGGTGACGCAATAATGACAAAAACGATCAAATCTGCTGAATAACAGTAGAGTGTGTGGGCTGAACACTAGAGAGGGAATGAAGGGCAGGTTTGAAGTCACAAAAAATGGCAGCATTCGCTCCATGTTGACAAACAACACTAACAGCATCCAGAATGGCATACAGTTCACACAATGTTGAGCTAGAGTGGTTACAGAGACGACGGCCAACCCAGCCCCCTGGAGGTGACTCCAGGTCAGGCGAGAAAACGGCACAACTTTCTGTACCATCCACCTGCAATGAGCCATCAGTGTAGAGGCAGTATGGATCTGTGATGGAGGAAGTCACTGTTTCTATGTGTTCCAGAGCCAACTGCTGCTGTAGAGAAGGCAGCTCCGACTTGGAAGTAGGTGTAAAGCTCACATCAGGTGTTGGTAGCATCCATGGAGGGAGCCCTGGGGGGACGTCTGCAACCATTATATCTATTTTAAGACCACGGAGCACAGAGGAAACAGACCTTATAAGAGTACGTCCAGCAGGCAGTATGGGAGGGACCGGGTAGTTTGGTCTAAGAGAAGTCCTGACTAACTGAGAGTAATGGGGTGAAAGATGTGGGAAATGGAGGCACTTGACAGTGAAGCAAGTAACATTAGAATAAATTCTCTCCACTAATGGGGGAAGACCCAACTCACGCTGCATGTTCACTATCCTGGTCGACATTGGACAGCCGTGAATAATTTTCATTGCTCTATTTTGAAATTTTTCTAAAGTTTCCAGAGTAGCCCTAGAAAGTTGAATCAGAGCAGGGGAAAGGTAATCAACAACTGAACGGATAAAAGCAATATAGATGGTCCTGGCTACTGGGATGGAGATGCCCGAGGAGTTGTTAGATAGCCATTGAAGTGGTGTAAGTCGGCGCTGGAGACGACCCAATAAGTCCTGGACAATGGGATGGTCTTGAGGTTTGGCAGGGACAATCGGCCAAATATTGACTGGCGCACCCAGGTAGCAGTACTGGGAACACATGGGAATGACAGTCCCTCCAATGGTGAACACTGTCTGAGCTTGAGGAAGGCGGCAGGTGAATATTCTGCTCTTATCTGGTGAGACAATAATGCCACAGTGAGAGGAGACCACAGAGAAGGAGTCAAGAAACCGCTGGAGATCCCTTGGTGAGGTAGAATGAACACAGATATCATAAGCATAGCACGTAATTGTAGTTCCAGGAATATCAGGGAGAGAAGTGAGCAACCGATGCATCAGAATATTAAATAACAATGGGCTGAGAACACCACCTTGAGGCGTACCAAGATGAAAACTGCGCAAAGGACTGAGTGCACCACTGAAAAACACACAGGAGGTCCTGTTACTCAGGTAGCCCCGAATCCACCGTAGTAGATTACCCTTTATCCCAAAGTCAACCAGTTGATCCAAAATGACGTCTCTATTAGCAACATCGAAGGCACTTCGAAGGTCAATGAAGGCCACCACACTGTCCCTGGAAAGGCGAGAGTACAGGTCGATTAGGCAGTGATGTGTGCTCCGTTGGGGAAGGAAACCAAACAGCCATGGAGAGAGGCGATCTTGCAGTCTGTACATGAGACGATTGAGTAAGATTCTCTCCATAACCTTACAGAAACAGGAAGTAAGGGAAATAGGCCTGAACTTCGCAGTGCCGGGCTTAGGGATGGGTATTATTGTGCTGCTGGTCCAGGCTCGTGGTACACAACCGTCACGAAGACAGATTGTACAGTCGAAGTAGAGGGTTCCCAGGAACTTGTTGAAGTAGGTGCAGCACAGCATAAGTAATACCATCATCACCAAGGGAAGAAGCTCTACCCCGAATGAGAGCACGGCGCAACTCCTCCTCAGTTATCTCCTCTGCATCATCGTCATCATCTTGTAACAGAGCAGACATTAGACGTAGCCGATGGACAGCAGCACGGAAAGCGAGTGCATCTTGTATGTGGATGGGTAGACTGGCTGGGGTAGATTGTTCTGACCAGGCATCGACAAGTTGTTTGGCATAGTTGGCAGGAGTGTGATGACGAGCAGTGGCCGGTGTCTTTTTAACAACCCGACGGATGAGGTGCCACATAGAAGCCACACTTGTTTGCTGGTTGATGCTGTCCGTGAACCGCTGCCAAGACTCAGTGTGAGCACACTCCTGCAGAGCAACTAAAGCGTCCCTAGACATCTGGTAACGATGGAGTACGTCAGGGGTTGGGTTGGCTTGAAACAATAGGCCATCACGTTCAGCCTCCTCCTTTGCCTCCTGTATACGTGCATCCAGCGTCCAGGAGTGGGCAGTATGGCGATGCTGGAGGTGTGGCCGGGAGACGTATAGCCTAGAAAAGTCATGAGTAGCAGATACAAGATCAGAGTACAACTGTTCAGCTGATGATATGTCAAATGTAGGGAATACATGGGCCATAAATAAGATGTAAGTCGGGCAATATTTAGGGGGCACAGCAATACGCAAACGAGTGGCTGAAACACCTGACCCAGCAGTTAGAGAATAATGAAACCGAAGAGCAATGTGATCAGAGAATAAGTCTGGCACGGAGAAGCACTGGACCCGAGATGCTATCAGGCCAGACGAGAGGATGTAATCCAGAGTACCTCCCCGGCAATGAGTGGCACCACCAGTGTCCCAGTGTGTCAGATGATGCTTGCGGATGTATGAAAGGAGACGAACACCATTACGATTAATAGATCCAGTACCATCACCCAAATCAGAATGTCGAGCATTAAAATCTCCCATATACACCATACCACGCACTGTTGGAGAAGGAAGAGCCTCAAGAGTGAGTCTAGCTGGGGCAGAATAGACATTACATAGTTGGAGTACTCCATTCCCAGGTAGAACCTCAAATAGCTGAAAGGTCATGTCAGGATCAGTGGAGGTACGGAGAAGGCGATGTGGCAAGGAGCTATGTATGTAAGTCAGGAGACCATTCCTTACCAGATGAACATATGGCACATAACCTGAGAGGGGAGGAGCTTGCCCAAGAGCGAGCGGCCGTCCTGGAAATGCTTCCTGGAGATAAATAACACTGGGATGATGACGAAAAACATAGGCCTTGAGTTGAGTGAGCTTAGCATAACTGGTGATACCACATGCATTCCAGGAGATGACATCCAGCCGGCAATCACTAGCGAACTCTGTATTTGGAGGTAGAAGTCCGGTGAGTGGGGGCAGATGAGCGACCTGGAGAAGAAGATGGACCAGGAGAAGGGACTGACTCGAAAAGCTTTTCAAGGCGAGATGCAACAGTATCCATCTTTTCGGTAAGGGTAATGACAGTTGAGATGATGGCCTGCTGAGCCTCGACCAAGGTGGAGAGTTTGGAGTCATTGGCAGCCTGAGTGGCAACCAGCCCATCAATCCTGGCTTCAAGGGCAGAAAAGCGGTTTTCAAGAGCCGTACATCGTGCCATGAGGGTAGCAACAGACTTGCGGAGGGCCAGGTCTGGAGGCGAGGCAGGGTTGGTAGGAGGAGCAGACTGGGGAGGTGGTGTGGTGGTGGTGGTGGTGGTGGAGGCAGAGCAATAGTAGAGACACGAGCCTGGACCTTACGTCGAGTACATCCATGCCACACGTTAACCCCTGGCTGAAGGCATCGTGGACACTTCCATCGAGACGTATCTTCAGGAGGTGAAGGCTCAGAGGTGGAGGCAGCAGGACGTGATGGTTC